>JAAGEH010000076.1:6144289-6366303 GCA_011751065.1 Lasiurus cinereus | reverse complement strand
TCTCTCTCTCTCTCTCTCTCTCTCTCTCTCTCTCTCTCTCTCTCTCTTTCTCTCTCTCTCTCTCTCTCTCATCTCTGAAATCAATAAAACTATTCAAAATAAATTCTTTCCTCTTGTGCATACATTGAATATAGAATTTCTGAGTATTCATGTATGTATAGACAAGAAAGGATATCAGCCTATGTTAGCTGAAAATATATTATCTATACTTAGGGTCACAGTGCAGTGGGCTCAAAAATGATTGCCTTGGATGGATATTTCTTTTTTTAAATGTATTTTATTGACTTTTACAGAGAAGAAGGGAGAGGGATAGAGAGTTAGAAACATCCATGAGAGAGAAACATCCATCAGCTGCATTCTGTACACTCCCCACTGGGTATGTGCCTGCAACCAATATACATGCTCTTGACCAGAATCAAACCTGGGACCCTTGAGTCTGCAGGCCAACGTTCTATCCTCTGAATGAAACCAGTTAGGGCTTGGGTGAATATTTCTTTTCCAATTATTAGGGCCTGAAATTCATAGGTGATTTTTGTACTGCAGAGCTGGTGACTTCACTACAGGGGGGGAACATGAGCCAACTAGGATGCTGTTCTGTTGCTCCGGTCAGCTGAGGTTGGCCATGTGGCTCTGGGAGATGGCTTGTACTTTCAATGTAACACTTAGATGCTTTTCTTAGAGAAAATGATTAAAGAGTCTCAGAAAAAGGCATGCAGACCACAACCTTGAATTAAACAGGAGCAGACTGGAAACCACAGAGTGCAGAACAGAATCATATTTGCAAAAAGTGGAAAATCTTCTGGAGTCATCAAGGCAATATTTGAGTTGGACCACAGAGGAAGAAGTCAACAGACCTCAGGTTTTAGCTTCAAGAGCTAAAGGTGTCCTACATGACATAATATACACTGAGTCCAAAGACCTCATTTATAATGCCACAAGCTGTTCTGGTCAGTCAACATGGGAAGGGGGCTCTGCAGGAAATTAGAAATCACATTAATAAATCTTTTGAGTTCATGTCTGGAATAGTAACCCAAGATTCATAGTTCTTTGCTGCTGAATAGTTGACTCTGTGGAGAAGAAGGAATGCATAATCCAGAACAGTATTTAATTATATTCATATTAGGGACCCGGTGCACAAAATTTGTGCACAGGGGGGGGACCCTCAGCCCAGCCTTCCCCCCTCTCACATACTGGGAGCCCTCAGGAAATGTCCTACTGACCACTTAAGCCACAGTCTGATCTCCTTTTGTGGGAGGCGACAGGGCTAATCAAGAGAAGGCACCAGTCCCATCACCCCGCTGCTGCAGTCACTGCCAGTCACCACAGCCACCAAGGTGTTTTCATCAACACAGACTCCAGTCCCTTCACTGTGAAAAAATGACAACTTTCTTTAGGCATTTTCAAGATGTGTTTTTCATAGGATATGACCTCTCTTCCTTTCTTTTCTTCCTCCCTCCCTCCCTCCCTCCCTCCCTCCCTTCCTTTCTTCCTTCCTTCCTTCCTTTCCTCACCTGAGGATATGTTTCCATTGACTTTTTAGAGAATGTGGAAGAGAAAGGGAAAGACAGAGAGAAACATGAAACTTTGACTGATTACCTCCTACATAAGCTCTGACCTGGGCTCCAGCCAGAGAGGAGTCTGCAACCTAGGCACATGCCCTTGATCAGAATTGGACCCAGACCCTATGGTCAGCAGGTTTAGGCATTATCCACCGAGCCAAACCTGCTAGGGCAGGATATGACATTAGCCCTCCAGCAGTGGACCTTCATTTTTTTTTTTTTCTCCAGGAGTGTGGTAGAAAAACCCTAGATCACCTTTTTGGAATCTTATTACCCAAGTTACTAAGAATATTACCAGTGGCATAAAGGAAGCTTAGCCAGTCAGAAAAGGTGTTTCCTGTATAGTTCACACAGATTGCCAATAGCCTTTGATTGTTGGCTCTGCCCCTGCCCAGGCCTAAAGCCTCTGGCCGAGTCTTTCAACATGGGCAGGGGACCGAGCTCTCTCCGATCATTGGCTCTGCCCCTGCCCAGGCCGAAAGCCTCTGGCCTATGCTTTCGGCCTGGGCAGGGACCCCCAGCTCCCTCTGATCGCCAGCTCCACCCTACCCAGGCCTAAAGCGTCTGGCCAAGTCTTTCAACATGGGCAGGGGACCTTCATCTCACCCTGATCGCCAGCTCTGCCCCTTCCCAGGCCTGCCCAGGCCTAAAGCCTCTGGAAGATGCATAGGCCTGGGCAGGGGACCCCCAGCTCCCTCCAATCGCCAGCTCTGCCCCTGCCTTCTTGGCTCTGATCGCAGGCTTGGCCCTGCCCAGGAGGCCCCTGGTTCAGGCCCTTTCCAGGCTGCTCAGGGCCCATGCAGGGCCTACCTCAGTGATCTGGGTGCCAGGATGTTCCTGGGAGCCAAGCGCTGCGTGCCTATGCATGCGAATTAACTGCCATCTTTGTTAGGTTAATTTGCATACTCACTCTGATTGGCTATGGGTGTAGCGGTGGTACGGTCAATTTACATGTTTGTCTATTCTTAGGTAAGATGGTCATGGACTTGACCTATGTTAGAACTTCATAACATGTTAGATTTCCTGGAAGGAGCCTGTTTACCTCTTTATTCTATTGACAGGTGAGCTAAATCCCAATGTACCCAAATGGCATGTCAAGTTCACAAAGTGGGCTAGCAGGACTGGGACTAGAACTCAAAATTCTTGAAGTACAGGGCATTGAACTTTCTGCTTCATGGGAAGACATTATAGGAGAATATTATAGGAGGACATAGGGGAGTGTAATGAACCCATGAAAATTTAAAGTAGACTTCATCCTATATAATAAAAACCTAATATGCAAATTCACAGAATGGTAGAATGACCAGGCAGAACAACTGGTCGCTATGATATGGGGCAGCTGCTCAACACAGGAGCTGCCCACAGCCCCCAGGCCCCAGGCCAGCCAAGGTGGGTGTCAGTGGGGGACCCCAATTGCCCTGCTGGTCACCCCGCAGAGGGAGGCAACTGGTGGTGGTGGCAGGGGGTGGGGTCAGCTAGTGGCTGCACCAGGCTAGCCAAGTCAGGTGCCAGCACGGACCTCTGGTCGACCTGTAGATTGGCCCTGATCACTGGCCAGGCCTAGGGACTCTACCCCTGCATGAATTTCATGCACTGGGCCTCTAGAATTACTATAACTTGGATCCAGTTGTCTCAGACTGCTAATACCTATTTGCCCAGGATTGAATGTGATGTCATACAGGTTCTGAGCCTTTCCAGCCTGGTATATGCATGTGTATGAGGCTTCCAGACCGAGGGACATTGATGGAAATCTTCATAATGAACTGGCATTAGGGAAATCTGTTCCAGCTATAGATGGGAGGTCTGGTTTGGGGAGGGTGCTTTCATCTCTTTACTGTGCAATTGTTTGTTCAACAAGCCTATTTTGACTGTGAACCAGCAACTAAGTTAAGTAGCAGCAGTAAAAAATGAATAAGGTACATGCTGTCAGTAATTATGATTTTTTTTAAAATTTAAAATAATTTTTGAATTCTGTGTCAGGCACTTATTTGTCATGAGAGACACAATAAAGAACAAGGTATACATAGAGACCTGGCAAACCTGGGAGCCCACTATACAGCTATAACAGACATTAAAGAAATTCATGAATAGTTAGTATTGAGAGAAAGGTTTACATCTGGATTCTCAGAGCACAGAGTAAGGGCATATGATACAAATGAGGATGGGGGTTAGGAAATGTTTTGCTTGAGTTGCATCATGGAGAGCAGTGATGGAGTAAGCAAGCGCTACCTCTTAGGGCTAATGGTTTACCTAGATTTTTCTGGGCCTTTTTCATAAGCCATGGAATGTCCCGGAGAACGTGCAGAGATGAAGACAGACTTATTTCCCTGGCTTGAAACAATTCCTTCTAAGGAGGGCCCTGGGAGGTAAAGGAGGCAATCACTTTTTTTGATTTCTTTGGCTAAGAAGAGTTTTTGGCCCTTTCCCCAGAAGGCTGTTTTCTGCGTGTATCACTTGTGTGACAGCTTGGGCATAGGATTAGCAGGTATGAATGTAAACAGGAAACATCCTGCTGGATGTGACTGGACTGTGGGACTTATTTGCAGCTACTTCTATTGGGATAATGGAGACCCCAGAGGGTTTGTTTTTGTTCACTTTCCCAAAATGCTCCTGTTTGAGGCTTTGAGAATCTGCGTCTGGCTCTCAAAAGCTATTAAGCTTTTTGGAGAGTCTGTTTATGTTAAATAGAGAAACTTAACTGGAAGATTGTATATAGGTGAGGGAACTGCAGTGCAAAGAGGTGAGGAGAAGCTATGCAAAGTGAGATGACAAGTTAGTGACTGAGCTGCCAGGCCTCCTGGCTTACTGTGTCTTGCATCCAGCTTGGTTCTTTGCTTTGTAGAGATTGTCTTCAAATTCAGTCATTTCCCAAGCAACCCACCTGCCAGCCTGCTTCTGGAGGTTTAGATGAGACATATTTCTTTTCATATGGTTTTTTAATGCCATTGTTTTTAAGCACGAAACCACATCAATAGTAGGAAATCGGTATTTTTCATCTCTTTATCTCCTAATCCCAGCACAGTCTTGGCATATATTATAGCTTTAGTATATATATTTTTTGAACTGAAAAAAACCCCACAAACTAATATAATTTTAGCCAATAGAGTTTGAAATCTTGTTGTATTAATGCCACCATCTAACTGTGTGATATTAGATTTTCTATACTTGTTTCCTTTGCAGTAAAATGGTGGCATTTACACATCCATTTATTTATTCAACAATTGTTTATTGATCACTTGCTATATCCCAGAAAATGTAATGTGTTCTGAAAAGTCTGTGGAATGTCATGGAAGGGCTAGTCCCCACCCATTGTGACTGCCTTTCTACTGGAGATAACAGACAGTTAAAAGACTGATGTAGCTTGTATATCACACTAGATTAAGTGATGGCCTCTAAGTAGTGGTCTACATTCAGTCTATTGGTTTCCTGTCTCTGTTAGAGTAGCTGTGCTTTATTTGTAAAAATTTGTTCACTTAGTATGTTATTTGGGTCCCAAAGTTCCACCTTGATATAAAAAGGAAGAGCTAACAGAAACAACCAGTGCCCACCCAGGATAGCCAAACCTCATGTTGTATTTTGTTTCTTATTAAAGGCAAAGTAAATATAAATTCTAAACATTTTCATATTTACTTTGTGTATTCTTCCAAGGGCCAAAGGGGTGGGCATGAGTGGTTTCATAAATCATCTATATTAATATGGGTTGGCAGTGCAATTATAAAAACACTACATAGTGATACTGAAAGCAGAGAAAATAACACCGAGTCTGCTCCCAAGGTCAAATTATTTTCCTTAATTTTATATGTAGACTCTATTTTAAAACTGCTGATCTTTCCTAAGATCTTGCTGCTTAATTTATGGATTTAATTGTGAGATGCTACTTCCTTGTATATCACTTTGCGCCATTTCCACTCGGTCACAATTGAACCTTCTAGCTGCATTTCAGAATTTCAGACGTTTGACATAAAGCAAGGGGAAGTTCATGCTTGAATACCAATGTGTTCTTTTGTGTTCTCTAGCCCTGTGAAACCACTTGCAATTCCCCAAACACAAGACTTGATGGCTCTGGTTTGGAGTCTGCTCTTTCCTCTCCCTGTAATGCTGTCCTCTTCCTCTCTTGCCAGTTAAGCTACCGTTCATCCTTTCAGACTGAGCTCAGATGTCATCTCCATTGTAAAGGCTCACCACTCTCTCCTAGTCAGAGGTGCATGTCTCTCTTTCCTATTCTCATAGAATCTCACATATACTTTATCATTAAAATAATCAAAGTTGTTCATTCAGTAGTTATTGTTTTGCGTTTTCTGTACTAGGTGGTAGGGATACCTTAGAATTGCCTCATTTATTTTATCCTCAGATCTGAGAACTCTTTGAGGCAAGAAGTTCTTCCCTGACAATGAGTAGGAACTCAGCACATGTTTGATGAATGTATAAGTGCAGTGATAATAAGTGTAGCTAACCTGTATTGAATTATTTTCATCTAGAACGAGCTCCTTATTTTAATCAATTTATTTAATGTTCCCAGCAAGCCTTTGATGTAGGTATCATCATATTAATTTTACCTTTAAAACATCAAAGACAAGCCAAGATTAATTCGTTTGCCCAAGGTCATCCATCCACCAAAAGGGGAAGCTGAGATTTAACGCCCAGTTCTGTATTATTCCAAAGGCCATCGAATCTGTCACCTACTGATATGATTTATATTAAAGTCACAGAAACAGCTGGTAAAAAAATTAGAATGGTGATTAATAATAACTCATGTCTGAATGTCACTTTACCATTTACATAGTATTTTACTATGCATTATATCATCCAATTAAACAGTATAAATTCATTACACACAGTATTTTTCCAATTTAGAAGAATTACAAGGCAATTACAAATAAACTAAAGAAAACAACCTCCAAATTTTACCACCCAGAGATAACTTACATCAATGTTTTCCATTGATATTTTATGTATATTTTCTGTCTCTTTCTTCCTCTATGTGCATGCATGTATATTTGTGTGCATGATGCTATTTACAACGTTCCTTTAATCATATATCAATAACATTTTTTCATATTTACAATAATATTCTATGTATTGCATTTTAGGGTTAAGTCACACATTATTTTGTTTCCATTTATGTTGATTCACCTATTCTGATCTCTGGGGATTTTTGCTCATTGATAGGTCTGAGGACACTCCCATATTTTAATAAATTTGTTATATACTAACCCAGTGCTGATACCAAAATCTGTATTAAATTTTAAAAAAATTGATTTAAGTGAGGAAGGGAAAGGGATAGAAAGATGGAAACATCAATAATGAGAGAGAATCATTGATTGGCTGAATCCTGCATGCCCCCAACTGGGGATTGAGCCTGCAACTCAGGCATGTGCCCTTGCCCAGAATTGACCAGGGATCCTTTAGTTCTCAGGCTGATGCTCTATTCACTGAGCCAAACCAGGTAGGGCTTAATATTCTATCTGTATAAAAAATTACCACAAACTTAGAAACTTAAAACAATAAACTTTTGCTCTCTCATAGTTTTTATAGGTCAGAATTCTGAGCATGGCTTAGCTGGCAAAGCTGCAACTAAATGATCATCTTGTGAATGAGTTTCCATCTGGAGATAGAGCTCATGGGGCCACTTGAAAGTTTATCGCACATGGATGACTTAAAAATTACACATGAAATAAGTAAATGAAAAAATAAGTAATTAGGCCATGAAGAAAAACGAGGCAATAGACAAGTGAATATTTTTGTGACCCTGAAAGGTGAGTACTACTTTAAATATAGCCAATCACAAAGTTAATAAAAAAAAGCAAAATAGATTTAATTATGTAAAAACCCTTCAAAATTTCTGGTTGTAAAAATGATGAAAAGAATTTTTAAAATTAGTGACATGTGATTTCAACAACTGGGGTTAAGCAAATGTTAATATCATGAACATATCTGAAGCTCGTACAGATTAATAGGGAATGCAGTAGAGATTTCTTAAACAAATGGAAGAAAACACAGAACAAACCACAAAAGAGAAAATGTAACTGTCTAGTAAATCTGTATAAATGCTTAGCTTCATTTATTATTTGAAAATAAAGCAATAACAATCTTTTCAAATACAAAATTAATAAAATAAGATGCAAAATAGTCAGTGCTGGTACCGATATGGCAATCGGGGTCTCTTTTGCCACTGCGAAGAGTGGACAATAACTGTCATGAGAGCAGTGTGTTAACTTGTTTCAAAAGTCTCAAAGTTGTATATATTGTTTTACTTAGTAATTCCTCTTCTAGGAACCTACTATAATAAAATAATCAGCCATGCAACAAAGATTTATGTACAATGGTTTTCTTTGAAGTACTGCTTATAATAATAAGGCATTGAAATAACCTAAAAATTCATCAAGTGGTGGGAAAATGTTGAGCACATTACAGTGTATCTATAGTATGCAATATCGTGCAGAGATTAAAGTGATATTTAAGAGGCATATTTAATGATGTGGAGAAATTCTAAACAAGGCAAAAATTAGGTTAAATACAAAATTGCTTATAATGTGGGTCTAACATGTCAAATAATTTATTATTAGGAGAAAATGCATAAAGACATTAACAGTGATTTTCTTGGGTTTGGAATTGTCCCTGTCACACAACTGCTCTCAATAAAGAGTTAATCATAAAGCTTCTCAGATTATACACGTTCTTTCACTTTTCTTCTTTTTTTTAAAAAAAATCTTTATTGATTAAGTTATTACATATGTGTCCTTATTCCCCCATTTTCCCCTTCTCTCCCCCCACAACACTGCTGCCCTCACCCCCCTGTTGTCTGTGTCCATTGGTTAGGCCTATATGCATGCATACAAGTCCTTTAGTTGATAATGTTGTGTAAACACATTATCCTGAAATAAACTCAATCAAAGCAAGTTTTGGACATTTGCAGAATTCACTTGAAAAATATTGGTGGAAACAAAGAAAAGAAATTGACTTCTGATGTAGTAATTACTCTTGGTCAATATTACAATGGTCAGAGTAGAACGACACTTGTAAACAGTATACATGTGAAAGAACACTTAATAAAAATAAAGTAGGTTTACGTTAAGAATTTTAAATTTAGGGTGACATGTGTCAGGACACTGAGTTAGGTTAATATGTGACGAGTTTAGTGAAAATTATTTAACTGAAATTTAATGAGATAATTTTTTTCAGTGTTCTATATGTGATTTAAATATGCATACATGATTTAATTAAGACACTGAATACCATAAGCATACACTTAACCATTTGATGTATAATACTAGTGCATAAATATTTAGCTTGACTAAAAATAACAATAATGGCATCAAAACTTTGTAGAATGAAGAATTACTTAATATCACTTTATGTCTGACATATTGTTTTTTTTTTCTTTTGTATTTTTTTCTGAAAAGAGCACCATAACAAAAGAATTGACAGACGTTTTCAGTTTATAATTTGAAAGGGAACTTAAACTTGCAAATGACCTTAGAAAAGAAAAATATCCTTAATTTCACTCTAAATTAAGATAAACAGCTCTCAAATCCTCCCTACATAAGTGTTTTGGAAGTATATGTAAGAGGCATAGAAATTCAGGGAAACCTAAAGTGTTGAAGGAAAGAGAAGAGAGAGAAATACACAGATGGGGCTTATAGGAATATTTTCCATTTTTTATAACTTTTTATGACTTGTTGTCTCTTTGAAATCTGGTTTGAATTTTTCCCTCCTTAAACCACAACCTAACACTCAAAACATTTTTGTGTATTTAAATGAGATCTCCATTCTTCGAAAGGGGTGGTAATGGAGCTTTATTGGGCATCTTGATCTTGGGATGAAAGTCATCCCTTTGGTGTTGGTAGCCTTTGTGTTGTGACCTGTTGCATTCTGGGTAAGGGAAGATGAGGAAACAAAGAATTCTATGCTTTTTGCCCCATTAAGTTTGGCCTTATTTAAAATAAAGTAGTTATAGTTAGAAGCAAAAGGAATAGATAAAACTTAGGAGTCTAAATCTATATAATAAAAAAAATACATGGTTGCAGAAACAAAGTTATATATTCTTTGGTCCAGTTCTCATTTTTCTTTCTTCCATGTTTTTCCTCTTTATTTAAAAATAAATGAAGAGTGAGAAATTCTTACCTTCAGGAATTATACTAAAATTGAGTATTTCAGGGGAAGCTTTCCAGTGTAAAATTTTTTTTAAAAATTATGTTTCTTCTTAGCCTTCTTCATCTTTCCCAAGAGGCATAGCATGCTGTGATTTCCACTGACTGACAAAATTTGTTTAAAAAACAGATGAAGGGTCTGTCAGAATGATAATCTCTTTTCTTTCATTTATTTATAATCCATAATGGATTATCCAGCATGCATTCACTAGCGTTTGAATTTTATTATTCTTATTAAGATGTCATTTCAGAGCCTCTCTATTTACTTACATTTTTCAAAAGATTGCATAAGAAAACCTATGCCTTACGAACCAGTTATAGAAATTTCTTTCAAATTTTTATCAAAATAATGGCAACTAATAGATGGCATTTGCCAAAAGATATGTATGCTCTGTGTGAAAAAAAGGGATAATATAGGATTATTAAGAGCAGATATTTTCAAAATCTGGGTAGTGTCTTCAAAATAAATCAATGAGCTTATAAACCCTTTGATAGTCAATCCATACTATCTATCAAATATTATATTTTAACATGCTAACTTGTTAGGAAGCAAAGATCTACCAATATGTCTGTAATCAATGTTTTCCCTTTATTGAGTGATGTCACAAGGAAGAAAGTTGATTATCTGAGCAAATTCTTTTAAAGCAGGCACATACCTGATATTTACTAGCAGGAGAATCCTCATCTCAGGAATTCCTTTAAAAAGATGAACCTGATATGCCTAGGATAAACTATGACAAACAAATCTGTAATCTATTGATTCATGGAGAATAGCTTCCTAGAAAATGTCATATAAGCTATATAACAATTTGAACATAAAATGAGAATGTACCAGGACAAAAAAAAGTTCCCTTCTTTGTAAGTCATGTTCTGGGGCATCATTTGGAGACCACATGTTAAATATGAATTGCAGTGTAGCCTTTTGTGCATTCAGGGTCCTGGATGTTCCCTTCCTATGCCTTGTGTCACACATATCCTTGAATTATTAATACAGCTCATTATTGGAAATATCTCTGATTCTTGTGAGCCTGATTTGACAGACATTCCAGTTCTCTGTGTTACCTTGAATGCAGATCTCATTTAATACAGGTGGAAGGAGAACTTGGCTTGACCAAGTGAGTGGCACAGTGTACACTTAAAGAGTTATACAGATTGTTCATTTCACTCAGTCATTAAAGGTGGGGAGGTAGAGTCCATTGCGGAAAATTCTTGGTATTACATAATCAGGCACTGATCAGGTGTTTCAAGGTGGGCACAAAATAATTCTTTATTTTAACCTTTGTTTAAGTTTGGGTTCTTCCAGAGCGGGCCCTGAGACAGTGTAGTGTGTTATTAGTTTATTCAAGAGGTGAAAGGAACACCTGTAAGAAGTGCGGAAGAGACACACTAAAGGGGAAGCAGTTAATTAGTGGAGTTCTACTAGATTAGCTACAACAGAGGGTGACTAGGTTTAAATCCTATGAGGATGCTCTGGAAAATGATACCAATCATGCCCAGAATTGTCTCATCTGAGGACCAAGGGACGTGGGGTATTTATACACTGAAACCTGAGGGTCCTTGATTGAGTACTACTCTCAGGGTGTCCTATTCCTCTGGCTGAGTCTTCTAGTCTCCCCTTCTTGGATAGCATGGTCTTCTGATGTTCTTAGACAATAGACCATTTAGGTAGATTAATGTGCCTTCTGGCAGTTTTGAGTCCCTGGAGCATATGAAAGCTCTAAGAGACAAGAAAATCAGCTGTCTGCTCCATTATTTGAGCCATCTCTGTAACCATGACTGCTCTACTAGTTGGCCATAAGGGAGTCTTTGCATTCATCCATGCAATGAATATTTATGTACTAATGTTAGGGATATGACAGGCCTGGAGAGAGAAATAGACAATAAACAAATATGTAATACAATATGAGGTAATAAAATGTAGTATTAGGAAAAATAAAGCAGTGTTGTAAAATGACTCCAAAGATTTTAGTCCTTATTTTTTGAGTTGCTAAATATAAATTCATCTAGAAGTTCTTTGATGATGTGGTAAAATTGAGAATCTTGAGATGGGAAAATTATTCTGGATTTTCTGGGTGGGCCCTAAATGCCATCACAAGTGTCCCTCAAAGAGAGAGGCAGAGGGGGAGGTCACAGGAAGAATGGGAGAAAGTAATGCCGAGAGAGAAAAGAGAGAAATGGGAGTGATGTAGACATAAGCTAAAGAATGCCAGCTGCCACCAGAAGCTGGAAGAAGCAAGGAATGGATTCTCCCCTTCAGGCTGTGAGGCAGCCCAGCTCTGTTGACACTTTGATTTCAGTCCAGGAAAACTACTTCAAATTTCTGGCCTCCAGATTCATGTCTGTTGTTTGAAAGCACATTATGTCGTAATTTATTGGCACTGCATCAGGAAACGAATACACAAGGGAGCCAATGATGGGGTGGTTATCATTTCAGAAAAGAGTGTTGAGGGACCATCTCTCTTTAATGGGTATGTTTGAGGATAAACTTAAATGACAGCAAGAGAATGAGTCATTCCAGAGCAGGCTCTGGGGAGAGGACAATAAATGCTGAGGTGCTTGTCTGATGAGCAGCCGGGAGGTCAGAGTGCCTGGGGCTTCGGGAGCTGGGGGGAAGGATTTGAGGGGACAATACAGAAGAGTGGGGCCCAAATCATGCCAGGATCTTTCCGGACTTGGAATTTCATTGAGGTAAAGTGGAACACATTTGGGAGCTTTTGGAAGAATGACTGGAAATGACTCTAAGCCCTCTGCCCCATCCTCAGTTCTGAGTCCCTGCCAGTCATGAGGCTTCACTTCATTTTCTCCTGGGAAGAGTTGGAGGAGGGGCCTCAAGTCCCTTCAAGTGCTTGAGGCGAAGGGGATGAGGAGATGCCTGCCTGCCTCTAACCCCAGTGCAGTCCTAGCAGGAAAGATCTATTCGCCAAACACAAATTTCCTTTCTTTTAGCGCAGTGGTTCTCAACCTTCCTAATGCCGGGACCCTTTAATACAGTTCCTCATGTTGTGGTGACCCCCCACCATAAAATTATTTTCTTTGCTACTTCCTAACAGTAATTTTGCTACTGTTGTGAATCGTAATGTAAATATCTGTGTTTTCTGATGGTCTTAGGCGACTCCTATGATGGGGCCGATGGACCCCCCAAAGGGGTCGCGACCCATAGGTTGAGAACCGCTGCTTTAGCGTAACTGCTATGTGCCTTTTATCCTCACATGGACTCTATCACTTTGTCCTGTTTCACATGTTACTTTCCATTGATCTTGTTGGGGCTCAGGACAGGTGCAGGCGTGAGTCCTGTTCCCAGGCAGATGGTGAGTGAGGCTGGGGATGACGGCGGAGGGATTAAACCAACCAACCATCACCCACAGCCTTATCCCTCATTTAACCCTTGGCCTGAGCTGCAGATGTGACCACGTGTCTTTTCTTCAGCATGTCTGGTCAAGAACCATATCTCTGTGCATGTTTCATTCCTTATAGGCAAGTATGCTTTTTCTTCTGTAGATTAAGTGTTCGATACATATTTATTGAACAATTTGTTATTGGTCAGAGTTTATTGGTTAGAGAGAGAGAACTGACCTGTGAAGTGAAATGAATAAAACCTATGGTTTCTGCCGTGACTGGTTTGGCTCAGTGGATAGAGAGTCGGCTTGCAGACTGAGAGGTCCCGGGTTCAATTCCGGTTGGGGGCATGTACCTTGCTTGCGGGTACATCTCCACAGTGGGGCATGCAGGAGGCGGGCTGATCGATGTCTCTCTCTCATTAATGTTTCTAAATTTCTATCTCTCTCCCTTATTCTCTATATAAAATCAATAAAATATATTAAAAAAAACAAACTATGGTTTCTGCTTCCTCTTATCCAACCAACCCTCATCACAAACTCAGGCTGTGGGAACTGACTGCATGTGGGACCTCAGATTGTTGAAGCTGAACACCCACCATCCCCTCCTGCACATATACTGGTATTCTCCAGAGAGTTCTGTGGGTGCCTCTCAGAGGCAGCTGCAGGGGCGGCCTTTTCAATCTGATACCAGAGCTGACTCAGTAGCACTGGAAAACCTTAGAATTATGCCACCCCCTCCATCTTCCCACCCAACACCTTTCCAAAGAGGAACATTTAGATCATATATATATAGTGTTTAGAACATATATATATAGTGTTGAGAACACTAGATTCAGTATCCCATTGGCTGGATAATTTTAATTCACAGATTCATTATCTGCTTGGTTGCACAAAGGTTTTGAAGCATTTCTATGTGTATTTATTTAACGTATGTAGACAAAGCTAGAGGAAAATTCAAATGCTAGATTGTATGTTTGGTACTGATTAAAATGTAATAAGTAGACAAAGAATCCCAGTGAGATGGGCTAATAGGAAAAGCTTCTCAAAGGTGATTAATCTTTTGTGACACTTCTGTTCCTTCAGATCCCTGGGATTATTTTTTTTCTTTGATTTTCTGCTGAGTTGTTCTTAGACTGATGCTATAATGGGAAGGCATACCCTTAACTAATATTCAAATTTTTTATCATGTTTTTTGAGAGAGAGAGAGGAGAGAATGCTCTGAGATTTGGGATACTTATTCTTTATTTTGGTACAAAGCCTAGATATTTCATAGAGTACAGCATTTTAGGACATTACCATAGAAATAGAGAATAACCTTTGAGAGGAGAAACAGAGTTATCCAGAAGGAAAAGTAGATCAGAAAAATTGAAGAAACTCCAGGTAAAATGCAAGCTTTTAAAGCAGTGGTTCTCAACCTTTCTAATGCCGCGACCCTTTAACACAGTTCCTCATGTTGTGGTGACCCCCAACCATAAAATTATTTTTGTTGTTACTTCATAACTATAATTTTGCTACTGTTATGAATCGTAATGTAAATATCTGTGTTTTCTGATGGTCTTAGGTGACCCTGCTAGCTGTTCTCAACCTGTAGAGCCTAAGACCATCGGAAAACATATATTTACATTGTGATTCATTAACAGTAGCAAAATTACAGTTATGAAGTAGCAACAAAAATAATTTTATGATTGGGGGTCACCACAACATGAGGAACTGTATTAAAGGGTCACGGCATTAGAAAGGTTGAGAGTCACAGTGACTCCCACTGTGAAAACAAATGACTTGTGGTCATCTGTGTAAAGCTTTGCTTTTCATTTTGAAGTTTTAGAGCAGGGGGAGATCTTAGAGTTGATTTATTTCAACACCTTCATTTTAAAGATGACCAAGCTGGGGCCCAAAGAGGTTAAATGATTTGCCTGTGGTCACACAGACAGTATGGGGCAGAGCTATAATTGCATTTCAGATGGTGTGACTCTTAGTCCTGGGCTCCTTGGACCGCATTTCATTGCTGCGTCCAGCCAATATCATTTTAGGAAGGAGACTTTTAGGGGTCTCAGCAGCATGGACCAGCAAGGAAAAGGAGAGTTGCAGGATGCACAAGAGATCTGGGGGTACTAATCTAGTGAGTGGGCTGGAACCAGCAAGGGCCAACAGATAAAATCTACAAAGGGTATGGCAAATTTTGGTACTGTTCTAGCAGAATGCAATACTGGGGATTCACTCCAGTAGACAAGGCAATAGGTGAACTACAGGAACAAGAATATGTTTTTGAAAAATATGTTTTATTGATTTTTTTACAGAAAGAAAGGGAGAAGGATAAAGAATTAGAAACATTGATGAGAGAGAAACATCAGTCAGCTGTCTCCGGCACACCTCCTACTGGGGATGTGCCCTCAACCAAGGTACATGCCCTTGTCTGGAATCGAACCTGGGAACTTTCAGTCCACAGGCTAATGCTCTGTCCACTGAGCCAAACTGGTTAGGACAGGAACAAGCAGACTAAATAATGGAGTCTAAGATTTGAGATTATCATTTTAGTAAGAGCAGGTCTCTAGCTGTGGGTTGAGGTAACAAGATTCACAGGCAGAGGAAGGCTCTGGAAAGAACTAAGCAGTATATCAGAACCTCCAGCAGTCTAAGGTCAGAGCAGGATCAACTCCCAATCCAAGATGGAGCTTATGCAGATGGTAGGGAAAACTTCTAAGCCTGTATTTTATTGAATGGAAAAAGAATGAGACTTGGAGACAAGATGAGCAATCAGGCATCGCTTCCATTATGTGGATAACCACACGTTCACCAATCTTCCTATGCTAGTCTACAAAGGTGGTTGAATCGGATATAATTTATTTTTCCCATTGGGACAGACTGTTTAAAGAGAAGAGCTGAGCAGGCAAATTGAAGATCTCTTGAATTTAGCTGACAGAAACAGGTGGGTGACGAGGCATCATCAACCAGAGTGCATTTGGCTTTGAATAACAGATCACCGGATTAAAATCAGCTCAAACCATATGGATGTTTATGTTTTATATAAGAATTCTGGCGGCACGTAGGCAGTTACAGAGTTGTTTTAGTGACTCAAATTATTTAATTTTATCATTGGACCATTTTTTAAAATATTTTATTGATTTTTTACAGAGGGAAAGAGAGGGATAGAGAGTTAGAAACATCGAGCAGCTGCCTCCTGCACACCCCCTCCTGGGGATGTGCACGCAACCAAAGTACATGCTCTTGATCAGAATCAAACCTGGGACCCTTCAGTCCGCAGGCCAACACTCTATCCACTGAGCCAAACAGGTTAGGTTGCACTGGACCATTCTTATGTGTTAATGATGACTCCTTTCTTAGTTGCAAGGTGGTGGCTGCAGCTCCAAGTCTTTATGTGACAATGTTCTGAACAAAAAGTAGAAATGAAAAAAAAAAAGCAAAAACCCAAGGCCTCTCTCTGCTTACTTCTTTCATCATCAAATAAAAAGAAAAATATTTCCTAGAGGCTCCTCTTGGGAAGTTTTTCTTATATTTCATTTTCCAGATCTGGATCATGTGACATACCTAAACCAATTACTGACTAATGTGGACAGATTTGCCATGATTGAATAAGTGTGGTTGACTATTGGATTTCTTCCCAATATTTGTGATTCATCTCCCAAGGGTGGACTTATTTTTACTCCATTGATATTTGTTTCTGTGAGTATGAAATAATGGGAAGAAAGCCAAGAGTCAGCCACACTTAGTTAACTGACTGACCACTTTTATAAGATTTTTGAATCATACTTAACTATAGATAGGGTCTGATGTAAACCGAATTTTCTTATTTTTCACCTAACCACATCCTAACATTAGAAATAAAACATTCAAAGGTGATTTCTTCAAGGTCCATGCATAGATTCAGAAGTCTCCCTTGTGATTTAAGTAGTAATAAAACAGTGAATTAAATCTGTTCAAAAGTAAAAAGAAAGAAACAAAACACTAGCACATATTTTCTTCTCTCCAATTGAATAAAGAAGTTTAGTCCTGACATCATCACAATTAGCTTTCTTGACTGAATAGTCATACAACCTGGACTGAGAAGGTTGTAAAATTAGTGGTAATCCCAATGTAGATAATTGTAGAGTCTCCACCTCTGTAGATGCCGCAGATGTAATAAATCACACAATCCAACATGTCTGCCTATTTAGGGAGCTTTGAATCAATATGGGGTGACTTTTCTGTCTCAGGTCCTAAAATGAGGTCTTGTAGAGACCTTACTTCTGCCGCATAAACACAAGCAGGTTAAACAACACAAGTGATGATGTGGAGAAGGATGTTGGCTTTAATTTGTGAGTGTGAAACTACTTTTTCTTTTCCTTTGAGACTGTGCAAATGTCTGCTGGCACCATTTTCTGAAATTATAAAAGAAAGAAGAAAGTTGCTTTCTGTATTTGAATAATTAAGTTTTTATCAACATAATCTATAATTAAAAAATATGTTTTCATTTATTTTTAGAGGGAGAGAAAAGGAGAGGGATAAAGAGATAGGAATGTCAATGAGAGGAACATCATCATTTGGCTGTTTCCTGCACGCCCCCTACTGGGGATCAAGCCTACAAACCCAGGCATGTGCCCTGACCAGGAATCGAACCTGGGTGGATGCTTAACCACTGAGCATACTGGCTGGGCTGCATAAGCTTTCTTCATCACATTACCTTATCTTCACCACATTCCCTAATCTTTATCCTAGGGCATATATAGGAAAGATTTTCATATATTCACATTAACATTTTAGCTATTTTTGTTTGGAAAGGCAAAAAAGTAAAATATCGAAGAAAAACATGCCTAAATAGCCAGATATAACCAGCAAGAAATATAATGTAACTTGCGTTCAGCAATGTTGGTATTATATTCTCAGCGAACATCTCTACTAGCTGTGTGACCTTGGGGAATTTGGTCAGTCTCTCTTCCTTCATCTGTGGAGGAAGGGATTAAAGAGTTTTTCAAAGGTTTTTGAAGAAGCTGCAACTTTTCAGGTGTTTCAAAAGAGGCTAATTCAAGAAGCTTCTACCAGAGACACTCTACTTTTATGTGTTTTATGCATTCAGCGGAAAACAAACAAACAGAATGAAAAATGATGCAGCCACTGTGGAAAATAGCTTGGTGTTTCCATGAAAAATGAAACATAGAGTTACCGTATGGCCTATCAGTTCTCCTAGAATTCTACCCAAATCATTGAAAACAGATACTCAAACAGATATTGTATGCCAATGTTGATTGCAGCATTATTATCAATAACACAAAAGTAGAAACAACCAAGTGTCCATCAACAGATGAGTGGATAAACAAAAAGTGGTATATAATACAATGGAATATTCGTATTCCATATTTACTTCTATGTAAGTAAAGCAGTCGGTGTTGCTCAGTAGTTGAGTATCAACTTAGGGACTAAGAGGCCAAATGAAATAGTCAGACATAATAAGGAAGGAAATCTTGACACATGCTACAGCATGGAAAAACCTTGGAAGCATTACGCTAAGTGAGAAAGAACAAATATTATATGATTTCACTGATATGAAATCTACAGAACAGGCAAATTCACAGAAGTAAAGAATAGAAGAGAGGTTACCAAGTGCTGAGAAAGAGGGGAAAGAAGGCATCATTCTTTAATGATTACATTTGGGGTGTTTTTTTGGGTAATAAAAAAGTTTTGGTAAAAGATAGTGATGACGATGTACCACTAGTTGGAGGTGTTAATAACAATGTCAGTGTTATTAATGCCACTGAATTCCACATTTAAAAATGGCTAAAATGATGACAAGTTTTGTTATCTATATTTTAACACAATGAAAATAATTAAAAATTTAAAATATTTTTGCAATTAAACAAATAAACACCTTTGGGTCAAGGGATTCTGTATCAACAAAGGTTTGGGCACTCCTATCTGGATCATGATAAGCAACCAAAAGGACATTTTTCCTTGCAGAACTGAATATTTTATGGGATTTCTCACACTTTCAGAACTAGTCACAGAGCTAACTTTACCAGATCAAGTGAACTCTTAATTCTCACCAGCGCTGGATCTCAGAGGCCAGCTGTGTAGTAAGGACAGTTGGGGCAAACGTTGATTTTCGGGTAGCTCCAGCAAAGTGCCAAGAGCAAGTAACTCTGTCCCTCAAATCAGTGGCAGTTGCACTGCTACATGTTTTAGAGAGACCACATGCCCAGATTCAGGAAGTTAGGGTGTTGTCCCTCAAAGAGGGAAGGTCAGTGCAGGAAATGGTAGTGGGGTGGGGTGGGGCCAGGACATTTCAGGCTTTTTTTCTTCCCTTCTATGTAAGTAAAGGCACTTTCCCCCAGGGTTGTGATGAGAGGGAGTTTTGAGTGTTTTACACATGATTGATGCTGCTAAGTATGTTCTTCAAAATTCACCCTTACCTTCAGTATAGTCCAACAAAAGTGATTATCATTTAAAAATCTTCAAAGACATTCATGTTCTTTTATCTTTTGTTTAATGTATGGGCAACATGTGTCATGGTTGCTTGAGACTCTGAGTGGGCAATCTGGAATATGCTTCTCCCTCCACCCCCTACCCCTATACTTTTTGCTCAGACAGGCTGATGAAAAACGTTTCCTCTCTGAGACTGATTGGAAGAGTGAATGACCAGAAAAAACCTTTTATTGTTTTTTTATTATTTTTTTGAGTTCTCCTATATAAGCGAGCTTTATCACCAACCAAGTGTCTCTTCATTGTTTTGTGTCTTAGAGAAGAGAAACTTTTAGAGGCACATTTGAAGAACTGCCAAATTGGTTTCACAAAGCATTGCATTCTTATTTTAATTGGGAACAAAAGTTGTGTTTTTTAAAAAAAAATTTTACCATTTGCCAGTTAGGAAACAGAACAGAACAAAATAGAATGACAGTTCTTTTTTGCTTATATCTGGTGAAACAATAGGACTATACCATTACATTAGTATGTGTTTTATTTATGCTAAATAATTGGCAATGAAAAAAAAATTGGCAGTGGAATGACATCTTTAAGGAATGTTAACAAACATATTCTGGGAAAGAATCTGATAAATCGAGAGTTTACTGTTAACATTTTACTTTTCTTAAGCAATAACCCTATCGGGGTGAATGTGTCCTTCACTTCTTCACTTTGCTCAGTTCAGCATATATCATTAAAGATCACACACTTCTGAATTCCCAACAAGTGCTGGACCCCATTTCTAAAAGATAGGATTTATGTTTCCATGTTGGCATTATCAAAGAATTTTTTAGAAACACCATGGTGAATTAGACCAATCTTGTATACATTTGATTCTTTGTCTGAATAAAAAGTCTTTCAATGCCCACATCCTTTCAACACTGCCTCTTTCCTATCCCAGTGGTTGACCAGCAAAACCTGCTAGACTTAGAGCAGATTTGGGGATTAAAGAAGATGGCGTTTTGAGGTACATGTGCATGGCACCTGGCTTGTTTCTCCTTTGGAGAAATAAAAGCAGCACCAAAAGTGAGATCAGTTTTGATTATGGTGATGGCAATAATAGTAGCTAAAATATTGTGTATGCCCTTTGTGTAGTAGAAACCTTTTAGAGCTGTTTCCTTTAAACCTCAAAAGTGACCCTACAAGGAAAGTACTGTGAAGGAACATGTACACTATTTTGCATGAGTATATTGGGGGAAAAATATTCTAAATGTTTTCTCAAAGAAGAAACATTTAGGCAAAAATCTGATGGGTGTTCACTAGGAGAATAGAAAAAAAAAAGGATGTTCTTGGTTGATGGAGAAGATATATGGAAGCCCTGAGATAGGACATGGTTCAGGCTATTCAAATAGCAGAGAGCAGTGTGGGCTATTATAGCTGCAGACACCTGAAGAAAAGAAACATAAGTCATATAAGTGAGCAGGAACCAGATCATGTCTTACCCATTCTCATGCACCTTTTACATCTCCTGGACACCCTACACTAGATTAAGTGTCTCTGTGCTTCCACAGCTAATTGAACCTTCCCATCATAACATGCATCAACTTTACAGTGGTGACTTGCCCAATATCTTAGCTCTAAGAACTCTGGGATATTGTCTGTTTTGTTCAACACATTAGTTCCAGCACTGGTGCTTGTCACATAGCAGGGTTTCAGTAATAAAAATAAATTGGGAGCTCTTTGGTAATGCTGAATACCTATAAAGAATTTGCTTATTTAGCTTTGAATATTGTCGGAAGGGCCTAGTATATTGTCAGCCCAAACCTGTTAATACGGGGCTTATTACGGGGAAAATTGCAGTTATTGAAGGTTGTGTGTCAGAAACTCTGTAACCTCCTCTGTATTGGAATGACCTTGGATAATAGTCCTGTGACCATCTCTTATTGGTTGGCTGAATCCTCTGGCTATTTAATGAAAATGCAGTCTCATAATACCATTTAGACATTGCTCATTCCTCTGTGATTTATTGAAGTCTTTTTATAACTTAATTTTGTACTAGTATTACAATGATTATCTATTTCTTTCTGGTTATTATAATCATTATTAATTTCTAGCAATGTCAAAGCTTCAAACACCAAATATAAAATCAATGTTTCATGTAGCCTCCACAGATTTACTGCTTATTTAGGTGAACTACTTAGCATTCAGGGCTAAGATTCCTGATTCCCACTCTATAATCTGAGCCAACTCCTCTTTCAATTTCTCATACTGAAAGAGGAAGGCTTGGTATTCCTCAAAATCACAGCTAATACAAAAATATTTCATATTCATCTTTAGGTCTTATTTCTGTATATAAATATGTCTGTTTTGGCAATTTAAAACTGTATATAAAATGTCCCAATTTAGCATTAGCATCCGATTTTCTAAACACTCTTACATTTTCTGTGACCTTTCTGGTTCTTGAAAGAAATGTATTTGAATGTTTTTATTTTTTTTTAATTTCTCTTATTGTAAAATAAGCTGCATGAATAATTAAAAGAAAGGAAGAAATGAATATACAGTTAAAGAAAGCCTTTATCACATTTTCTGCTAAATTATTTTAGGGAGTACTTGATATCAGCATTATTTATATAATACTAGAGAATCAGTGCACGAAATTGTGCACTGGTAGAGTCCCCAGGTCTGGCTAGTAATCAGGGAAGATCAGGACCTTCTGGCTGCTAGCCAATGCCTTCCTTCCGGTTGTTGGCTACCAGCTGAGGCCTTCCTTTATTCTGTGCCACTCCCTGGTGGACAGTGCACATCATAGCAAGAGATTGTCTCCTGGTCGAACTCCTGTGGGGGCTATTTGCATGTTAGGCTTTTAAATATATAGGTTCTATATAGTCACAAACAGATGTTCTTCAATGGTATATTTTGTTATAAGAAATTACTAAATACCAAAGTCTCAACTAACACTAACATAATCCATTTTTTATATATCTATCTCATCTCTACCCAACACACATGTGTGCACACACACAAACATATATTCTCTTAACTGGAGTTTTATGAGTGTAGGGATCACTGTTCGTTCTCCACTGTTTACAAAGCTGGGTATCAAATAGGCTAGTGAAGCAATACAAAGACATTGGGACATATGTCAAGAAGTGGAACATTTCTCCAAGGGTTGGTTCCATAAATCTATGAAGTGTTTATTGAAGGATTCAGGGAGTTGATTCATTTGAATGGGAAACAGGTACATCTTTATTTTCACTAAGTGCTAGGTGATATTTAGCATTTCCTTCAACTGAGCATTAGCGACACACCTTAGCAATTTTTAGCAACATCTGTGATTATTTGTCACCAAGAGAAACTATAAATATTTCTTATCATGATTGTTGCACATATCGCAGATATTTTTGAAATTCTAGTAATTACTCCCCCAAGACCTTATTTTTAGTGGATGATTTAGAAGATACATGTATGATACCACAAAGTTGTTTCTTTTAAAAAAATGTGTTAATTTATTTGCATTCCTTTGAATACTTGCATTTTATGCATATAAAAATACTCGGTTGCCAGAATGATGGAAGAATCTATAGTACCAAATGTTTAAGAACTCTTACTCTAAGCATTTTGAGTTGCAGTTTTCATCTTATTTGGGAGGCATTTACCCGGTTCTTTAACAGGTCCCAACCCAGTAATTCAATGGCGTAAAGTAACATGGGCCATGTGCAATAGTCACGTTCAGGTGATGTGACCTACGAAACCTAGGAAAAAATCTCCCATATCCCTCCTCATTCCCAGGACCACCCCATGTCCAGTCTAGTCTCTACCTGTCTGCATACTTATCCCTTCTCTAGTTTTAAAGTTACTGCAGCCCCATTTATCTTTTAGGCAGTATGACATCTACATTCCAGTTCTGCCTCTGTCACTTATTAGCATGGTGTCCTTTAATTCACTCGATTCTATAGATTTCTTTTGTTCATCACATGAATAGGATAAAGTAGATGAATATAAGTTTAAGCTGCACTATTTTCTAATGTAATAATGTGGCATGCCATTTTATAAGCTTGATTTCTTTTTCTGAGAACAGGGAAATAGTTCTAATGAGAATAAGAAAAATATAAAAGATCCAACACTGAGAGAATATATAATATGCCCTTGGGCAAGTAATAAACCTTGCTGTACCTTAATTTTCTGATCTGTAAAGCATAGATGCTAGTATTTACTTCCTTATGAGGACTAAATTAATTGATATATGGAGAGTACTTAGAATTGTGCCTGGCATGGAATAAAGTGTTTATTATATGCCAAGTACTTCATATATATTATCTCGTCTATTTATCCTCCAAACACTGGAGGCATGTACTATTTTTGTCATTCCATTTTATAGGTGAAGGAACTGAGTTCCAATGAGATAAAGTTACTTGAATAGAGACAAAGATTGAACAGAGACTAAGTGGTAAAGTCAGGTTTTTCAAACCAAGTTTTCTGGCTGCATTCCATTATTCTGCCTTGTTAGCAAGTATCTAGCTAACCTCTTGGAAATTCTAAGAGTCATATGAGATCATTAATATAAAACCATGGTGTACTTACTGTAAACTGATACCTAAATGTTAAGATATTAAAAAAATATATAAAGATGATAATAGGCATACTCATTTTATACTTGCATTTATAAATTCTACAAGTGGCCTTTTTTAGTAGCAATCTTATGTTTCAGGACATTGACATAGCATTTTTAGAAAATCAGCACTTTCCTGACTTTGAGAATTTGGATTACTTTTCTTCTTTACATAATTTTAATTTTAAAAATAATTTTCAGCTTGGGCTCAGAACTCAGAAAACAGAGCACCACCCAGGGTAGAATTTTAACACCGACAGGGAAGCAGTGTGAAGGCAAGCTAGTTCAGTGCTACAAACCAGGAAATAGGCTGATGGTTCCTGTGCTGGCCCTGAAGGATGGCAGGATCCCAGATAGCTCTGCGGAGTGTCTGGTATACTGATGTGATAGTACCTTCCTCATCCAGGGATACATGCCATTCTGGCTGCCTTATCTCCTAACATTCTGCAAGTGGACATAGATCTATAGCATACTGCTCATGACTTTCTTCAGTTAAGGTTGAAAGAACCAGTCTCTGGGGACTACTGTCTAAGACCTCAATTTTGCTTCTCTCTGGGACTGCCAGCTTGTCTTTTTTTTTTTTTTTTTTAAATTAATGAGTGTTTTCCTTGACAGCCTGTCTATTCCTCCTACAAAAAAAAAAAATAGACCCTGTTAAGCTCCTCCCACACAACTATCAGATGTTTCTTAATGTCATTAGAGAGCAGTGCTTAGAACCATACTAAACTCATACCTCAAGTACATACATGGTATGAATAAACTATGTGGATACTAGCAAATAGAGAAAGAGTATTAAGCATGCCAGAAGGCATTGGTATTTTTTTTGCCTATTTGAATATATGCAATGACTTTATTCCTTTTCAATTCTGACAGATATTGGCTTATACCCACAGCTGGGAGGGGAGGAGAAGGTGAAACTGGAGCAGACACAGGGAAGGGCAAAGGGGAGCTGGAAATAGAGTTAAGGAAGCAGCCACAGTATTGGGTAAGGCAAGGTGGGGCCCACAAACCTGGAGGGAGTGTGTACTAAGTGATTGGTGGCAAGAGATAAGCTGGTTTGAAGCAAGAAGGATCATGGTTAGACTACTAGAAAGGGCCTGATATGGGGCAAAGTATCTTACTATGGGGAAGGGTCTCACAAAAGGATATTTACTTCTTGTACAAAGTCCGAACGTTCTGCCAGTTCTTTTTGAGCAATGACACTAGGAAATTGATGGCTAAGTGGATGTTGTATACAAGCTCATCATCTGTTATCTTCACGTGGCCAACAGCCACTTTCAGACATAGCTCCTGTGAGGACAGGCACCACAAACTTCTACCTGAGGAGGTCTTGGTAGGGAGCCTATGACATTGTTCAGTGTAACTTTTTTTTTCAGTAATAAAAAACTGTTTTATTAAATCATTATTGCTCTATAGTTTTACTACTAAACAACATAAAAGTAGTAGATCATGTTACTCTCCTTTTAGTCACAGTCTACCTTCCTTGTCTCTTTTTTTTGAGATCACAAATAGTTATTATTAGTGTTTGTCTAGAAAATTGTTAGTAAATTCTTTGGCATCTATTGTAAAAATACTTTCAACAGATGAAATATTGGATGCTCAGCATTTGAAGGAGAAAGACCAGAGAACATTGACATATGCCATAATTTGTCAAACCGGATGCAGCTAGAATTAGGTTCAATCTGTAAAGAATTTGTCACTAATAAGCTATGCAGAATAAATAAAACTTGAAACCACCACGCCAAAATAAACCTGCAGATAATAAGTTTTCACTTCTGACTGACATTGTACCACGGCTCTTGCTATCGCAGCAGAGCTGAGACACTTTCATTCTTGACTGTCAAGTCAGAAACTGACAGCTCTGTTGTCATACCTTAACGCTGAGTAACTTCTCTGCTATCAACAGCTTTAGTAATATTGACTATCATGTCTATATTTACCTTACCTGAATTATAAAAATACTAGAGGCCCAATCCACGAAATTCATGCAAGAGTAGGCCTTTCTTTCCCTCAGCTGCCAGTACTGGCTTCCCTCCCAGCCCCAGCTTTATCCAGAAGGTCATCTGGTCTAATTAGCATATTACACTTTTATTATTATAGATAGATAAGTTGATGGTAGGATCTTAAATTTTTGTAACTTTTTGCTTTTTAAACTATTTATGCAGCAAGTGAAAAAAAAAGTCTATTTTTAATAACACAGAAAAGTCAGCTTAATTTGCTTATCACAGTATGTGTTTTCATTAGCAATTCCCTGAGCACAAGCTATATATAAAACTACTGTTGTATTGTAATTTTTTTTCAGATAAGAAGAAGTTTAAAAACTTCATAGATTTTAGTATCTTAAACCTAGATACCTGAATTTATACTCTAAACCTCAAACTTTATATTCCAGTAAGCTATGAATCTTCTGTTACAAAGATTTAGTGCTATCTTGGGAGGAGATCCGCACTGAGACTTTTATTTTTTAAATCTGAATTATTCTTTCTAACTTGGAGTTTCCTTGCCTTAACTTACTCCTATACTTATCTTTCCAATTTCAGCTTAAATAATGCTTCTTTCAGAGACCCTTAAGGATCTAATAATTTATGTTATGTATAGTCATCTCCTATGTATTCCTGCTTACTTCTTTACCTCCCCTTATCATAGCAAAACATATATCAACTGTGTATGCAAATTTCAGGTTTACATTTTATTTATAGGATTTCTTCTCATACCAACAACCCTCCTACAGATAATAACTTAAACTTCAGACAAGACACAAATAAACAATGACCTAAAGGCATTGGAGAGTGAAAAAAAGCAGGCATATTCTGTGAAAGAGTTGAAACTTATAAGAAGAGATCAGGGCCAAATAAATTGTCTATCTTTTTTTATTTTAAATATACATTTTTATTGATTTTTTACAGAGAGGAAGGGAGAGGGACAGAGAGTTAGAAACATAGATGAGAGAGAGACATCGATCAGCTGCCTCCTGCACACCTCCTACTGGGGATGTGCCCGCAACCAAGGTATGTGCCCTTGACCAGAATCGAACCTGGGACCTTTCAGTCTGCAGGCTGACCAGTTGGGGCAAATTTTCTGTCTTGATGGATTTTATCCTGAGGACTGGCTCATGTTAGCACTGTTCAGGGTGTTCAACATTCAGAAAGAAAATTGAAAGCTTTTCTGGACTGCAGAACAGAAGACAGATTTAGGGAACATTAACCATGAAAAAGAGAGGGGAATTTTGGAATGGAATAACAAGAGAAGGAGAGATCCAGATTCTGTGTAAAAACATTGTTCAAGTTTCTAGTTGACATCCTGGTACTTGCAAGGGTAGAGAAGACTCAATTCTTTACAAACTTAATTGAAATTGACATGCTACTATTCAAGAGAGAGATGGCACATTGGGCACAACCAAATTTATTTGCCTATTCAAACAAATATCATTATTCCTTTGAGGGACATGACAGGATCCAGAGTCTCTATGACAGAGTCTTCACAATGTCTGGCTTACAATACAAATTATTCAATATGTAGAGGACAGTCTCAAAAGAAAAATAATTCAATTGAAATCAGCAATGAGATCATCCAGATGTTGGAATGAGCAAAGATTTTAAAGCAGCTATTATAATTATTCTTAATGAAGTCAAGGAAAATAAGCTAATAAGAAATGGAAACATAGGAAATCTCAGTAGAGAAATAGAAATAAATGGAAATTCTAGAACTGAAAAATGTAATAACCAAAATTAAAGTTCCCTAGATAGGGTTATTAGCAGAATAGAGATGATAAGGAAAGTCATCAGTGAACTGAAAGATAACTCAATAGAATAATCATCTGAAGACATTGAAAATAAGATGAAAAAAATGAACAAAGCCTTGAGGCAATTACAAAATAGCAAAAACAAAAGTGTTGGCATAATCATACTCCTGAAAGCCAATGGTAAAGAGGAAGTTTTTGAAGCAACTAGAGAATAATGCCATTTTACATGCAGGGGTATAAGCAAAATTAATCTATGATGAAAGAAGCAAAAACAGTGGGGGGCTTGGAGCAGGGATTGCCTGGGAATAGATATGAGAAAACTGTGTGTTGGGCGGGGGGGAAGAGGGTTATATCATGAAAAGAGATTTAGGTTACATAGGTGTGTGCATCCTATCTAATAAAAGAGTAATATGCAAATTAGCCATGATTCCAATATACAAGATGGCTGCCCCCATGTGGACACAAGATGCCACCACAAGATGGCTGGCAGGGGAGGGCAGTTGGGGGTGACCAGGACTGCAGGGGAGGACAGTTGAGGGGTGATCAGACCTGCAGGGGAGAGAAGTTGGGGGGACCAGGCCTGCAGCGGAGGCAGTTGGGAGAGACCAGGCCTGCAGGGGATGGCAGTTGTGGGGGACCAGGCTTGCAAGGGATGGCAGTTAGGGGTGACCTAGCATGCAGGGGAGGGCAGCTGGAGGGGGACTAGGCTTGTAGGGGAGGGCAGTTGGTGATGACCAGGCCAGCATGGGACAGCAGTTAGGGGCAACCAGGCTGACATGAGAGAGCAGTTAGGGGTAACCAGGCAAGCAGAGGAGGGTAGTTGGGGGTGACTGGGCTTGAATGGAGGACAGTTAGGGGCAATCAGGTCAGCATGGGAAGGCAGTTAGGGGTGACCAGGCCAGCAGGGAAGGGCAGTTAGGGGCAATTGGACTGTCAGGGGAATGGTTACAGGGTGATCAGGCTGGCAGGCAGAAGTGGTTAGGGGCAATCAGGTAGGCAGGCAGGCGAGTGGTTGGGAGCCAACAGTCCTGGATTGTGAGAGGGATGTCTGACTGCCTGTTTAGGTCTGATCCTGGTGAGATCAGGCTTAAACAGGCAGTTGGACATCCCTTGAAGGGTCCCAGATTAGAGAGGGTGCAGGCTGGGCTGAGGGACACCCCTACCCCCACTCTCACCCCCGTGCATGAATTTCATGCACTGGGCCTCTAGTTTATTATAATAGCAAATATACATTTAAGATTAGTATATGTCATTATATGTAACTTTTATTTTAAAAGAAAAATGCTAAACAAAAGAATTATAGTTTATTCCTACTAGCTTTAAATAGTCTGAGGATAAAAATTTATTTAATCTCCCTCTTTTTGGCTCTGGTGTTGAATACAATGCATGACATTAGGTGTGTTTTTGGTAAATTTTTTTTTCAGTTAAATGTAATTCCACACATTCCTTTTTATTTCTACCCAATTAATACAGATAAATAGACTGATCAAAGTTCTGGGAAGTAAATAAGAGGGTGAAATAAGGAATCTGTATAATCATGAGCATCATGGACTAATGAGAATTTAAATATAATATACAGTGTAGGTCATGTAATGACATGTTACAATTTTCACTTTACAATTTCTGTTGCCTTATATCAAGTGCTAATGTAAGCCAAGACCTTAACATACCTGATCTCAAAAATGTATAATATACCTTATCTAAAAGAATGTTGCAAAGTAAAACTTATCTCCTTTCTGCAGTTGACCAAACAGAGTCTAAAGAAAGATAAGTTGTTGAGATTACATGGCTGAATAGCTATGTCAGCTAAGATATTGACAGGAAAAAGTTCCCACATGATTCAAAGGAAGATAATTTAATGACAACTGCACATTGAAATCTGGGTAGGATAATGGGAACCACAGAGAGATGGAGAGGTACCCCGAAGCAAGCCACTTTAGGAAACCCTCATACCCCCTTAGGTATGGAGGGACCAAGGGAGAAAATAGTATTTCCAGAACTACGTGGGAGGTGACAATACAGAGAAGTGGTCTGGTGGGAACTATAGTAGTGGAAGCTTACGCTATTGCCAGAGCTGTGGTGTGAGAGAAGGAAAAAGATACTCAACCCTTCTTATTTCCTGCCTACTTCCTGCAGGTGCCTCCCACTAGTTGAACTCAACTGATGCCAGAAGTCAAGGGAGCTACCAGGGCTAGCCTCCCAGGGCACAGAACAGTTCAGAGAAGAGAACTGAATACGTGGAGGTAAGTGGAAATTAACTGATACTTAGAGCCACACCCAGATTTGGTTCCATGTTCTTATGTCTTTCGGGCCCATGTTCTTTCTTACACATCAAGTTGACACTCATTTTAAACACACATTTTTGTAGCAACCATTAATTATTTTATGGCCAGAAACTCATTGAACTAGTCACTCTTAATTTCTTTTCTATCAGTCAGAAAGTCATCTCGTAGCTTCTGAGTTTCTACGAGGAGTGGAGGATGGAAATCAACTACCATCACCTACGTGAGTTTTTGGATCATTACCTCAGACACCCCAATCGTCTTTCCAATTCAGATACAATTGTCCCCAGGTTAGTGGACTCTATAAAGACTTTTATGTGAAAGAAACTGAGTTATAATTAAATGCCATAAGGCTAACTGATGGATGATTACTCTTTAGTGTGATATTTTAGAGCACAGAAAAGACATGGACTAAGATAATTGTTCTCCATCTAGCTAGATGTAATGCAGCAGAGAACAAGGACTGGGGTGCCCGATCTGGCTTCAATTATTTCTAGCCCAGCAGGTCTTTTAGGAATGTCTTTTCAAGCTGCTGGCCCTATCCAGTTTCTTGAGAGCATGGAACACAGACTTCACATAAAATGTGGTTGAAAATACAGATCAAATGAAATATCCTTTGCTAAGTATTAAACAAGTTAATTAACCTCACTGAGTCTAGGCTTCTTGTATACAAAATGGGGATACTCATACCCTGTAACAAACATAAAGCCCTTACAACAATGCCTAGACAATAATAAGCATTCAATAAATGTTCACTATTATCATCATTGTTATAATATTACTATGTGCTGAGCAGCGATCTTTGCCCTCTCTTGGCCCCCATTCTCTTTTTAGGTTGTTTTGAGAGCTTTTCTAAGATTTCTTTTCTTATATATTTTTCCATTTTCTCTGAATTTCAGTTTGTTGTCTCGGCAGAGACTCTTGCACACTGATATTTCCAACTTTGCTTAACTTCAGGTGTCATGAATATGAGTCCATGCCTGGCACTACCCTGGTAAATAAATCATGTATTTATGAATTTATTCGGGTATGAAGCCCTGCATAAATACCTTTTGAGCCATACATCACTTACTTGTGCTGAGTAGAAGCCGAGAGGATGGAGGGGGGGGCACCTAGTTGTCCTCAGATTCCCCTGGGTTCAAGTCCTAGAAAATGCTCATATGTTGTTTGATTAAATTGAGGGATGAGAATAGCAAGAGACTATTTAGTGTCATTTTCAAAACATGTTTATGGTTTTTTTTTCTAAAAATAAACAAAACAGAGTTCAATCTTAGTTCCATCATTAATTCAGTATTTGCCAAGTTATTTGATCTCTGATTCTTAGTTTACTCATCTATAAAATGGGGTAGAAAATACCTACTCCCCAAATTGTTGTGTAATTCGAATGCAGTAATGCATATCAATTTAGCATTGTCTGAGCAATAGTAAGTCATCATTGAATGAGAATTAGCATCATCATCATCATCATATCCTGCTTTGGGAAATGTCCCACCCTATTGTGTATAAGCTCTGTTGAGGCCTTCAATAATAGATTTTTCTATGACCTCTGCTGGAAGGTTTGGGCAAGAGACTGAGACGTGGTTGACCAGAAATCGTCAGCAACTGGTTCAAAGAATGGTGTATGAATAGTTTCCCTGGGCTGCTATAAATAATTCCCTTAAGTCAACAGAAACAGAAATTAATTCTGTTATAGAAATTAACTATTAAACAACAGAAATTTATTCTCTCATAGTTCTGGAGGCCAAAAATAAAAAATCGAAATGTCAGTGTGGTTAGTTTTTTATGGTGATTCTGCAGAAGAATCTGTTTTATGCCTCTCCCATGACTTCTAATGAGCTTATTTAGAGATCATTAACTTAATTAAATCTGCAAAGATTCTTTTCCAAACATTTAATGAAATCATATGCTATTGGTCTTTCTCTGGCTGGCTCATTTCACTTAGCATAATAGTCTCCAGGTTCATCCATGTTGTCACAAAAGGTAAGACTTCCTTCTTTTTTGCACCTGAGAAGTATTCCATTGTGTAAATATACCACAGCTTTTTATCCACTCATCCACTGGGCTGCTTCTAAATCTTGGCTATTGTAAATAATGCTGCAATGAACATAGGGGTTCATACAGTCTTTTGAATTAGTGTTTCAAGTTTCTTCAGGTACATTCCCAGAAGTGGAAATGCTGGATCATAAGGCAGTTTCATTTTTCATTTTTTGAGCTAACTATAATGTTTTCCACTGTAACTGCACCAATTTGCATTCCCACCAACAGTGCACCAGGATTTCCTTTTCTCCATATCCTTACCAATGCTTGTTTGTTGATTATTGATGATAACCATTCTGACATGTTTGAAGTGATATCTCATTGTTATTTTAATTTGCATTTCTCTGATGATTAGTGACATTAAGCATCTTTTTGTATGTCTATTGACCATCTATATGTACTCTTTGGAGGAGTGTCTTTTCAGATCATTTGCCCACTTTGTAATTGAAGTGTTTATCTTCCTGGTGTTGAAGTGTATAAGTTCTTTATAAACTTTGGATATTAACCCTTTACTAGATGCATCATTGATGATTATGTTCTCTCATTTAGTAGACTGTTTTTTCATTTTGTTGATCGTTTCCTTTGCTGTGCAAAAACTTTTTAGTTTGATGTAGTCCCAATTGCTTATTTTCTCCCTTACTCAAGGAGATATATCAGAAAAAATATTACTCTGAGAAATGTTTGAGATTTTACTGCCTATGTTTTCTTCCAGGATTTTTATGATTTTGATCTAACATTTAAATCTTTAATGCATTTTAAGTTTATTCTTGTACATGGTGTTAAAAGGTGGTCTAGTTTCATTTTTTTTCATGTGTCTGTACAATTTTCCAACACCATTTATTGAATAGACTATCACATTGTATATTCTTGCTTCCTTTGTCAAGTATTAATTAGCCATAAGAGTGTGGGTTTATTTCTGGACTCTATTCTATGCCATTGATCTATATGTCTGCTTTTATACCAGTACCAGGCTGTTTTGATTACAATGGCTTTGCAGTATAGTTGGCTGTCAGGTAGCATGATTCTTCCAACTCTGTTCTTCTTTCTCAAGATTGCTGTGGTTATTTGGGGTCTTTTGTTGTTCCATATAAATGTTTGGAATATTTGTTTTAGTTCTGTGAAATATACCATTGGTATCTTGACAGGGATTACATTGGATCTATAGATTGGTTTGGGTAATATGGACATTTTTATGATGTTAATTCTTTCCCTTATTTGTATCTTCTTTAACTTTTATCTTCGGTGTCATATAATTTTCCAAGTACAGGTCTTTTACATCTTTGGTTAAATTTATTCCTAGGTATTTTATTCTTTTTGAAGCAATTGTTAATGGGATTGTTTTCTTAGTTTCCCTTTCTGATACTTTATAAAAATTTAACAGATTTATGGGTATTTATTTTGTCTTCTGCTATTTTTTTGAATTCATTCATCAGCTCTAGTAGTTTTTGATGAAATCTTTAGGGTTGTCTATATTCAGTAGCATGTCATCTGCAGGATGCTAAATTCTTTTGAGCTATTATATGTTGAGTGCTTTCTATTTTTTCAATACAGGGCAAAATATTTGCATGTATTATCTTTAATTTTATAGAAAACCTATTAAATGAATGATATTATCCTCATTTCAGACAAGAAATGTGAAGCTCAAAAAGTTGAAGTATTGTAAAACTTCATAGGATTAGCAAAGGGTTTTGTCAAGTAGCAAATCTGTTGTCTTCACTGTTGTATCTTAAGGATTTATGCCAGAGGTTGGCACAAAGTGAGCAATGGACCTCAAAGTGAGTTCTTTGAATAAGCAACAATAACATTGCCTGGGGTCTTCTTAGGGATGTAAATTATCAGGCTCCCCTCTGTGCACACTGATTCTGAAACCCCAGTGTTCTAAAATTTGACTACCACTGAATAAATGTTCACTGAATAGAAAAACATCTAAACTATTGAACCAAAAGCTGGAAGTCTTAGTTCAATGAAAAGAGTTAGCCCACGGGCTATGAGTTCCCAAGAAATAATCAGATGTATAATGTCCAAGTGGCAGAGAATATCTGTGGATACCCTAAAATTCTTCTCTTTTATGTGACCTCAGCGGACTGCTATTCCTGAGGCTATAGAGTTTAGAACCACCTGCAGTTCACTTGACACAACTACAGACACAAAGAAAGCAGTGACTTCTTGCCTTCCAGAGAATGAAGGAGGGCATCTGTCTCTCTTCACCCTGGGTCCTGAGCTCTGTTCTGGTGTCTCTCTGTCTTCTTTCTTTCTTTCTTTTTTTTTTTTAGCACAATTTTGCAGTGAAAAAAAATTGTCTTCTCATACCATTTAGGCCATTGCTTACCTAATGGGACATATAATGTGATGAAATTGCCACCTGGTGGTTGAGATATGGGACAGCTCCCAAGGGTATAATTACCCAGGCTGTTATTTAGTATTTTAAGGGTCCCTACTCCAAAGGCATGCCTGTGGAGTTAGTTAATGTTGTGACAAGCTGTAGATTGGAACTGAGATTTCTGACACTTTTAAAATGGCAGAACAACAAATGACTAGATCTGGGGGAGAGGAAAAGCCCAGCCACTCGATTTTAAAGAAAAATGTGTCATGGATGCAGGCATTCAACACATAGACTAAAAGACAACTGAAGGATGAAAAGCAAAGTGTAGCAAATAAAAGCCCAGAGTTTAAAAGTTTGGTATATATATTCACTTATAAGACAATGTTTCATTTCGAGAGTAATATCATATGTAGAAATGAAGTAATATGGATAGAAAATTAAATATCTTTACATGACATTTTAAACATATATTTCTAGGGAATCCCAGGATGAATTTGGGTCTTTTTAGATGCTATCTCTCCCTGTGGCGTATGGAAGTATCATATTAGTTGGGACAAAAGTAGGTTTTGCTGCAGAAACAAATTAACCGTGAAGATTCAATGGCCTCCCAACAATTAATTTCTTTCTTATTCTACATGTCTAACACTGTTTGGCAGGGGACTCTTGCCCACATAGCTGCTGTAAGACTCAGGTCAATGGGAAGCTGTAAATATGAGCCTCTAGAACAAAAGAAGAACATACATTGGCTCCTCTATGTTCTGGCCTTGCGATGCACAAGTGATACAATACACATCCCTTCCACTCATGCACCGTTGACCAGAACTTCTCAGATGGCTTCACTAAACTGTGAGAAACTTGGAAATATGGAGGTTGTACATGGATTTTTGGTGAGTGGCAATATCTGTGCTCCAAATACCAATTTAATCTAATAAATCTGATCTTGTAGGCTGTCCTGTAACCTCGGCTCTACATTCTGCGAGCCTGTTGGCACCTCACATCAAAATCCTCCACTCTCATTATAGAATTTGAAGAATGTCTCTGCCTTCTTGGATTCTCAGAAAGCCACAGCATGCAAATCTTCTTCCACAGCTGATATTCAGCTTCTGCCAAAACACTAAGAAAAAAAATCTTGCCTCACGGACTTGTAAGGAATTTTCTTTTCAGCGATTTCTTTAGCATTAAGTGAAACTTGAAACCAAATTAGATAATCAGAAAGTACCATTTCTGGCCTTTAATTTAACTTCATATAGAAATATCTTTAGTGAGTTAAGCTTCACTGTAATACCTTCAGTGTTGATCAAGAGTTAGTAGGAGAACATCTGCATAGCACATGCTCTAAATTCTTGAATATCCTTTGCATAAAGACCCATGGAATGCCAACTTCTAGGGACCTCTGTGGAAGGCAATGGAACAGATGCAGGTTATAAAATGGATCAGTACTAGATTTGAACATGTATGACAATTCTTGTTCTAGTGACTCTGGTTCAAAACTTGAACCTGTTCCTTCTTAGTAACCCACTATAGAGGATTAATTTGCAGCTTAGTAGAGTCTCACAATTAAGAGCTTAAATCCTGGCACCAAGCTTAGATTTGAGTCCCAGTTCTACTAGTTATTAGTTATGTGGCCATGGGAAAATCACTTAACCCTTTTGTGTTTTTACAGATTTACTTATCTGTAAAATAGGGATAATAACAGTACTTCTAGCCAAAGCTATTGTAAACATTAAATTGGTTAATGTGTGTAAAACCCTTAAAACAATGCCTGACACAGAATAAGTTCTATATTAGTTAGTGCTGGCTATCCTATATAATAAAAGGCTAATATGCAAATCAACCAGACAGAATGACTGGTCGCTATGATGCACACTGATTATGCAGACGCTCAATGCAGGAGCTGTCACCTGGTGGTCAGTGTGCTCCCAGAGGGGAGCTCCACTCAACCAGAAGCCTGGCTCACTGCTGGCAAGCACCATGGTAGTGGTGGGAACCTGTCCTGCCTCTGCAGCAGTGCCAAAGATGTCCAACTACTGGCTTAGAGCCCACTCCTGAAGGGGAACGGGCCCAAGCTGTTAGTTGGACATCCTTCGAGGGCTCCCAGACAGTGAGAGGGTGCAGGCTGACCTGAGGTACCCCCACCTCCGAGTGCATGAATTTTATGCACCGGGCCTCTAGTTATTATATAAAATTAGGTATGTTTGTTGAGAAACTTTTACATAGTAAATACTTTATAATGTAGGAGCAGCAAATAGTTATTCATGAAGACATTACCTGTTATTATCAAATAATGACAATGTAAAACTTCTCACTCTTTTTTCCCTTTGCTTTGGCTCCTAGGAAACTCAGAGCTAGATTTAATGCTAAATCATGATATCCACACATTCATATATTGTTGCATGTATATGTATATAAAATTAAATTCTGCCATCCTCTTTAGAAAGAAGACAGGGTGTAAACAAATAATAGTCGAATTAACTAAGACCAATGTTTTATAATACAAATATTTTTCTTTTTCCTTTCTTTTCTTCCCTTTTGAAAATATACATCTAAGTTAGGCCTGGAAATATTTTTATTTCACTCTGTAACCTGTGTTACAGACCTAATCTTTGTAGAAGCTATATATTCTTCTAGGAGGAATAATAATACTACTACCTGAAATAACACTTTAGAAAATATCCAGGATTTTAATAACCGAAGTGGTTCCTAAATTCTCTACAGGATATTGCCAAGTTTAAGGGACTCCATTCTTTTACTAAAGCTATTTACCTCCCATCATGCCTTGCATTTGTCACTGATGGACAAGTAGCTCTCCCTGAGAAAGTTTGTGATTAAATACACTACCCATGGTGTACAGAAGCATGAAGTAGAACTTGAGTGTTTATTTTAGATGACCCCTGGTTTCATGTTTACTTCTTTTGCTTGGCAAAGAGGCACAATTCCAGAAAGATATAAGGCTGTTGGAAAGAATTCAGTGAAATGAAAGAAAATATGGTCTCTGGCAGGTTGAAAGTATTGAGTTCTTAGGAACTGTCAGAGGGCAAATATATTATACACTTGAGTAAATGACAAGATGATGGGGAAGAAAAAATGCCCAGAGCTTTGTGGTGAGCATAAACACCTAGGAAGGAGAGGATATGAAGGAGAAGATTTCAGACAGTATAGCTGCGAGCAGTGGGAAGACAGGATACTCTCTCTTTCTCTCTGATGACCTCCAAGTACTTAATGTGTTTGCTAGTCTTTTTGGAATTAGTCATGTTTATCATCCGGGACACTTCTTATATTGTTTTGTATTATTGCCTGACCTTTCACCCATGGATGTCTTATTTCCTCAATATAATTGCAAGCTACTGACAGGGACCAAGCTATCTTTTTTTGTCTCCTTGTCAGTGAACAAGTCCCATGGTTCTGTGCCTCAATCTGCTATTCACTAGGGCTCAAACTAGGACAAGTTACTTGTGTTCTCTGAGTTTTCATTTCTTCTGCAGGATGGGCCTAATGATACTCACATTGTAGGGTTTTAGGGAAGTTTAATGATATGTAAAATGCTTGGACATAGTAAGATATAAATGCCAGTTATTATCTTTCTTTCTTATAGTGGCTGATCCAGTGCCTGACAGATGGTCAGTATAATATTGCGTTGTTTTATTACAGATTGGTACAATATATAGCCTATAAATATGATATAAATATATAGTATATCTGTACTCTACATATACAAATATAATATATAAATAAAGTAAAAATATGTAGCCTACTCACATATTATAAGCTTTTGCAACTTGCCACAACTTTGCAAACCTTATTTTGGCACTTATGTATGGACGCATTATGTCTATATAAGGTATTATATATCTTTTTTTAAAAAAATATATCTTTTTGATTTTTCACAGAGAGGAAGGGAGAGGGATAGAGAGTTAGAAACATCAATGGAGAGAGACATCAATCAGCCGCCTCCTGCACGCCCCCTACTGGGGATGTGCCCACAACTGGGATACATGCCCTTGACCGGAATCGAACCTGGGACCTTTCAGTCCACAGACCAACGCTCTATCCACTGAGCCAAACCTGTTTTGGCAGGTATTATATATCTTTGTATGTGTTTAATGTATACCTGGACACTGAGAATGTGGAAATGAGCCTGCATGTTTCCCATGTTGGGGAGATCCTGAGTAACCTCACCAGAGCTACCTTCTGCCCTCATGTCGCAGGCTCTGGCTATCTATAAAAAGTGCTGTGCGGCTCATTTGACTGTGATCTACAGGTTCCCGGTGTCAGCAAAGCACAGGATCGTTTGCAGCTGAACCTGGTCAAGTTGCACCAACAGACCACGGAGACCTCCCCCTCTTTAATGGGAACGGCTACCAGGCCCCCCGCAGGCGTGACCTGACGTGGGTTTTTCATTTCCAATCACCATTTCTGTGGAATCTGTCTTAATTGGCTACAGAGTCTGAATTCAGGAACACTCAGCTGTCAGTAATTCCTTTTAAGCCCAGCATAACGGAGCGCCACTTTTCTCTGTCAGTGCTCTCTGCTCTGTGAGGGGAATGAAGCAGCAGAGAGAGAGGGGAGGGGGGAGGTGGCTGGCCTGCCAGCCGCGCAGTGAGGACCTGCAGATCAATCAGGCTCTGGCGGTGTCTTCAGCAGAGGCCTGCGGTTCACAGCGGTGGTCCAGGGCTAGCTCCTTGCCCACAGCATCTCCTGTTTAGAGACACTATTGATTGCTCCTCTGCCCTTTTCTTCTGGGAAAGTTTCTGGCTGCAAGTCGGTGTCAGAAGGGCAAGGAGAAAGGTGTTTGGCTAAGGGCACGTGGGATTTGGAGCCGGCAGCTAATACCCGTAGCAGCAGATACAGTGCCACTCAACGCAGACTTTTTAGAATGGTGATGAGCGGGGACATATGAGAGAGCAGCGATGTGCCCAGGATGCCCCTGAAAGGATAGAGGAAGTGGTTTAGTGAGTGGATAAGCAAACGGGTTCCCTTTAGACAAGAAGGGGTGGTGCTCTGAGGGAGGTCATGCTGAGTACATTAACTCTGCCTGGAAGAAAGCAGAGACTTGCTTGTTAAAATAATATATATATATATTTTTCCTGGAGAAATGTAAAATCTGGAAATCACTCAGGGACTAAGAGCATAATAGATCGATTTGTAGACAGATCAATATTTCGATGTGGACGTTGTGAGTGTGTGAAAACATAGAAGACCCCTTACGGAAGAAACTTAAACTATCTGAGCATAGATTTGGGGGGTGAGAAATACAGAATTTAGGGATTCTTGATTCAGAGTGTGCTATCAGGGTGAATTACCGAATAAATAAGGGCATTTTATTTTTTCTCTTCAAGCTAGAGAAGCCATGCATGGGGAGAGGCAGTGGGAGGGAGACAAACCAATTTGAGATTAGAAATGGAAAGATAACAGCTTTGTGTATTGAATGGTTACAAAATGATTCTCTGCTGCTTGACTGTTGGTAAGCAATTCAGAGGCAGATGTATAAAATGTGGCCAACTTAAGCTCCAAATGCTATAAAGCAGCATGCTGAGAGAGACACAGAAAACGGTTGTCAAGTCTCACATAGACATGGATTCACACCCAGACATGGATTCAAGTGTTAGGTCACCCTACAGATTATACTTTGGTTGAATTTCCCATTTTCTCTGAGGCTCATTTATTTAGAGGTAAAATTGGGATCATGCCTGTGCTAATTGTTCTTCCTCCATCCCTTCCAAGCCTGGATGCATTTTCTATTCTTTGCTGCTGTGTCCTGTGCCAGAGACACAGACCTCTGTGACTGCCTCCCCTGCGATCCCCTGCCAGCTCACCCAGGTTGGGGCTGGGCAATGGAAGGGACCAGCAGGAAGAGAGAGAGGCCAGATCTCTTCCTCACTCCCTTTCTTCTGTGCACCAGATCTCTGGCAGCGGCTCTGCCCAGTCTGGGCCAGAGCTCCTGCCAGGTGGACCCTCCTTCGGGTTCCCGTTCCCACTGGGCTCCAGGAGTGTTGTGCCCATCCACCGGGGGAAGGCCGTAATTTCTGAATGCCTCACGTGCATTGTTGGTTACTTTAATCCTGTCGCCCGGACACTCACTTGAAATATCTGGGGTAAATCCTATTTTTGGATGGAATCCTGATGGACCCATCATGTTTGTAGAATTTATTTATTTATTTTTTATTTTTAATAAAGTATATTTTATTGATTTTTTTACAGAGAGGAAGGGAGAGGGATAGAGAGCTAGAAACGCCCATGAGTTAGAAATATCGATCAGCTGCCTCCTGCACACTCCCTACTGGGGATGTGCCCGCAACCAAGGTACATGCCCTTGACCGGAATCGAACCTGGGACCCTTCAGTCCGCAGGCCAACGCTCTATCCACTGAGCCAAACCAGTTAGGGCCATGTTTGTAGAATTAAAAAAAAATATATGAAAGTACTCATCCAAAAGTAGAGAAAGATGTATGCACTCACTTCCTGAAGGGTCAGAAGATGGTGTGATAATCGGGTAAGTGATAGCCCTCTACCCCAGATGTCTAAGTCCTAATATCTGGAACCTGAGACTATTACCTCTATATCAGAGAAAGACATCTGGCAGATGTGACTGAATTAGGTTTTGAGGTGAGATTATCTTGGATTAAGTGTATGAGACCTACATTCTATCACAGATGGCCGTGTCAGAGGGAGGCAGAGGGAAATTGGGCATGGAAGAACAGGCAAGGAGATCGATGAATCAGGACTCTGCATTGTAGGCTGTGAAGGTAGAGGGAGGGACAGGAGTCAGCACACCCAAAGAATGCAGCTCTACCAGCTGGAAAGGGCAAGGACACAGGTTCTTTTCCCCTCTGGATGGAGAATGACTTGAATCAGGCCCAGTGAAACTGGTTGCAGTCTTCTGAACTTCAGAGCTGTGAGTAAATGTGTGTTGTTTCAAGCCGCCGAGTTTGTGGCGATTTGTTACAGCAGACACAGAAAACGCTCAGTGACTGGATCCAGGTACAAGTCCCAGGGAACAGGGTTCAGTCTCTCAATGCAGTTCTCAGCTACCACATTTCTCCTAGGGATTCACTCATGTAAGGAGCGGCTGCTATAAGGTTAAGCCTCAGACTGACAGGTTGGCAAAGCCATAAGCAAGTCCCACCTTAGAGGGCACAGCCCTCTTAACATAATTAAGCTTGACCTTAGGATACTCCCTAGATCTTTCCTGGGTAGCTCATGGGTTGTGGGAGGTGCACCAAGTGCTGCTAAAACAAGTGAAGCTCACAAGAACATTGTAACTATGGTGACCACTACTGTGTTTACCTCCAGCTATAAAAGTAAGCATCAGCTTGTTGGCTGGATCTCCCTCTCTGTGGCCTCAACCAGGCACAGGAGATCCACCGAGCTCGGAACCCTTGACTGTGCTGACCCAGCACACACTCACATGAACCAAGTATGAAACGGATGCATGAAATGACAATGATGACTCATTTATTTCCCATGAGAGGGCTAACTCTCCTGTGACTGAAAGACATGTTAAACTGACCAGTCCACCCTTTCTTTATATGCAGACAGGCTTGGGAAACGAATCCACAGTCAGGATGCCCGTGTACTGAGTTTTAGTAAAAAACATACAATTCTGCCACATAGATGAAAAGAGTCAACATTTCCACCCTCCAGCAGAGAAATCATAACTGAAGGTTGTGTGTGGGACATTGACTCTGAACAAGGGCAATTAGATTAATTACTTGCTGAATGGCAACAGGAAAAGACATCCTGAGACATACCTTTGAGACTTGAATTCCTTTCGCTAGAATTTTATTATTCACCTTTCTTGTAGGAGGGCCTTGCCAATAGGACCAGGATTGAAGCACTTGCTTTGTAAGGATCCCTCTCTCTCACTCCATATCCGAATGGTCCCTGCCAAACTGACTCCAGTGATTCTTCTTTCTCATATGGGTGACTATCCTTCCACCTTTTAGGGGGATATGTGGAGCTTTAAATCTACTAGAATCAGGCCTTGCTGGCATAGAACAAAGATCATTTCTTTAAAGTGGTATTGCATATCTCATTATGTGTTGATATACTAATAAAATGGGCAACCTTATTTTTCTTCTTTTCATGTTGTAGTAGAAAGATGTGCTTCAATGTTATTTCCATAAACTGATAACAACTCTTATGAGGATCATTAAAGGTAATGTACAGGGCGGGACAAAAGTAGGCTTACAGTTGTGAGTATGAGAAGCAAATTATTATTTGTTAATTATTGTATTTATTATTTTCCAAACAACTTCACTAGTAAATGTACTTTCCCCTCACCCTGTATATATAAAGAGCTTATCTCTGTTCCATACAGAAGACAATCAATAAATGTCATTTCCCATGCCTGTATTCCTCGGATGTCTGCCGTGTGGTATGGTGCAAGATTATGTCAGGAGGTTAAAATTCAGTATGAGAACATCAGAACCTGTCACCCTCTGACATCTTAAGGAAAGTGGAAAAGCCAGTATTTAGAGCTCAACTTCTTTGTTCTTTAGATGAAACATAAATGGTTCATGAAATAAATTTTTTCTATTTCACTCTGATCTAACTATGGAGATATTTTTAGACAGGGGCAAGATTTCATTATTTCAGAGTCTTGTGAAAATCTCAGTAGGCAAACATCTTTAAAAGACAATGTCTTCATTTTGCATATTGATATGTTTTAGGAAAATAAAATTCGATGATATGTATTTCACTTAACTCAATGTTTTGTAAATCAGATTTTTGGATAATAGCCATCTTTTCCCCGTTTGTATTATAATTTTGGAAATACACTCATTTGTATGAACCCTTGAGAATAAAAAATATTAATTCTCAACAATGTAGCTAACTTAAAATTATAATACTAAATACTAATCATTTTATAATAAAATGTTCTCACAAGCTGTCATATACAGTACTATGCATAGGATGTATTATAGCAGAAATAAATGACCTAAGATTTCAGAAACAGACTGATCTGGTTTTAAATGCTGATTTGGCATAAAATTCTTCATCTTTAAAATGGGGTTGATAAAATCATGTGGGGTAAATAACCTGGTTCATAACTAGGTATTTGTGAACAATAATGAGAATAATCATTGCAATTTTTTTATTGATGATACAGATGAACTCAGTACTGTATGGGACCAGAAAATTGACAGTGATTTATGGAAAGAGGGAAAAAAAAGCCTTTTATGGAAAAATACATTATTATTTTGTAAATTTATCAGTTGTAAGTAATATTTTCCTTATATACATTACTGATTCTCTTACCTACTCTTTCTAAACTATAGTATAAATACTGTTTTACCCTAATTCCTACAATAAAGAAGGACTTTACAAAAATTTAAGAGTCAAATAGGTAAGAAAAAGCATTTTGGCATCATGGCAAACTGCAGGCACTATTATCAAATCACCTGATAGTGAGCTAGCTCAGTTACTATTTCATGCTGCTTGGCTACAGGAAATGAGAGGCAATGCTTCTAGGAAGAACAGAAGCATTTTGTCACCCAATCCCCTAGGACAGTGGTCGGCAAACTGCGGTTCGTGAGCCATATGTGGCTCTTTGGCCCCTTGAGCGTGGCTCTTCTACAAAATACCAAGGCCTGGGCGAGTCTATTTTGAAGAAGTGGCTTTAGAAGAAGTTTAAGTTTAAAAAAATTGGCTCTCAAAAGAAATTTCAATTGTGCTGTTGATATTTGTCTCTGTTGACTAATGAGTTTGCCGATCCCTGCTCTGGAATTTTCAGAAGTTAATAGAAGTCTTCCTTTACCTGAATATGTATATCTCCTTAAAAGAACACCTCACATTTTCCTGCTGTATCCCTATAGCATCTGATGCAATTCCCTCAAAACAGAGTGAAGACAGTTGGACAATTATACCTCCTTCCTTTTAAAATTTGTTATGTTTTATTTTGTCTTGCAGCTAAGGAGACAGAAGCTCACTTGGCTAGATAATATTCCTAGTTAATTTAGGTGAGCTGTGGATAAGAGTTTCTTTTCACAGAAAAATTTCTGGTGTAAGTATTTGTAGATAGATAAAGTAGTTCAAGTAAGCATTGGGAGAGAGCATTAGACTGGAGCTACTAGGACAAGGGCCCATAGGATAGCAGCAAAATACATGATTGAAGTTTTCTTTTACTGCTTAAAAATAGTCTAATTGTGTCACAATAAATGTCCTTATTACACAAAGAGTAGGGGTAATTCAGGCTACTAAGTAATATTACCATGTGGCTGTAGGGATATTTGGGTCATGATCGCCGGGCACTTTTCCTTCTCACTTAATAATATTATAAGGTAGACTCCCTGGGAAGTTATTAAAAAACTGTAGCCATTATTACTAATGGCAACCATTACTGAGGAAGCTTGAAAAAATAGAATTCAAAAGTGGGTTGACAATCATAGCGTAACATGTTTCATGGAAAATGTGCACAGAAGCCTGGCTGTGTAGCTCAGTTGGTCAAAGTGCAGGCCTAGTTATACCAAGGTTGTAGGGGTTTGGTTCCCACTCAGGGCACAAACAAGAAGCAATCAGTGAATACATAAGTAAGTGGAACAAGAAATCTCTCTCTCTCTCTCCCCCTTCGTTTATCTCTTTAAAAGTTAGTAATAAAAAAATTGTAAAAAGAAAATGTGCACAAAAATAAGTTTGCTTCCATTCCTCACAATCTAATTACTTTATGTTTACCTAAATTTGCAATTTCATTTTCTACAGAAATGTTTTTTTTATAATCTTCATTTCAAACCGCCCCTCCTCCCCACCAAACAGTTCATGCTCTCCTCTACTGTCCCTTTTTGTCCATCTGAGAAATGCAGCTCTGAAACTCTCTAGAGGTGAGGAGTTCCCATCTGGAATTACTAGGTTTGGTTCTGAATTCTAGTGTGACTGTTTCTGAGCTAGATAACCTTGACGTGTTATGGGTCTCGGTTTTCTCATCTGTAAAATAACCACAATAATAGAACCTACCTCAAAGAATTAGGCTTTTCTATGGAAAAATCTTTCTGTAGAAAACTAAATTGCCAATTTAGGTAAATGTAGAAGATAATTAGATTGTATGGAATGGAAGGGAACTATATTTTTTGTGCATATTTTCTTTTTAGAATTTTTAATTAAGCAGAGGAATATTCATTACTGAGCATAAAAATCTAAGCACTATACTTAGCATATAATAAGCACTCAGTAAATGGGTCTGTTGTGGTTGTCACCAATGGAAATGAAAGTTTTCTTTGGTAACTGTGCTTTAGGGTTAAATGCTTTCATAATCTTTTCTCTGCTTTACCAATTAATTAATTCATTTATTTAACCAACAAATATTTTGTAAACTTACTCTTTTAGGAGGTGTCATGAGGCTTCAGGTGCCAAATTACGGAATATTCACCTGCCATGAATTATATTATGTGCCCTAAAAATGTGGGGCAAACAGTAACATTGCAGTGTGATCTGTGTTATATGAATCCTCTTTGGTTAATAGACATTTTCAAATTCTTCATGATTCTCTGTGCCTACATGAATGGGAAAGCTGTTTCATTTTATGTTTTGTCCCAAATCACTTTTATTAGGCTCTGATGATAGAGATCTCGAGTTTGTTAACAAGCCAGCAATTGAGTCCGATCTCTTAAGCATGCCCTGCCCTGAGGTATCAATTGAAAACTAAATGAGGCTATTTCCTGGAGGAGAGCCCCTGTAAGCTCTGAGATCCCTAACAGAGTATTTAAAATTTAGAGACAAATCTCTTTACTCCATGCCCAAAGGGATATATGTACTGTATTCTTTTTATCAACCTGATTATTTTTAGGCCAAACTGTTAAATATGTTTTTTATTGATTTCAGAGAGGAATGGAGAGGAAGAGAGAGAGAGAAGTATCAGTGATGACAGGGGATCATTGATTGGCTGCCTCCTGCATGCTCCCTACTGGGGACCAAGCTACAACCCAGACCTGTGTCCTTGACCAGAATTGATCTAGGAACCATTCAGGCTGCAGGCCAATGCTCTATCCACTGAGCTAAACCAGCTAAGGCTAGGGCAAACTTTTAAATGAACCCTTTACCATGAGCAAAGTAAAATGACAAGACAACCAACAGTCTTACACAATAATTGGAGCTCTCAGCCAAAGTGACCTTTCCTTTCCCCTAATTGCCTTTCTCTTATTAATCCTGATCTGCCTATTATTGATTGTTCTTTCATGCTCTGCTTCTAATGACTTTGCCTGGGAGGAGGAGAAGTTTATTCAATATTTGGAACACCCCTTAAAGGAAGAACTTGAAAAAAAGAGTGTTAATTAAAAGTCGCATTTATCAGGTTTCCCCACCATCCCTTCTATCCATTTCCTAACCACCTTTTAAAGTACAGCTTAACTTCTACCCCCTTCACCGGCTCTCTTAGACTATATCAGTCAAATTATTATATTTTTCCTCCTATTTTTTCACTTGACTCTATTGGAACTTATTATTCTACTCGTATCTATGGGAAATTATTTGTATGGATTGTCTTAGCTCCTTCACTGAGTTATAAGCTCCTTGAAGACAGAGGTATGACATTCTCAGTGTAATGCCATAATCCAAAGAGCATTCTCTATGTAACAGCAAATTTTAACTGTAACTGTATTCATAATATTAATGTGATTTTATATTTTTATTTTATTATTATTTGTAGGTATTACAGAATGTACGTTATCTCTTTAGATTCTCCCAATGTCCAGCTGCAATCTAAGTGAAGTGTCAACTACTCTAATTTTAATGATGAGGAAATGGAATCAAATGGAAATTTAAATTGCTTGTCGAAAGTCCTGACATACTATATATAATCTATTGATTATTACATAGGGACATTTTACTGTTATTATCTCAACATTGACTTGCTTTTATTGTGTGATAAACATACAGAAGTAGAAATAGACTTACAACATTTCCATTCTTTAAAAGGCCCAAGAAGGATGAAGGGGAAAGTTTATGCATGCCTTCTTAGTTTTGGGTCTGCGCATGCTATTGTCTTTGGTAGGAATTAAAAAGGGTAGCACGGACATCACTTTTATGTGAATTAAAGAAAAGACCCCTCCTCTGAAAAAAATGTAGCAGTGGGTTAATGCATACAGCCTTTTGCCTCCTTACCCAGTGCCCTTGGACATGGCCAGTCTATTTAACTGTGCCTAGTAAACGTTATTGGGGGTCCTTTAAAACATGCAGATTGCCTACTTCCACTCTAGCAGATTCTGATTAATAAGTTTGGGAACAAACCTAACATATCTGAATTATTTCCTTACATATAAGATGATAGCAAAGAAAGAAAAAAGTCAACAGATGTGACAGGAAGAGTAGGGAAAGGCTGTTTTTACATTGCCAAACATAAACCAGTGAAGAACTTGTACAAATAAATCAGCTGGCTATTCGAAAAATGCATTCCTGGAGTGGCTTTATCATAAAAATGTTACTTTCATTTTGTCCACAAGAGTCATAAAAATAGATAAGGGAAAGCTGTTGGTAGAGGAAGGGTTGGCAGAATGTGGTGTGGGAGGAGGGCCTGGAAGAATGCAGGACAGAGGGAAAATGTCTCTTTATACAATTGCTAGCACCTCGGGTCACTTGGGAATACAGTAAACATGGAGGTACTGAAGCTGATACTGTGTTTTCACTTTGTCAGGTTATGGACAGTGTGATTCTCTCAGTAAAAACAAGCTCATTTTGGATGTGAAACTAATTAATGAATAACAAAAGCATGATCAGTGATAATGAGATCATAAGCAACATTCTCTGAGGGAATAACATCAAAAAATATCTTTTAAAAAGGTTACCAGATGTGGTGAGATGTTTTGAAATATTAAAAAAATTCCTTCATGTATTTTCATTAGAAAAACAAAGTATACCATTTGGAAGAATTGTTTCTTTGCTGCTTTTCCCAGAGAAAAGGTTTGGGTAGAGAGTATTAGGCTGAATGTTGAAAATAAAAGGGTCCTTTGAGGCAAAGTCTCCATCACCAAGTGTTAATTCCTTTCTTCTTTCCTGGTTTAGTACCAATTCCAAAGATTAATGCTATTTGTGGATTTCAGTATTCATTAATATTGCAAATGCAGCAAATTTACACATGTTGACAGTTCTAGGATGTTAATGCAGGGGATTTCCATGGTAGAACATTTCTTCTTATGACTCGTTCCTCTTAAATACAACATTTTTGAGAAAAGTTGTAGAGATGTTTTATAGCAGAGCCAAAATGAGAAAATTCATCACACTGGTACATAAAAACAGGCTGGTGTAGCAGAATGTTATGGAGAATATTCATCTGAAGAGGTAGAATACCTGGATTCTTGTATTGTGGTTCTGAGGCATGCTATTGCTCTTCTCAGAACTTGTCTTCATAAATATGTACATGATGAAAGATGTATGTGTGTATGTGCATGTGTGTTCATGTACAGGGGCATGTCATACTCAGGAAGATCACTCCTATTCAAAAGGCATTAATTGTGTGACTATTTAATTAAAATATGATGTCATACCCTCGAGATCTAGATAATGACCCAATCCTCCAAAAGCATATGAAGGCAAGAGGGATGGTGAGATGGAAATTGAAGAAATTAAAGGTCAGAGTGAGGAAGGGAAGAAAACAGAAGTAAATGATCTGTGTAGTTCAGTGTGAAGGAGGACTTGAGAACTACATCTATCTATACTAATAAAAGGGTAATATGCTATTTAGACTGGGAGAGCTTCCGGACATCCTTCTGGACAAAGCCATGGTTGTGGGGCTCAGGCAGAGGTGGTTAGGAATAATCAGGCCAGGAGGGGAGGGCAGTTGGGGTGATCAGGCTCACGAGGAGTGGGGAAGTTGGGGACAATCAGACCAGTGCCGGGGGGGTTGGGTGGGGGCAGCTGGAGTGCGAGCAGGCCAGTGGGGAGAGGGGGGATGTTGGGGATGAATAGACCAGCAGGGGGAGGCAATTTGGGACAATCAGGTTGGCAAGGGGGGACAGTTGGGGACAATAGGCTGGCAGGTAGAGACCTTGGGATAATCAGGCAGGCAGGTAGATGAGTATTTAGGAGCCAGCAGTTGGACCCTCCCTCAAGGGGTCCCAGATTGGAGAGGGTGCAGGCCAGGCTAAGGGACAACCCCCTGCCTGTGCATGAATTTCATGCACCTGGCCACTAGTCCTATCTAATAAAAGAGTAATATGCAAATGGACTATACCTCCACTATACCCACAAGCCATGCCCACCACCCACACCCACCAGCCAATCAGAGTGAGTATGCAAATTAACCCAATCAAGTTGTCTATGGCCACAGAGAGAGCTGGAGGGAGGCTTGGGTTGCCCCTGGTGATGGAGGAAGCCAAGCTTTCTGCAAACCCTGGCCAACCCAAGCTTCTGCTTAAGGAAACAAAGTTTCAGTGGCTGTGAAAGCAGAAGGCTTGTCTCCACTCCAGGCTACAAAGTTTCAATTGTAGAAGATAAATAAATCCCAGATAACAGGGCTTCTGCTTGGGTCACTGGGGGGCATGGCTAACCTGCAAACCACCTCAGTCCTCTTGACCAGGCCACTCCATGCCCCAAGGGAACACCCACCATGATCCAGGACACCCTTCAGAGCAAACCAGCTGCCCCCTACTAGTGCATCAGGCATTTATCGTATCTAATATGCAGATTGATCATCACTCCAACACACAAGATGACTGCCCCCATGTGATCAAAAGATCCTGTTCCCATGTGGACACAAGATGGCCACCACAAGATGGCCAGCAGGGGAGGGCAGTTGGCAGGGACCAGGCCTGCAAGGGAGGACAGTTGGGGGTGATCAAGCCTGCAGGGGAGGGCAGTTAGGGATGACCAGGCTAGCAGAGGATGGAAGTTGTGGGTGACCGGGCCTGCAGGGAAGGGCAGTTGGAGGGTGTCCAGGCCTGCAGGAGAGGGCAGTTAGGGGTGACCAGGCTAGCAGAGGATGGAAGTTGTGGGTGACCGGGCCTGCAGGGAAGGGCAGTTGGAGGGTGTCCAGGCCTGCAGGAGAGGGCAGTTAGGGGTGACCATGCCCTCAGGGGAGGGCAGTTAGGGGCAAACAGGCTGGCAGGGGAGCAGTTAGGCATCATTCAGGCTGGCAGGGGAGTGGTTAGGGGGTGATCAGGCTGGCAGGCAGAAGTGGTTAGGGGCAATCAGGAAGGCAGGCAGGTGAGCAGTTGGGAGCCAGCAGTATTGTGAGAGGGATGTCCAACTTCCTGTTTAGGCCCAATCCTACCTGGGTAGTTGGACGTCCCGTGAAGGGTCCCAGATTGGAGAGGGTGCAGGCTGAACTAAAGGACACCGCCCCCACACCATGCACAAATTTTGTGCACATATAAAAGTGTAATATGTAAATCAACTGAATGGCAGAATAACCAGTTGCTATGACACACACTAACCACCAGGGGCCAGATGCTCAATACAGGAGCTAACCCCAGCCCACAGTCCCCAGTCACCCAATTGGGGCCTGCTAGTCAACCTCTTGGTCCCTTCTGCCAGCTGGCTCTGATTGCCTGATGGGGAACAGGGAACCGGGGGTAGGTGGCAGTGGATGCAGGCGATGCCAGGCCAAGGCGAGTGCCATTGGGACCCCAATCACCCTGCTGGTCACCCACACACAGTGGGCTTCCTATTGCAGTGGTGGCTGGCAGAGGCTGGGGGAACTGCTGGCTGTGGGAAACTGGGGAAGATTGACACTGATCACAGGTCAGGCCTAGGGACCCTACCCATGCACAAATTTTATGTGCCGGACCGCTAGTGATTTCATATAGGAATAATTGAGAGTCTTTGGAGATATGGCCATTTAACATTTGTCGCATGGCTGTTTAAACCTCCTTAAGTCCCTTACCAGTTAGTGATATCTGCTCTGTGCACCTGGGCCTCATGCAAGTAATTGCTTTGCAGAAATAAATTGAGGGAAAGCAGTCAAGTTCTAAGACTGAGGTGACATGAAACAGAGATAAAATAACAGTCACAAGACAACATGAACATTAGATTTCAACTTAAACAGGACACTGAATCCAAGGGTGACTAGAAGAATTGTTAAGCCAGAGGGAATTTTCAGAAATTGCATGTTAGGCTGCCATTGATTTCTGCAGAAAAAAAAATGAAAATTGTGCTGAAAATTTTTCCATGGCTCTCTTCCCCTCTGACTGCTGATTTGGTTTGGACAAAGGACTATCAGGGGAGTGGGAAGAGAGAAGAAAATGAGGTGGTGGATTTTGTTTCTTGATTTCCCTTCTGCAGAGTTGCCATAAGTTGGTTGCCTCCCTCCATCAAAGAGGTCTTGTTCCACTGTCCCATGGCCCTTTATTCCTGGGATGATAGCATTTCTGCTGGAGTGATTGCCACACCCCCTGTAGTTTCCATACTAATGGCCTCAATTTTGAAGTAGCTTGTTTATTACACTCTTCTCAAAATACCTACTTTGAGTGCCTATTGGAAGCCTGATTAATATAGATGTTTAAGACATACACTTATATATACATCATCAGTGAGTCCTATATAAATACTGATGGACAGTTTAGAAACAAACTAAAAAAAAAATAGACATTAAAGAGAGAACCTATCTAATAAAAGAGTAATATGCAAATTAACCATACCTCTGCTACACTCACAAGCCATGCCCACCAGCCATGCCCACCATCCAATCAGAATGAGTATGCAAATTAACCTAACCAAGATGGCTACAGCCACAGAGAGAGCAGGAGAGAGGCTTGGCTTGCCCCTGGCAATGGAGGAAGCCAAGTTTTCCACAAAGCCTGGCTGGTGGAGGCCTCTGCTTAAGGCAACAAAGTTTCAATGGCTGTGCGAGCAGAAGGCTTGGCTTTACTCCAGGTTATAAAGTTTCAATTGTAGAAGACAAATAAATCCCAGATACCAGGGCCTCTGCTTGGGTTGCTGGGGGGCATGGTTGGCCTGCAAACCACCACAGGCCCCTCTCCAAGGCCACCTCATGCCCCAAGGGAACATCCACCCTTATCTGGGACACCCTTCAGGGCAAACCAGCTGGCCCCCACCTGTGCACCAGGCCTCTATCCTATCTAATGAAAAAGTAATATGCAGATTGACCATCACTCCAGCACACAAGATGACTGCCCCCATGTGGTCAAAAGATCCTGCCCCCATGTGGGCATAAGATGGCCATCACAAGATGGCAAGCAGGGGAGGGTAGTTGGGAGGGACCAGGCCTGCAAGGGAGGCAGTTGTGGGCGATCAGGTCAGCAGGGGAGGGCATTTGGGAGAGGACCAGGTCTGCAAGGGTGGGAAGTTGGGGCAATCAAGCCTGTAGGGGAGGACAGTTAGGAGTGACCAGGCTGGCAGAGGAGGAAAGTTATGGGTGACCAGGCCTGCAGGGGAGGGCAGTTAGGGGTGACCAGACCCACAGGGTAGGACAGTTAGAGGCAAACAGGGTGGCAGGGAAGCAGTTAGGTATCAGTCAGGCTGGCAGAGGAGTGTTAGGGGGTGATCAGGTGGTTAGGGGTGATATGGAAGGTAGGCAGGTGAGCAGTTGGGAGATAGCAGTCCTGGATTGTGAGAGGGATGTCTGACTGCCAGTTTAGGCCTTATCCCCTACAAGCAGTCGGACATCCCTCAAGGGGTCCCACATTGGGGAGGGAGCAGGCTGAGCTGCAGGACAGTCCATCCCTGTGTACAAATTTCGTGCACCAGGCCTTTAATAATAGAAATAAAAATAATTGGTGCTTTCAGTGTTTAGATAAAATGAATAACACTTATCATAGGCTCTACAGAGTTCAACAAAGTCTTTGACAAATGAAATTATAGAAATTTGTGCCATAGGGAATTTAGTTCACTAACTTTATTTCGTAGATGTGAAATTTAGACCTTTCAAGAGATTGCCTTGCTCTTGGTACCCTGTTTTTTTAGTAGCAGAATATGAGCATGTATGAATGTGTATGAGTGTGTGTGCAGGCAAATTCCTTATTCTCTTACTTATCACTGCCAATACCTGAGAATCCTACGGAGATGGCTCCATTGAATCATCTGTGTTGCTTCTATCAGGCTGTTTGGCATGACTACCTTTCCAAATTTCCTAAAAGTTTTCCATTCCTTTGATGAATATTTTCAAAGGGAAGATATTTTCCCCTTTTTGAGGGGAACAGAGAGGAAGCTATTTTGTGAGGATCATTGCAAAAAGAAAAACGAGCAGACTAAAACAAAGCTCCACCTTGAAATGTGCAATGTTAATTTATTGGCTTCTCCTGAAAACCAACTTTGTTTATACTGTGTATGAGCTTCAATTTGGCGCCCCTGATATGTTCCATATATCTTTCACGATTAAGGGATGGTGATAAAGAGTCTACACTGAGAGTATGTAGGCTATGGGTGCTAAATGTGTAAGCACCAACTGTGCTTTATTCGGTATTCCCTCAAAGTACAGATCAGAAACTTCCTGCATCACAATCACTAGAGTTTCTTTCAGTAATAATATAAAAATTTTCAACTTCACCGTTAGTCTAGGAAGCTAGTTAAGGAAGGGAGCTAATGGAATCAGACATCATGCCTAATAAACTAGGAATCTGGATTAGATATTAAACCTGACTCACTAGGAAGTTGCAGCATTTATAGGTTCCCTGGGGGACTGCTGTATCTTCTGCTAAAAGGACATAATCCCCTGAGCAATCCCCTAGTGGGCAGGAAGAATCTCACCAGGGAACAACTAGTCCATTCCCTGCAGATTACTGAGGCAGGAGAAAACTGAAAGAGGGAAGTGCCTCAGCTGGAGCAGTAGCAGCCAATATACCTACCATAAAGGAGAGGTGTCTAGCCTGGGAAAAGGATCTGATTGGATGAAGGCATGACACTCTGGAAGACCTAGAGAAGAGATTGGATAGGGGACAGCGGAGGGGGGCGAGTGTGGTAGAGGGGAAGGGATAGGGGGAGGGGGCATACAGCACAAGCCTGGAAAAAGCCAGGAAAGAGATTTAAAAGAGCCTGTCTCTCCAAAGCCGGAGGTAATATAATAAAAGCTTGATGAAGGTCCATTTCGGTAGCACACGTTTGTTTCCTTTGCCCATTTATTTGCATGTTTTCTCTCGGTAGCAACTGGTAAGGGCCTGGTAGCCAGGTGGGCCCAAGTTTGGATGGGCTCAAGCCCGGACCTGGGTGCCTCAGTGCAACACCTGGTCAGTCCATCGCAGGCTGGAGTCCAAATGGGAGCAGAGGGTAGACTGGACCACCAGAACATAGTGTGATGGTGTTATAGTTCTGGATCCTGTCCCTCCTGGTAGGCACTTATGTTCACTGGACACTTACGTTCACTTATCTCCAAAGTGAATGGAGCTAAGTCATCTGGTCATGGATGAGACACCAGCATCTGGGGACAGTTCTTAGTTTCTGCTCCAATAAGTCTCCCAACTGCTATGCATGGGTCCCCACAATGCTTTTCTCATGACTCTGTGGAAGAGCCCTATTTCCATCAGTCTTACTTATCAGAACTTCTAGGAGTGAAATCCAGAAGCCTCCATTTTAAATACATTTTCCGAAACAACTTCTATGATTACCCAGGTTTAAAGTTCTGATACTGTGCTTAGCACATCTTTGAAAATGAAATCAACAAGTGCACTCTGCCTGATATTTATTTGGTCATTAGGGAGGAAAGCTGGCTTTCTAATTACTTTCCTTTGAAAGACAATGGCTGTCTTGCTTGGATTTGGGTGAGCAGATAAATTAGGTCCCTGTGTATCTTGGGGTCTGTATTATTGGTAGCAGATTTGGTTCTTCAGCAATAACTTGCTAGCTACAGTGGGCTGAGTGATAAAACACAATCCCTGACTGGGGGTCAGACCTCTAGGGTGTTTTGAATCTTTAAAGAAGCTAGAACCGGGGGGCTGATTTGTGGTTGAAGGGGGCTAAATGTTCTCTCCTGGAGTTCAGGGAACCAGCTGCATCCTGAGCTGGCAAAGGAAAGGGATCCTTGAGGCAGATGGGCTTCAATTTGCATGAGATGTACCGAGCAATTCTCCCATCAGCTGGCTTTGCCTCTCCTGATGACCACCTTGGGGAGCAGATGGGGGTTGTGAACTTTGAAGTGGATTGTTAATTATTCATGCCTCCTTTCTTGGATGGAGATAACCTGCATCTCAGAAGCCAGGCCCAGAATTCATTATCTTCCTGTTGATGTGTGCAATAAAATAACACTGAATATTAATCCTTTCACCTTACTTCTCAACTCCTTCCTCCTCTTCCTCCTCTATTCTCTCAATAGATACAAAATCCGTGCTTCTCCTTTACTTCTCTCCATCCCTGATACTCCCAAGCCATTGATTGTTTATTCAGTGATTTGAAGGCCCATTAAACTAGTAATTAAGTTCAAGGACTAGTTGCTTACTTGAAAACGCCCCAGAATGCAGTATTTCCCTACTCAGATTATTAATTTATTTTCAGCATGTTTGTGATAATCATATCATAATTACTGACTTGTCACCTATCCCTTTTTTTTTATTTCTACATTTTACATTTTTAGAAGTTTCAAACTTTTCCTGTTCCTTAGAGTTCTCTAGAGACGGCTCTCAGCTTTAGTCAGGATTTTATAGTAAAGAGCAGAGGACTTGCTCTTGTTAAGGATATGTGTTTGATGTGTATGCGTGTTTATGTATACTAGTACATGTCTCTTTGTTTATCTTTACATTACTCTTTTAAGAAAGCCAATAGATAAATCATTACTTAAAAAAAGTATAAGTTACTTAAGTGGAAGATCATTAAGTTCTTAGAACTAGAGGCCTGGTGTACAACATTCGTGCACTGGGGAAGGAGGATTCCCTCAGCCTGGCCTGCACCCTCTCGTAGTCTGGGACACCTCGGGGGATGTCCTCCTGCTGCAGAGGCAAGAGAGACTCCCATCACCGCCGCTGCTCACCAGCCAGGAGCCTGGTTTCTGGCTGAGCAGCACTCCTGCTTTGGGAGCACACTGACCACCAGGGGGCAGCTCCTACGTTGAGTATATGCTCCCTAGTGATCAGTGTGTATCATAGTGACTGGTTATTTTGCTGTTCAGTAGATTTGCATATTAGCTTTTTATTATATAGGGCTAGAGGCCCAATGCATGAAAATTCGAGCAAGAGTAGGCCTTTCTTCCCCCTGGCTGCTGGCACTGGCTTCCCTCTGGCATCAAGGACTCAGGCTGCTTCCCTCCTCTGGCCACCTGCAGGTACTTGGGACACAGGTTTGCTTCTCTAGGGCCCTAGCTTTGTCAGGAAGGATGTCCAAAAGATGTCCAGTCTAATTAGCATATTACCCTTTTATTACTATAGACTAGGGGCCCAGTGCACAAAATTCATGCACAGAGGGATATCCCTCAGACCAACCTGTATTCTCTCCAATCTGGGATTGGTGGGGTTCTTGTCCTAGCATTAAGAAAGGTTCAGCAATTTGGAGAAAGGCTGTGCATAGATTAAGTAAGAGTCCAAATATGAAAGATAATTTTGAAAGGCATTGGGAGTCAGAGGAGCTTCAGCTAAAGGAGCTAAAGACTCACCTTGTCTCAGGACCCTGTGCTTTTTATTAACACAATTTGTCCTAAGGTAAGGTGGAGATAATACACTTCAAAGGGTAAGGTACAGAAGCATTGTCAGATCGGGGAATAGCCTACAGCTATTCAGGTATTTGCCTAACAGGAGGCAATAATATGTAGATCAAGATACTCTGAGCTGTCTGGCAGCAAAGAATCATCCTATTCAGCTTTGGGGAAAGTGACTTCTAGCCACTCCAACAGATAATTATATATGTGACTCAGCCCTTTTTGAGCACCCAAGTTTCATCAACCATTTGATGAAACTGTTGTAATTATGACATGCTGGAATTGGCTTCTGGCATGGGATCCCTCACATGATCTGGGACCGCTGGCTGGTAACCACTTGCCTACCTGCCTGACTGATCACCCCTAATCACCTCTGTCTGCCAGCCTGATGCCCCTAATGGCTCCCCTGCTGGCCTGATCACCCCCTAATTGCTCCCCTGCCAGCATGATCACCCCCTAACTGAGCCTTGTACCGCTAGGCAGCCACCATTGGTAGCTTACCTGAGCCTTGGGTCAGCCCTGGGCAGTTGGGCAGCCACCATCCATGGCTTGCCTGAGCCTTGGGCCAGCCCTGGTTGGCTGGGAAGCTGGCATGCACAGCTTGCCTGAACCCCGGACCTGCCCAGGGAAGATGGGCAGCCAGCATGCTCAGCTTCCCTGAGCCTTGGGCAGGCCCTGAGCAGCTGGCCAGCTGCCATTGGTGTTTTTTTCTGAGCTTGTAGTCACCATCCCTGGCTTCCCTGATTGCTCACAACTTCCCTCCCCTGCAGGCCTGTTTTTTCCCATCTGCTCTCCCCTGCAGGCCTTGTGCCCCCAAATGCTTTCCACTGCAGACCTGCCCCAACCCTAACTGATCTCCCCTGCTGACCTGGTCTCCCCCAACTGCCCTCCTCTGCTGGCCCTGTCACCCCTAGCTGCCCTCCCTGCTTGCCTGATCACCCACAACTACCCTCCCCTTCAGGCGTGTTTCCTCCCAATTGCCCTCCCCTGCAGGCCTGGGTCCCACCCAACTGCCCTCCCTTGCTGATCTGGTCTCCCCCAACTGTCCTCCTTTGCCTACCTGGTCACCCCCAACTGTCCTTCTCTGCTGGCCTGGTCACCTCTAACTGCCCACAACCACCTTCCCCTGCAGGCCATCTTGTGTCCACATGGGGGCATCCACTTTGAACACATGGGGGCAGCCATCTTGTGTCTTGGAATGATGGTCAATTATATGTTATTCTTTTACAACAAATACAATGACAGTCACTAAATTAGTATCAAGAAATGGGTGTGATGATGCCTCTAGCCATTGACATTGAGCTTTGTTCCAAATTGCCTTTTCTTCCTGGTTATTCAGTCTTTCACATTCTTCTTTTTCTTTCTCCCTTCTTCTTCTTCTTATTTTTTATTTATTTATTTTTTGTTAATTAACTTATTTTTTATTTATTTATTTTTTGTTATTTATTTATTTTTTCTTTCTCCCTTATTCTTCTTCTTATTTTTTATTTATTTATTTTTTGTTAATTAACCCTAGCTTACACTAGGGTTCACTCTTGGTGTTTTATTACATTCTTTGATTATGACAAATGTATGATTCCATATGGACATCATTATAGTGCCATTCAGAATAATTTCATTCTCCTAAAAATTTCCTGTGCTTCATCAATTCATCACTCCTGACTCACCCCCAAAACTTCTGGCAACCACTGATTGTTTTACTGTTGCTGTAGTTTTGTTTTTTCCAAAATGTGACATTATTAGGAATCATATAATATGTAGCATTTTCAGATAGGCTTCTTTCACGTAGAAATATGTATCTAATGCTTCTCCATGTCTTTTTCTGGTTTGATAGCTCATCTTTTTATCACTGAATAATAATCCATTATATGGATATACTGTTTGTTTACCCATTTATCTATTGAAGGACATCTTGGTTGATATCAAGTTTTGACAAATTTGAATAAAGCTTCTCTAAACATCCATGTTCAGGATTTTTGCAGGCATAAGTTTTCACCTTAATTTGTTTAAACACCAAGGAGTGTAATTGCTGGATTTTATGGTAAGCCTATGATTAACTTTGCAATAAACTGCCAAACTGTCTTGTAAAGTGACTGTACCATTTTGCATTTCCACCAGCAATGAATGAAAATTCCTTTAGCTCCACATCCTTGCCAACATTTGATGTTAGTGTTTTAGATTTTAGCTATTCTAATAGGTGTGTAGTGGTTTTTCTTTGCTTTGATTTGCAATTCTCTAACAACACATAATATCGAGGATCTTGTCATATGCTTACTTACATATCTTCTTTGGTGAAGTGTCTATTTAGATCTTTGCCCATTTTTCAATGGATTCTTCTTTTTCCTGTTGTTGAGGTATTTTAAAAATAATTTGTTAAAATATGCATTTTTATTGATTTCAGAGAGAGGAAAGGAGCGGGGAGAGAGAGAGAGAAACATCAATGATGAGAGAGAATCATTGATTGGTTGCCTTCTGCATGCCCCTTACTGGGGATTGAACCAGTTACCTGGGCATGTACTTTGTCTAGGAATCTAACTGTGACATGGTTCATAGGTCATGATGCTCAATCACTGAGCCCTATTGTTGAGCTTTAAGAGTTTTTATATATTTTGGATACAAGTCCTTCAGCAGATATTTGTTTGACAAATGTTTTCTCCCAGTCTCTGGCTTTTCTTTCTAAGCTCTTAATCGTCTTTTTTTCACAGATCAGAGGGTTTAAGTTAATGAAGTCTCATTTCAGAATTTTTCTTTTATAAATCATGCTTTTAAGTCCTTTTCCTCTCTTCTTCAGAACTCAAAATGAATTTCTCAGTGAGTCATGGCCTTGCCAGGACTGATCTCAGACAAATTTTGTTTTCTTTTTAAATTTTACTTTTCAGGTGTTTTTTGTCTAAAAAATGAAAATAATCATGTTGTTTATTCCCTTAGTATGCTGAAAAGATTATAAATTATAGGCCCAATGCATGAATTTGTGCATGGGTGGGGGTTTGGCTGCCCCAGCCCTAATCGGGGCGGATCCAGGGCTGGGCCTGTGGGGAGGAGAAGAGGTTGGCCAGATGGCCTGACCCAATCAGGGCCTAATCAGGGTCAGGGCTAGCTGAGGAGAGGATTTGTGGGAGGTTGGGCGGCTGGCCCCACCTCCTGATCCTGCCAGTCCGCTGGCTGCAGTGGACGTCATAGTGACCGGTCTTTCTGGTCATTCCAGCGTTATGGTCTCTGAGTTTTTATATATATAGATAATGCATTGAAAATTATCATTTAAACTGTACATTTCTATAAAATGTTACTTTCTTTTATTTTTCCTCATCTTCCTCATTTTTCTTTCTCACCATTACCTCTTGTCCAGCCTTGAATTGGAAGGCATATTTGCCAGTCGGTATCCCATGCGTGAATAAAGAACTGCTTTGTGGAACTGTAGGTGGTTTATAAGATGTTGCATGTACTGTATATGAGTCCAAACCAAATGTAGGTTTTAAAATTATTTAAACTGACTGTTTGCACCTAGTCAATTAAAGTGAGAAAATAAGTTTTTCTCCCACCCCCCTTTCATTTTCTTTGTCTCCTGGTACATTTGCTTCATGAATTCTGCTGCGTACTCATAAAATGAGTCCAAGATCATATTTTAACCCTAAAATTGATTTGGCAGAGAGAAACCTTTTAGTTTAGAACCTCGGCCCCAACCTTGTCATAAATATTGGTTCAACAACAAACCTCAAATCCACTGAGGCAATGGTTTTCAACCACCAAACTCTTCTGAGGAGACTTTGGTGTTTTAAGTATACTAGAGGCCTGCTGCACAAAATTCATGCACGGTGGGGGGGGTGTCCCTCAGCCCAGCCTGCACCCTCTCCAATCTGGGACCCCTTGAGGGATGTCCGACTGCCTGTCAGATATTTTTCTCACAATCCAGGACTGCTGGCTCCAAAGTGCTCACCTGCCTGCCTTCCTTATTGCCCCTAACCGCTTCTGCCTGCCAGCCTGATCATCCCCTAACCACTCCCCTGCCAGCCTATTTGCCCCTAACTGCCCTCCTCTGCAGGCCTGGTCACCCCTAACTGCCCTCCCCTGCAGGCCTGGTTCCCCCCAATGCTCTTCCCTGCAAGCCTGGGTCCCTAACAATTGCCCTTCTCTGCAGACCTGGTCACCCTCAACTTCCCTCTTCTGCTGGCCTGGTCACCCCTAATTGCCCTCCCTTGCTGGCTTAATTGGCCCAACTGATCTCTCTTGTAGACCTGGTCCCTCCCAACTGCCCTCCCCAGCTAACCATCTTGTGGTGGCCATCTTATGTCCACCTGGGGGCAGTCACCTTTCACTACATGGGGAAGCCATCTTTTGTGTTGGAGTGATGGTCGATTTGCATATTATTCTTTTATTAGGTAGGAGTGAGGCCTGGTGCACTGGTGGGGGCTAGCTGGTTTGCCCTGAAGGATGTTCTGGATCAGGATGGGAGTTCCCTTGGGTTGTGGGGCAGCCTGGGCAAGGGGCCTATGGTAGTTTGCAGTCCAGCCTTGCTCCCTGTTGACCCAAGTGGAGGCCCTGTTATCTGGGATTTATTTATTTTCTACAATTGAAACTTTGTAGCCTGGAGTGGAGCCAAGACTCCAAGACTCCAAGACTCCTGCTCGCTCGGGGGCGGCAGCCATTTTTGTTGATATTTATTTATCTTTTATAATTGAAACTTTGTAGCCTTAAGTGGAGGCCAAGATAGGCCAGGAGTGCAGAAGCTTGGCTTCCTCCACTGCTGGGGGCAACCCTAGCCTCCTGCTCTCTCCAGCTCCGTGGCTGCCATCATTTTTGGGGGGATTTATTTATCTTCTATAATTAAAATTTTGTAGTGTTGAATGGAGGCCTGAGCCTGCCAGGGTGTGTGGAAAGCTTGGCTTCCTCCATTGCTGGGAAAACCCAACCATCCCTCCTGCTCGCTCTGTGGCCACCACCATCTTGGTTGGGGTTAATTTGCATACTTGCTCCATGGTGGGCATGGCTGATGGGCATGGCTTGTGGATGTAGTGGAGTGATGGTTAATTTGCATATTACTCTTTTATTTAGGTAGGATCTATCCTGCAGCTGTGAGGAGGGAGCCATACCTTTAGGGTTCTGAAGCCATTCTCCTGATTTCACCAACATAGCTTTGCTTGTTTTAGTTATGTTTTCATGTGAAATTGTGTTTGAAGAAAAAGTTTTTCTGCTAAGAAATTGTTTCTTTTTTAAATCAAAATTATAAATGAGAGTTCAAGATTCTAAACAAGTTTACTGGTACTCAGTTTTAGAAACTAGATCATATATTGGTGTTATATGATTGGAAGGTCCTTGGGTGTATTGTCCCAGGCATGGTGGTTGAACAGTGAACTATTTTTACCTGAAAGACTTCTGCTGTTTTGTGTGTGTGTGTGGGGGTTTTGTTCCTGCCTATGACAGAGCCACTATATCTTGTCACTGATTCAACTCAAGTTGAAAAGCACTTATGCCCACACTGTAATATATTTTCTTTCTCACTTGATTTATAAACCTGGCCTTTATATTTTGAAAGCCAAGGATGTGGATATAGACTTGAGACATAAATGATGAGGTTGCTTATTATTCTCTTCCTTCTCTGAAGAGACAGATCAAGCGAGGGTTAGAAGAGTTGTGTGCATAAAAATGTAAAAGAAGCCTCAATGGAAAAGTTCAATATACTGCTTTAGATATTCAGTAGATTAATTTCTACTGATATATTCTTTGCAAGGTCTTGTGCACCTGGACCTTCCTTTCTATCCCCATGGTTTCTATCCTTTTAACTCATGCCATTCTGCTCTGGACTGCATGAGTTTGTCATCCTTGGTGTTTCAGCTCAGCCACAGACACACCATCTTCAGTCTCCAATGGGAAAGAGAAGTCCATTCCCAGAGCCAGAGGAGAGCAGGCTTATAGAAACAGAAGTCCCAGCCCCTTGTCCCTGATTGGTCTGTCCTCATGCAAATGAGGACTCCAAATTCTTGCAGTTTGATTGGTCTGAAAGATACTGTCCTGATTGGTCAGAATAGAGCTGCTTGGGTTGGTTGGAGCTGCATAGCTGTGATTGGATGGAGAAAGTTCAGTCATACTGTATGCAATAGATTTCCAGGAACTCCTTCATAAGAGCTGGCTCAGAAACAGTGCAGGCAGGCAGTTCATTGGGGTGGCAGGTATTTTGTGCAGGCTTCTCTCTGAATTGCCATTTGCAAGAGAGGCCCCATGTAGAAATGACTGAGAGGGTGTGTTTGTTTTTTTCTAAATTTGAGCCCTACTTAGTAGTATCTTCTTTCTCAGGGTCCACAGTAGACTGTCCTGTCTTGATAAACAAGAACCAGGTATTTCCACAGATCACAACCACTGACAACAATAAAACAACTAGTTTTTTATGAGTGCTTATTATGAACTGGAAATCTGATAAGCATCATATCTTTAATCCTCAACATCACTACAAGTTCATTGTTGTTATTCCATTTGACACATGAGGAAATAAAGGTATACAGATATATAGTTTTCCTAGCATACTACAGATAATATTTAACAGAGCTGAGATTAAAACCTATTTCTGTCTGACAAAAACAAAGTGAAGCAAAACAAAACAAAAAATGTTTTCAGTTTACATACTGCATAATATTTTTTTTTTTGGTATCCACTGGAGCAGCCAGTGAGTTTTTTCACATCCAGCCTTAAAGAGAGAAATAGGAGCCACAACCAAACAACAGAGTAAAATATCTCTAGGGCTTTCTTAAAATATTAAGTTCCTATCAAGAAAAGAAACAAACAAATGCACATAAGGAAAAGAAAATACAACAACTCTTAGTTAGGCAGGGGATTTGCTATTTTCAGAGATTCTTGCTATTTTCATGTTGTGCTTTGGCATGGATTTATCTTGGATTAAGGAAATATTAAAAAGCTCTGTGAGCAAGGATGGGTGAGTATAGGATGGTCTTTGGAGAAATCCATGAAGAATGGGCTTTAGCTTTTTCCTTACTAGAAGCAGAATAAGTATGCTATTATGTGACGCTTCTCCTACCTAAGACTTCTAGTGAGACCCAAAGGACAGGTTTTGTGCAATAGAGGCCAGAATTGTTCAGAAATACTTTATTAATGTCTTTGGAAATGAAGGCCTATAGATAGAAGAGAATGCTCACTACATAGCCATGCCTAAATTTTTCTAAGTGAAGAGTAGGCCTTTTTAAAGCTTTTTGGTTTGCAAAGATAATTTCTTTCCCTGTTTGGAACATTGAAAAAAGACATCTTTGATAATGATTATTTTGTTGTTTATTTCTTAAAAATAAATTTCCTGATGTCTCTTTTCCTGATTATTTTAGGCTTCTATTGTTTTGACATTTTAAAAAAGATATTTTTATTGATTTCAGAGAGGAAGGGAGAGGGAGAGAGGAAGGGTGGAAGGGAGGAAGGGAGGAAGGGAGGGAGGGAGAGAGAGAGAGAGAGAGAGAGAGAGAGAGAGAGAGAGAGAGAGAGAGACATCAGTGATGAGAGAGAATCATTTGATCAGCTGCCTCCTCACACCCCCTAACTGGGGATCGACCTGCAATCTGGGCATGTGCCCTTGACCAGAATGGAACCTGGGACCCTTCAGTCAGTAGGCTGATGCTCCATCCACATAGCCAAACCAGCAAGGGCAAGCTTCTATTTTTTTAAACACAGTAACTTAGGTGTTATGAACACATATCACATTACGAACAACATCCAATAGTCTTTGGAAAAAGGAAGGGTTGCTTTAGTAATCATAGAGGTGGGAAAAACATTGAAATCTCCAATTATCCTCCTGCTTACAATTTCTTTCTTCTTTTCTAAGCCATTAATTTAGAACAATGAGTAAGATGCCTACAATGGGAACTAGGATTCATTAATATTCTACTGGGCACTTTTCCTATCTCTCTGGAACAGACATTTTCTGGCTCTAACCTACTTATTGTATCAAGTTGTTGACTGAGAAAACAAGAACTTAGAGAGACATTAAACAACATTTAAATCACACAAGCAAAAAAGGAGGTTTAGGGAAACATGAATAGAATCTTCCAAAAGAAAAAAAAAATAGAAAAAAAGCATAAACTAAGTAAACTATCTCCCTTAAGAATGTTATTTATTTAATATTTGGACCAGATCATTAATCATAAGGTATAATATCCATTGAATAGTTTGGAACTAAAATTTAAAAAATCTAGTTATATTTTGTGTTTACTGTAGATTAAAATCCCTGCGTGAGCTATATCTTCTGTATTTTTGCACTAATATGTGTGTACCAACTGTCAAGGTAAAAGAGGTTAATTATAAAAACTTATGGAGAGGAACATAGTGTTTGGGTAGTCTTAAGGAACAAATTTTAAACACAGAGAATGTCATGGGACTTAAAATTGTTCCTATGAAGTGCTTTTTAAATTTGTATGTGGTTGTTGCTAAATTTTTATAGAGGAGAAGTACATTCTGAATTTAATCAAGTCAAAACCATAGCAATGTGAGAGCTTTGAAGGACACAGTAACTTTTGTCTATGCTTATTAAATACTAGTAGATAATGTTGGTAAAGCACTTTAAAGATGAATAGTGTTATATAAAGACGAGTCTTGTTGCAGGGGTCATTAAGCATGAGTTCACGTGTACTCTATCTAACTAATCAATCTTAATTTCAAAGGGCTGAATTTTCCCACTATACACTGAGTGGCCAGATTATTATGATCTCTGAATGCATAATAATCTGGCCACTCAGTGTATATTCTATATGATAAAGGGCTAATATGCAAATTGTCCCCTCAACCAGGAGTTCGACCAGCAGGTAGGCCAACCAACCACCCATGTCCCCTCACCCTGACCAGGCTGGCCAGACTCCCCCCAATGCATGAATTCATGCACCGGGCCTCTAATATACATTGAGTGGCCAGATTATTATGACCACCTGACATTTGTAGGCAAATTAGCTGTACACTTCATCGTATGGGATATGGAAGCTGAAGGACTGTTTGAACACCTTTGCTGTCTCCATTTATCAAAATAAAATGTCTCCAATTTGCACAGAAACACAAGGATTGGACACTCAAGCATTGGAAAAAGTTATGTGGTCTGATGAATCATGTTTCCAGTTGCATCATGAAGATGGCAGAGTGAGAATTTTATGGAAACAGCATGAAAGCATGCATCCCACATGCCCTTCAAGCTGGTGAGGGCAGTGTTATGGTTTGGGGCATGTTTTCCTGGCATGATTTGGGCCCTTTAATTCATGTGGAACAAAGTCTGAATATCAAAACATACCTAAGTATCATTGCTGATAAAGTTCATCCTGTCATGTTGATGGTATATCCCAATGGAGATGGCTTCTTCCAACAAGACAATGCTCCATGCCACAGTGCTCATATTGTGTAGAGTGGTTTCAAGAACATGAGGGAGACTTTATCTTGCTTACGTGGCCCCCACAATCACCAGATCTCAATCCAATTGACCATTTGTGGGATGAAGTTAAAAGAGCCATCAGGCAGCTGGTTCCACCACCATCAAATCTCACAGAATTGGACAGTGCTATTCATCAGGCATGGTGTCAGATTCCTCCCATCACCTTTCAACATGTTGTGGAGCCATTGCCAAGAAGAATTGCCACAGTATTGAAGGCAAAGGTGGCCCAATGAAGTACTGATGGGGTGGTCACTCAGTGTATAGTTCCCTTGTGTTGAAATACTTACTGACTTTTGAGTTATGATTTTTAAGAACTACACCAATATATGTAGGTGCAGTGTAACTATTATTGGACCATTATTAAACTCTAGTCTAGAAGATTACATATATTCTTTGAAATAAAATAGAATTCAATATTTTGATACTTTCTATTTTAAATTTTATTTTGACTATTTTCTTATATATTTTAATTATCCTCTCTTTTCTTACTCTATACATTTTCCTTAGTTTGAAAAGTTAAGTAGTGCAAGGAGAGTAATATCACTTAATTATCTACTTCAGTAAGGAACAGCTGGATACCTAACTGTGGTGAGGAAATTTCATATGACTTTGAATACAGGTTTCTACATTTGTGTGTGTGTGTGTGAACAACACACACAGTGGGAAGTATCTTTATATGTAAGTACATGTAGTTAACAGCCTGGGGATATTTATATGTGTTGAAAATAAAATTCCTTATCTCCTTTATTCTAAAAGTTTTTTTTTATTGAAAATGTTCACATCAGTTGGTAGGGAAATTTTTGGTTGATATGAAACAAATCTTCAATTTGATAATGAACTTTATCTCCAATAAGATATTTTGCTTTTATAATTTATTTTATTTCTTTAATAATTATTTTACTTGGATACTGATAAATACCTCTATTAATAAAATTTGGCTGTAGGTTTATCATATAAGGCTTTTATTATGTTGAGGTGTGATCCCTCTATTCCCACTTTCCTGAGAGTTTTTAACAAGAAAGGGTGTTGGACTTTGTCAAATGCTTTTTCTGCATTGTTTGATATGGTTATGTGATTTTTGTCCCTCAATTTGTTTATGTGACGTACCACATTTATTGATTTGGTCATATTGTGCTATCCTTGCATCCCCGGAATAAATCCCACTTGATCATGGTGTATGATGTAATGTTGAATCTGATCTGCTAGAATTTTGTTGAGGATTTAGAACCTATGTTCATCCAGGATATTGGCCTGCAGTTCTATTTTTTGTAGTGCCTTTATCTGGTTTTGGGATTAAGGTTATGCTGGCTTCATAGAAACAGCTTGGAAGTGTGCCTTCCTCTTGAATTTTTTGGAATAGTCTGAGGAGGGTAGGTCTTAGTTCTTTGAATGTTTGGTAGAATTCCCCTGTTAAAGCTTTGTGGACCAGGGCTTTTGTTTGCTGGAAGATTTTTTTAATCACTGCTTCAATTTCTTCAATAGTTCTCGGCCTATTCTGTTTTTTTTTGATTCTTCTTGATTGAGTTTTGGGACCTTGTATTTTTCTAAGAATCTGTTCATTTCACCTATACAATGGAGTCAAAACTGTATCTTCAATAAATGGTACTGGGAAATTTGGACAGATACATGTAAAAAAATGAAACTAGATTACCAACATACACCACACACAAAAACAAACTCAAAGTGGCTCAAGGACTTAAATGCAAGATGGGAAACCATAAAAATCCTTTATGTCTCCATAGGCAGAAAAATAGCAGACATATGTCACAGGAATATCTTTATAGATACAGCTCCTAGGTCAATGGAGACTAAACAAATAAACAAATGGGACTACATCAAAATAAAAAGCTTCTGCACAGCAAAAGAAACCATCGACAAAACAACAAGAAAACACAGGGTAACATATTTGCCAGTGATATTTCTGATAAGGGCTTAATCTCCAAAATTTACAGAGAACTCATACAACTTAACAAAAGGAAGATAAACAATCCAATCAAAAAATGTTGAAAGGACATAAATAGACACTTTTTGAGAGAGTACATACAGAGCGCCAACAGACATATGAAAACATGCTCAAATCATCAAGAGATGCAAATCAAAACAGTGAGGTACCATCTCACACCTGTCAGAATGGCAATCATCAACAAATCAACAAACAAGTGCTGGGGAGGATGTGGTGAAAAAGGAACCCTCCTGCACTGCTGGTGGGGATGCAGCCTGGTGCAGCCACTGTGGAGAACAGTATGGAGTTTCCTCAAAAACCTAAAAGTGGAACTCCCATTTCACCCAGTGATCCCACTTCTAGGACTATATCCCAAGAAACCAGAAACACCAGTTAGAAGGGATATATACATCCCTATGTTCATAGCAGCACAATTTACAATAGCTAAGATTTGGAAACAGCCTAAGTGCCCATCAGCAGGTGAGTGGATTAAAAAATGGTGGTACATCTACACAATGGAATACTATGCCGCTATAAAAAAGAAGGAACCTTTCCCATGTGCAACAACATGGATGGAACTGAAGAGCATTATGCTAAGTGAAATAAGTCAGTCAGAGAAAGATAAATATCACATGATCTTACTCATATGTGAGATACAATGATCAACATAATTTGATGAATAAGAATAGATTGATCTACAGACAAATGGTAGGGGAGAGGGGTTTAGAGAGTAACTAAAGGACTTGTATGCGTGCATATTAGCATAACCAATGGACACAGACATTGGGGCGGTGGGGGCTTGACTAGGATGGTAATGATTGGGGGGGTCATTTGGGGAAAAAGGAGACATATGTAAAACTTTAAACAATAAAAAATAATAATAAATAAAAACATTTAACTGTAATAATATAGTTTTCTAACTGAAAAAAATTGATTTCTTCTGTTGAAAAAATAACACATAAACATAGATGTTTGAAAAAAGAAGAGAAACATATATCAAATATTATAAAGTCTGCTCATAATTATTTAGTCAGTATTAATTGATTGCCTGCTTATTTTCCTCCCTCTCCCTTCTGCCTCCTTCCCCCTGCTGTCTCTTCTCCCCCTACTTCTCTTCCTCTCTGTATCTCTGTCTGCATCTCCTATTTCTTTTATTTATCTGGTGGGACCCTGACTGATACAAGGCCCTTATACTAGTCCATTGTAATTCTGAGCATTCATCATTGATTTATAAAAATGATTCATCAAACCTCATAGTTTTTAAGATAGGTAGGTGTACTAACCATACATCTTCAATGCTGGGAGGTCTGCCTCTTTCAGGTCTAGCAAATTCCTAGACACAGTAAATGACTTGCTTGCCAAACCATTCAATCAAGAGACCATATCCATAGTCATCTTAGCTCTCACACTCAGGGCCAATGGTCTCCTGTCCTACTCACCCCAGCACCAGAGGCCAGACAACTGGGAGAATAGCTCCTGTGTCCAGAACCCACTGCCAGTGTTCATACTAGCCAGGGCTAAGCCTGCTGACTGTGCTACTCTTTCCCATGGAAACCACAGAAAATCTTCTTGCCCACATTTTCCCCATTTCTTCTGCCTCCCGATCCCCACTAGTGACTCAGTATGTGACTCCCTCATAGAATAGCATGCCACTCCCACTTTGGGGGGATATATGAGTACAACCAACTACCTTTTCAATAGCAATCATCTCTGATCTATTGGCCCACCATACATGAGTAAAAATAATATCCACATTTGAAAACAGAGTGAATCATTACAACTGTTTTATAGATACAGTACAACAATTGCCAAACAAATTAATATGGGGAAAATGCTCCAGATTTATTTTCTTTTTGTGAATGTGTGTGTGGGCAATATTTACTGTAACAAAGTTTTCTCATTTTACAAATACACATGTTATACACATACATCTTTCTCAAATACACACCCACGTATGTTGGGCATAACTTGCATCTGTGTTGATATTTTGAATATCATACTAAAATATGAATTTCCATTTTTCTTATCTGTGAGGCACTTATACATAATTTAAACTGAAAAAAAGCATTATCTATATACAAGACTATAAACTCAAACATCAGAAAATTGATATCTTTAGTAAATCTTTATTTTTAATATTGATTGTGTGCTGGATCACTTATTGATTTTTATGTTAATACTAGCATTACTGGCTTCTTTCATTTAGCTGCTTGGTAGTTTGGTCATGGGTAGATATAGATATGAAAAAACGTATTTAATGAGATATATAGACTCATAGCGATAAAAGAAATGAACAGATGTATACAATTTTAAGTTTTTAATTTATATCATGTCCACAGATAGTACGTGGCCTTGAAATAATCAAGCCCATTCCTCAACTGCCCTCCTCATACTGAATCTGCCTATAAAGAATTGTCAAATATTTTCCATTCTCTCTTGGAATGTCTGCTGTTTGATTTTGGCAGTGTTAATACCTTTGTGTAGCAGTGTTTGTGCAGTTATTTGACTCATATTGTCATAATGTCTCCTTGTTTTGAAATGAGTAGAAAATTAAAAGTGTTAAAAAGATGGCTATATTAAGCATATTAAAACTGAAACTTTTAATCCACTTGAATGTTCATTAGATTTAATTCAATTATGAAAGAGAACACAAAGCTAGATGGTATAAAATTCTAGAAATTAAATACAGATTTTTGAAAGGTGAAGTTTAATGATCATTTCATAAGAGAAGTTATTAAACTATTTTGAGTAATAATTAATAATTTTGTAGCTAAAAATTTCAAATACTTATTTGTCCAACTATGGTATCATGTAATTTGATCCCACAACAATCATATGAAATATGTGCCAGGAACTACAAAGGGGCTGAAACTTTATTCTACTTGCCAACTAACAAGGTAGCATGACACAAATTAATGGGTGCAGGTATAAGATACACCCTCTTGGAGCAGAGGCAAAAAACCTGTTTTTTAAGAGCAGAAGCCAAACTATCAGCATTTGCACCAGTTCCTCAAGTTTAACTTCACAAAGAGCAATGCAGTGAGGGCCAGGTGACTCTGAGATGCATTACAGGAGGATCCCAAATTTAGGAAAGCCCAACCTTTTAAAGGGGCCATAAGCAAACCTGTCAGATGTTTGCTCTGGGCGGAGGGAGACATTATCATTATTACTGAGGACAGAAAAAGGTAACTGTAGTACCCTTGCACTATCCCCATCTTCCAAGGTTGTTGGCTCTGCAAACATTCTTGAAAAGATAGTTGGGAACAAAATGTTTTCATGACCTTGATTCATAAGACAAATAAAAATGTGAAAAACTCATGGGAAATAGTCTCCCAACAATATATATTTTGTTATTCCCAGCTTAATGGTGAGGAAATGAAGGTTATGAAACTTTATGAAACCTCAGGTGATTTGGTCATAGTCACACAAATTTGTGTCAAAACATTATAGGCAAAGGGATGTTCATAGTCTAGTTATTGATAAGATTAGAGCTCACCAGAGAATCCTTTGTTTAGAGAAGGTTGTCATTCATATTCCTCTGATATTGCTATCTGTAGCCTATGCAAAGGGAAAACTAAACAATAACAACACCAACACACACACACACACACACACACACACACACAAAACACCAAAAACAAAACCCAGCCTCTCCTCTCCAGATTAATTCATGCTCATTCCCTTGCAATATTTTTAATTGTAATGTTTTCTTCCCAATATTACAACCAATTACTTCTTAATGTCATCTCAATTAAGCTAAAAAGTTAACTTTCCAAAAATATGTGAAATTAATTTTTATTGCTCATAGCAAATGAAAATCCATCCATACTAATAAAAGGGTAATATGCCTAATTAGACCAGGAGACCTTCTGGGAGACCTTTCGGACATCCTTCTGGACAAAGGCATGGCAGTGGGGCCAAGGCAGAAGTGTTTAGGGGTGATCAGACCAGGAGGGGAGGGCAGTTGGGGGTGAGCAGGCTGGCAGGGGGGCAGATGGGGGCAAGCAGGCCAGCAGAGTGGGAGCAGTTGCAGGCAAACAGGCTGGCAGGGTGGGGCCAGTTGAGGGCAAGCAGGCTGGTGAGTGAGCAGTTGGAAGTGAGCAAGCCAGCAGGCAGAGTGGTTAGAGGTGACCAGACAGGTGAGTGGTTAGGAGCCAGTGGTCCCAGATTGTAAGACAGATGTCCGATTGCTGGTTTAGGCCTGATCCCATGGGCCTAAATCGGATATCCCCCAAGGGGTCCCAGATATGAGAGGGTGTAGGCTGGGCTGAGGGATAACTCCTCCTACCCCCCATGCACAAATTTTGTGCACTGGGCCACTAGTATTGCTAATATTTGAAGTAATCCTAGCTATTAGATAACCTAAAGAAAACCCCTTTAATAATTCTGTATATTTTCAACAAGCAATTTATAAAAATTTTAGATCTTCTGAAAATGGAGTCTTTACTTTCAGTATGCAAACTTATTGTTTTTGCCTTTAGATATTCAACTACAAGCACCACTTTGAGAATGCACTGGATATTAAAATGCAGAACTTTCTCCACATGATCATCATGGGGATGGGGGGCTATTCATAAAGACAACCAATGCCTCATGTATTATCATTTGGGAAAGTAACAGTGGAAGAGTAGCCTTGTGCTTGATTTGTGAACAAAGAAGGGGAGGGGTGGCCCTTGGAGTGGGATGGCAGAGTCCCCAGGCCCTGAATGGGACTTCTCAAGTGAATTGGAATGAATGGATTTATAAAGAGAGGAAGGGAGGGCAGCTTCGGATTTACTCTTGTTTATCTATGTAGCTTATATGAACTATGCTTGGGATTTAATATTTGCTCTAAATTATATGTTAACCATACTTACTGTGATGTGCTAATAGTATTAGGTAAACCTAGTCCATCCAGGGCAATAAGAACAGTTGAATCTATTTAGATGTTACTTAGAATAATACACAGTTGAGTTCATGAGGTTATAGACTATGTTTATTGAGTTGCTTTCTGAATTTAGTTTCTGCTAAGTGGCATATTTCCCTTCCTTCAAGATAATATTTACCTTTGATGGTAAGGCAATGTACACTAATAAAAGAGTAACATGCTAATTGACTGTACCTTTGTGACACCCACCAGCCAATCAGGAGTGAGTATACAAAATAATCAATAAAGATGATGGATTAATTTGCATACACAGGCACTGAGTGGCTGGGGGCAGGGCAGGATGCTTGCATCCTCACCATGGCCTCTGGGCAGTATGGGAAGATGGAAAGGCAGCTCTGGCCAGAGTGAAGGTGGTGCTGGCAGCTAGGGGAAGGAAGGCCCATTCCTGCAGGAATCTTTGTGCATCGGGCCTCTAGTAAGTTCTAAAACATAATCTTGTGAAATTGTTCTAGATTACAGAGAACCTCCCAGGTGTATGTGTGACTTTGGGGAAGTTTTGCATCTAGATTCATTTGTAAATATATGCAAAAATGAAGAGAAAGTGCCTTATCATTTTACTAAAGCACAAATAGAATCATCTACCAACCAGAATTCTCCATCAATTCCACATAGTACATGACACTTTGGTTGAACTTCTACACTGTTCCAAGGATTGATTAAATAAAATTAATCAGTTGTGTTCTTTGAATGGTGAATGTAATGTCTAAGGTACAGATGAAAATATCAGCGAACAATTCAAGCATCCGATCAGCTACCCATAAATCATGAAAGCTCGGTACCAAGTCAGGCCTATTCTTTAAGTCTGACTTGTGTGAAGAGCCTGAATAAAAATGTTCTTTAATTTCTGTAATACAGTTCAGAGCAGTGATTTCTATGTGCAGGCAATGTGTAATCCAGCAGCTGAGTTACGGTGTACTGTACCCATTGTGAATTATTCATGAGAATAAAATAGATTAGGATCCACTAAATACAATCTCAATTTATGTCTCTAACTACATAAATCACATATGATTTTGACTAGTTCACGTATGTATAAGAGAGCTAATTAATGCTCTAAGACCCAACTTCTTTACTTCCTTAAAAAGAGGATGTACGGCATTTAAAAGAAGGAAGGCATAAAATGTTTAGAGGTTTCATACTGAGAATCGGTGATGATTGCTATACTTTTTACACTTTCACGGGAGAAGGGCATTATCCTAAGAGCAGTAGCAGATTTCAGCTGTGAAGAAATAGCCACCTGAGGCCAGGAAAGAAAGCAAAAGAAGCTGTGGAACCAAGTCATTTGGAGACATTGAGGTAAATAATCAGGAGAAAAAAAGTCACATAATTAGAGCTGGTGAATGAAACTAAGTTGGAGCCCCACTTGAGCAGATAAAATGTGCAAAGAAAACGGTATTCTTTAAAATCACTGGTATTGATGGGAATGCCGATTCTGGCACATGGCAGTACGAGCGTAAGGAAACCCTGGCAGTCTTTCTGAAAAATCTGTATGCATATGTTAAGTGGTAATGGAAGAAGCCCCCTCGGTGGTTCACCCTCGCTGCAGCGGTTTGTCGTTTTCAATAAAAACTTAATGCCTCTCCCGGAGAATGAATGCGTGCCCTGATTTATAAAGGGATAATGCACTAGCCTTATTTCCAATGTCTGACAGATCAGCAAATACACGTAGGCACAACTGCCTATTTGCTATTTACTACTACGGTAAATGGCAAGCCATAAAACGCAATCTGTTTAAATTGCATTTTGCAAACAATCCTTACTTTGCACCCTACACTCTGTGAAGCATTATTATTATTATTTATGAAGCACAGTTAAGGGTGCCTGGTGCTGCAAGAATTGTGGATTTCTTTTACATTTAATTTTGTGAATGGAAGGGACCCAGAGTGTATCTTGTTGGGGATACTTATTTTTTCCTAGAGGAAGCTGGAATGTTATAATTACTTGACTGTGATCATGCAGATAGCTAGAGGTGGAGGCCAACCATGAATACAGTTCCTGGCATCTTCTTATTTTAGGTTGTGCTAAAATAGCCATGTTCCTATATTTAAAACAATTGTTGGTGAGATAAACTCACCAATAAGAGTCATTGTCAGAATAGACAATGAGCACTTTGAATATGCCATTCAGATAAATAAATAAAAAAAATATATATGTATATATAGGTATGTATGTGTGTATAATTTATCTATCTATCTACCTACCTACCTACCTACCTATCATCTATCTATCATCTATATCATGTATCTCACTGTTAGGCATTTTGCCTTCAAGAACCTTATCAGTCAAGAATAGGTTTTCAAGGTTAGTCATGTGTAGTGATCATGAAGATTAGGATCCTATATTCAACTTAGAGGCTAAAAGAATTTTTTAAGAACATGAAAATAAGTGAGATGTCTGTTCTCTGAGGATGAAGCATTAAAATACAAATATAATGGCACAGAGCAAAGATATATGAACTTTTTTTTTAGAGGTAAAATATTTCCTAGGCCTTTAAGTCAGCCTATAATCTTATTGCCACATATTTTGTGTCACTGGTGTCTTGATATCTTTACTTGGATGTCTGTTGGGCATTTTAAATGAGAAGTGAACTCTTGGTTTGTCCATCCAAATGAGCTCTTCTTTCCTGTGTTCTTCTACCTTTCTATAAGAAGCTCTGGTGGCATCCAGGCTCAGACCAAACTTGGGTGTTATTTATTTTTATTTATTTCTCTCCAAAATCCTTGATCTCAAAGCCATCAGTACATACTGCTCACTTTTTCTTCAAAACATATAAAAATATCATTTCTGCTACTACCTCTCAGGTGGATCCAAGCCCCATCTCCTCTGGCCTTGACAAATGCAAGTTCCTCCTGATTAAGGCATAATTAAATAATCATAGGAGCAAAACCATGGCATATGTAATTACAAATTACAGTAAGTGTTATAAAGGGAATTTGATGTACTATGAAGAGTGCTATGGTGTATGCACATGCTCCTCAGCGCTCCTACCTGTAACCAATGGATTATCTATATCTATATCTCTGTAGGAGCCTGTGAGTGGTTAGGAACAACCTAAGACCAGGTTGTCACTCAGATTTATAAACCATATTAGCATTTTCAGTAGCCTGGTGCTTTGACCTATTCTTGACTGATAATGAGGTACAAGGGGAAGGTACCTCATTACTCATTCACCAAAGCTATGAATTATAGCAAGACTGTATGGTTGGGATTTGGAGACTGGGTGTCATTGGCACACGACGGAACAAAATGCCCTAATGTCTAGACTTGAAACTGGTTTTATTATTTCTTGATTTAAAAATTATTATTAAATTTTAGTTGTTAAATAATCTTTAATCGAAATATTTTCCTTTGTAGTTCTTAATTAGCTAGATATTTCACTGCAACACTGTTGATGTCTTATTGATTTTGTTATATTTTTATAATGACTTTAGGGAATTATAATGTCTATTCTGGATTTCTTTGAGAAGTAATATGACTTCTGGAAAAATAAATAGGTTGGGTATCACAAAGAGAGGAAGAAAAGACAACATACATGGATTTAGCATCTGATGTATGCCAGATTATGTTTAATTTTTTTTAATTGATTTGAGAGAGAGAAAGAGATACATCAATTTGGTGCTCCACTTATTTTTGCACTTATTGGTTGCTTCTTATATGTGCCATGATAGGATATTGAATCTACAACCTTGGTGTACCAGGAAGATGCTCTAAGCAACTGAGCTACCTGGCGAAGGACTTATTATGTTTATTTTAATTGGGCTCTGATGGAGTAGAATATATGTTTGCATTCAAATATATTTTGACCTGGAATTTCTCTTTCTCTTTTTAAAAATAAGATTAAATAAAATGAATCGTTGTTCATTTATACATTCTAAAATTAGAAGTATAAATGCACTTACCATGTCTTGAGTTCTCAGGTTAAAATTATTTTCCTCTCCAGATTGCTTGTAGAGTCATATCTGACATGGTTTTTATGTCAATGTTCTAATTTGTATATGTAGTTTGTATTATAATTTTTTCTAAATGTTTGCTTAAACATTTCCTCTTTATATATTCTAGGTGATTTGTGACTTTCTTGGACTTTTAGATCTCAAAGTGAATGGTAACCTATCATGATCATTTAGCTCCCTTGCTTTTTTTTTGCAAATCCTAAAGGCATACAAGCGGCCCGTGAAATTCAGAGTCATATGCGCTTATCAGAGATATTATGAGGAGCCACTAGTTTCCTGGCAGGCATTTATTTTCCTTCCTCACTAAGCTATTAAACTCAATCATCTTTAAATGTTTATTTTCTTAGAGAAAATAAAGTTGGAAATTCTGTATATATCTGACTCTTGTCTGGCTTAGCATACCTCTAGATATAGATTAAAAGTTGAGGAAATTTTAAGAAATACATGCTTTTTTACATTTTTCAGCATGGTGAGTTGATAAAGTAGTCAGTTACATAGAATCGATGTCAGTCTTATAGCAGTGGTTCCCAACCACTTGAAACTGGGGAAACAATTCAAGAATGAATTATTAACAGTGAATTTTTTATATTTCTTATGGTTCGAGGGGCCTCATTTATAGTATATAAATGTATATTGTGACATATTTATGCATTTAAGTTCTTTATTATATGTTTTAAAACTTTACTTGCTATTTTTTCATATCACTTCATATTATTATTATTTTAACAATTTCTTAATGATTTCTTCCTCCGTACTTCAACTGTCCTTTCATTCTTTTATTTTTCTCTTTCATGGATGCCATGTTCTTTGGAAGCTTATTTAGATCAAGTTAATGGCCTTTTAGGCTACCTCCATTTGAATAGGAGTTCACTTTTTGAATAATAAGAATTATATTACAGGGTGGCATAAGGATTTTAGAGATGCTTAGGGGGGCATGGCCAAAAAAAATGTTGGGAACCACGGGTCTATAGTTTAATTTTGTGAAATATACTACTTTAAATTTCATAAGGAGGTTTGCAATTTTACCATCATTTATAAACTATTTTGAAGCTATTTGTGGCTATTCCAGTTAACTGCATCAATCCAACATAGTTACAATTTTGAATATCTCCAATACAGTTATTCAAAGATATATATCATAATCTTGGCAAATATCCTTGCCACCCAGATTCTATTTTGCTTAATATTTTGGCACCAGTTGAAGCATTTTTCAAATCTTCCCCATTTTGATTTTATTTTTGATACCTCATGTCTTAGCCTGTTTAGATTTACAACTAAGCTTAGTTTTGATATCTGCAATGTAGACCTACCATAGTGGCTGAAAATAATATCCTTTCCAAAGATAGAAATATTTTTTAAAAATGGAGAGAAGGAGCAATAGTAGTTTAGGGTAAACTAATCAATGGCTTATGTAATAAGAGGAATCATATTATATTAATACCTTGAAAAGGCTTCTAGCAAAAGATGATATTGTTCTATAGCTCAATTGTGTCATATTCCCAAAGGGTAATGTTCATAATACTGAGAACACTCTTGCTTTGGGAATCAGACAAGATCTAGTGAAAACAAAGCTGAGTGGTCTCACCCTGGGAGACATTTTCATAGGATATAATGATGTGCTAGACCAATGATGACTGCCTGGGATTCTAGTTATGTGCCAGGAGCCTTTGCCTTGAATATCATTGTGATATAAGAAGTCCATGGTCAGAAACAGTAGACAGTGATGTAATAAAAAATATGTTTGGTCTCTGCCCTAATTTTCTGACACAGACTTCTTAAATCCCTTGTTATTTCAGAGTGATAGGGTTGATGTAAGCATCTTACACAGACACTTGCTAAGCTCTTCCGTAGCTCATAGATGGGGGCTGGTAACAGAAGGACCAAGTCATGATTAGAAACTTGGAATTTTCAGCCCCACTTCCAATCCTCTGGGGAAAGAAGAAGGGCTGGAGATTGAGTTAATAATTGGTCAAACCCAGGTATTACAGTCTCCATACAAATCTCTAAAGTATGAGTTCAGTGAGCTTCCAGGTTGGTGAACATATCCACATGCCCGGAGGGTGGCATTTTTCAACTCTTCAGAACAGAAGCTCCTATGCTTGGGACCCTTCCAGACTTTATCCTATATACCTCTTCATCTGCCTGCTCATCTATGTCCTTTATCATATCACATATTACATAATGAACTGGTAGATGTGTTTCCCTGAGTTCTGTCCTAGCAAGTTATCAGACTGTGGGAAGGGATCATGGGAACCTCTTATTCATAGCCAGTCAGTTGGAATAAGGAAGGCTCAGACTTGCTAATGGCATCAGAAGTAGGGGAAATCTTGGTGAAATATAGTGAAGTGTTTTGCTGAGCAGTAGATCCAAAAGCATAGTTGAGGATGGATAGAAATATATTCAGAGGATTGGCTGTAAAACTCTTCCTACTAATACTTGGCTACTTGGGAGCATAGGAGGAGAGTGATAATAATAGTACAGTTTATTCAGGATTTAGGTATAATAGAGCATTATGAATGATATAGACATTTGAATGACTATTATGACAATGAATAGAGTAACTGATCAGAACCAGATAGAACAGCAAGGGAATTTGAAAAAGAGCCATATGCATTGTATCGAGAAGGAAGGACTAAGAACTAGAGGTAACAAGAGAGAAGAAGAATATGTACAACATGGTAAGAAGAGGAAGTGGAAAAATGAGAGGCATGATCAGAGTGGGGGAATTCAGTGTTTTAGATCTTGGGGATGCAGGTGCAACAATTTCAAATAATGACAGACATTAAGGTCTGAAAAACTGAATAAAATGAACTCGAGAGTTATTGTAGGTCAGGAAGACAAGGATATGTGAGGTGGGCATTTTTAAAAATAGATTTTTATTGATTTTTTAGAGAGAGAAAAAGGGAGAGGGATAAAGAGATAGGAACATTGATGAGAGAGAAACATCATCTATTGGCAGCCTCATGCATGACCCCTACTGGGGACTGAGCCAGCAATCTGAGAATAGAATCATGACCTACTGGTTCCTGGATTGACACTCAACCCTAGCCGCACTGGGCGAGGTGAACATTTCAAGGATGGATTTGAAGTTACCAGCCTACTAGTCGTAGAAGATGTGGTGGATCAGAAGTTAATGCATGGGTGGTTAATTATGGCAATTCAGAAAACAATAATGAAATTGAGGATGACTTACAGGCAGGATGGCAACTAACCACATGTTGCCTTTGTGTGGCGAGAAAATCTTGATGCTGTCCTGGGTTAGGGCTCAGATTGTGGATAGTAGTACTGGATTCCAGCACCTACATATGGGTACCTTTTGTACATGCCAAAACCTGTACAATCAAACCCAGGGAACCCATTTTAATGTAGATAGGAATCTTAAACAAGAAAAGGCAAAGATGGTAGAACATCAGTGGTGAACATCAGCCATTGGTAAAGTCTTTACAAATGTACAAGCACATCCCACAAATTCTTACAATGATTATATGTATCTGTGATCTTACAGATATTATTTTATGTACCTGCATTGTGATAAGAATCAAATACACTAATCTATTCTACTTAGCCTGGGTGTGGAGTGGAATAGAGTGGAGTGGAGTGGAGTAAAATTGCTTTAATTGCTGGGAGTTAAAAGAAAGAGTTTACCACTTCTTTAAATGTGAAATGATTTTACTTAAGAGGGAGGTTGGAGCAGTGTTTGAAAGAGAGGCTAAAGTATAGATGCTGCAAGTCTCAATGGCAGTTGAAGGAAAGACTTGGAATGGGTAAGGAGGGGTAGCTAGAGTTTCTAGGAATGAGATTCCTTTGAAAAATAACAGTGAGGTGGGTGTGTGAGCTAAGGGGGTTGGTTTTCATTAACCAATTGAATGAAGCAGGAGGTTGATGGGTAGTATTGCATCTTCATTAGTGATGGGTTTGGGAAAGCAGAGGGTTAAAAAATGGTAGGAAGTCTTGTGGTTTATTGGAATAACTGGCTCCAGAGTTTCAATAGGATATACATTATTTAATGTCCCTGCGCTATATTTCCCAGGTACTTTTATATGCTGCTGTTCATGTAGCTGAATTTATGGACTAGAAAAGAGAGCTAGAGGCAACATTGGCTGGTGTACCTCTGCCCCAGAAATTGGAAAAGCCTTGAGAAGTTAATGATTCATACTTATTTTCTTGTTTATACAAGTAGGGTCATGTACATAAAAGCAGTATCTTGCAGACTTCACAAAAACCAACTACTAGGCCATGAGTTTCCTGAGAGAGGCTAAGTCTTATGAATCTCTGCGTTCCTGGCTTGTAGCATAGTGCCTGACATATAATAGATTTCTAATACTTTTTGGTTGAAAGAATGAATACATTGAATCATAATACAACCTTGTAAAATTGGAAGCTGTTTTTTTTTTAATTTTTAAATCCTTTACATAGAAATTCTCATTGAACTTTTGAAGTGAGACATAAATGTCATCTTATGCATGGTTCAACCACATTAAGTCTGATACCATCTTATTCAGTGATTTTAACTGAACTGGAAGTAATTGGGACCTGGTCTTCTTGTCTGATTGATAAGTAATCTGCAAATGGCTGGATGTATTGATTTGACCACACCGAGCTGGTCAGACATTCTATCTATCTCATTTCCTCTGCAGACTATCAAGATAATGAGCCTCTCAGAGTCACATTTATTCTAGAATAGAATGCTGCAAAAGGGAAATTAAAATTATTTATAAGAAAGCCTGGGAGAAAAAAAAAACAGCACACCACTACAATTCTTGATGACAATGATAGGGAACTCATTTAGAAAATCAAGTGCATTAATAAATTTATAGTTTCACTGATATAAAAAGACTAAACTATCTTACAGACTAAGTAGTTTCCTCTAGTTTTTAAAAAATTGTGAGCAGATGATGAATTACTGCATGAGTAACACATTATGAGGACTGAGCATGCATGTTTATATTTTATTGTTTTAATCTAATCTAATACAACACACACCTAAGTCCCTTATCCACACATTTAATGCCATGCATAATCGCTATTGTGCTGCATAATAATTAGGCTTTAGTGATAAGCAGTTCTCATAAATTAACTATAATTAGTATTACTCTTATACCATCACAGCATTTTTTTTTAGGTTGTCCCTTCTAATTTCATTAAGTCTTTAGTATCTATCATCGACACAAATGTCAGCAGTTTTTCTAATGCCTAGTGTGACTTAATTATCGTTAGTCTTTGCCCAGAATGAGAGATCTCAATCAATGTTTGTTGTGCTGAGTTGTGTAAAATCATCACACAGCAGTTAACATCCCATGTTATAAGGCAGACAATGTGGATTTGCTTTTCAGAGGTGAGGGCCCCTAAGTGCACTTCTCAAGGTCAAGTGCCATCTCTCCCATTCCTTAGGTATAGTTCCTTAATCTTTCCTTGAAAGAACTTTGAGTTTCAGGGACATGATGAAATGCAGGTCAGGAAATGCTTGGCTAGAGAAGAAAGTGGTGGCCATTGACCAGTCAGAGATCAGGAAATTGGTTCAAAAATAGTGTTACACTTGAAGCAAAAGGAAACAATGAAAATGTTCAGTACCCAACATCTTGCTATGTTGGGATGAGAAATGAGCTAGGAGATGAATGTATATCATCAAACTATTGAGTCAAGATTAACAGAGACATGGAAAGAAAGCTGATGATTTAGAAACCCTCAACACCATCTGAACCAGCCATCTCAGATACCATTAATATGGGTTTATCTTCTGGATCAGCTTGGCCTCCAATGACTCTGAAGTTAGGAGAACTCCCTGATTTCAGAATATTTTCTCTTCTTCTTTGAGCACGAGGCAGAGCTTTCCTTCTACAATCTGAGTAGAGAATTCAGACACCTCATAGAAACATTTGTATAAATACATTTTGACCATATCTCTAAAAGGAGACAAAATATTTTCCTAAATTGATTAGGAAAGGGGACTAGAGTAGATGTGTAATGTTCGCAGAAGTGCTGACTGGGCAAATACAATGCCACATGGCCTGGCATTGTAGTTTCTTAGCATCGTCATAGTATCCATATATAGTGATGGTACATAAATGTGTTTCTTGATAGAACAAGAAGCACTGAATGTCTAAATTAGTTTTCCATTGATGCTGTCACAAATACTGACTTAAAACAAGACAAACTTACCATCTTACATTTCAGTAGGACAGAAGATCAATTCATGCTGCATGGGGCAAAAATCAAGGTATTGGGAGGGCTGTATGCTTTCTAAGCAGGCTCTTGGGGTGAATCTGTTTCCTTACCTTTTACAATTTCCAGGGGTTACCAATATTCCTTGACTTGTAGTCTTCAAAGCCAGCAGCATGATATCTTCAAATCTCCCTGCCTTTTTTCATTTATAGGGACCCTTGTAATTACCCAGATACTAGTAGTCCAGTGTAATTCCCATCTCAAGATCTTTAATTTAGTCGACCTGCAAAATTCCTTTGGTCCTGTAAGGTGACACATTTACACATCTGGGAGGGCCCTTGGGAAGGGATTATTCTGCTGGTCACAGCAGCTGATTATTTACCTGCCTCATGAATATGTACTAGGCTCCCTCAGGTCGCATGACTTTAATATGTGTGATGGGGCACTTACTCCCCTGCTTTGGAGCAGCCTCCAGCATTCCCATGCCTCCCTGTGATTCTTTTCACATTAGGGCTTGTGTTCTGGTGGGGATCATTCTGTCCAACGAGGGAACTGATTCTTGGCCATTGAATTCTGTGGTTGTCATGTTTAAAACCCACAGATTAGACATCCTGCCTGATTCTTATGGTGCCTTTCAGAGGCAATTCAGGCTGAGGAAGCATGAGAATAAGAATAAAAACAAACATTTCTATAGAGATCACCATGTATGGGGAGCTGTCTAAAATGCTTTAATTGGATTGACTCAATTAATTTTTACAATACTCTGAAGAGGAGAGTGCTATTTTTACCACCATGTTGCATATGAGGAAACTGACAAAACCCACACCTAGTCAGTGTCAGAGATGAGATTCAAACCCACTGTCTGACTCTGGAGTGCATGCTTGAAATCATTGCACCGCGTATTGCTTCTCACAGGGCAGGGAACAAAAGCCTAAGGTAAAAACATGAACACTAAAAATAATGCTGAGGAGATGGAAAGTGGGAGAGCATGTTGGGGAAGATTTGAAGGAAGAGTGAGCATGAATGCACTCACACAGCAGAGAGACGGGCAAATATTAGAATCTAGGCCACTGTGTATGAGAGGCACTTGATACGTTACATAAAGGGCACCCCCATTTGAGGGGGTCCTGGGGACTGGCAACTTGGCACCGTTGCATCCTGCTGCATCCACCCAGAGGGATGTCTTTTCTCACTTGTACAAATATATACCATATAAGCTAGCAGCAACCCTGTTTAGAAACTGATGTGTATATGAGGGATTTTTTTTTTACTAGAGAAATGGATTTATCTAATGGACATTATATTAAAGATTTTAAAAATACGTTTTTTGGTATCAGGACTATTGGATTTCCATTAGAATATCTAAAGAAGTGTTTATGGAATGAAAGCATTGGGCTACTTTTTATAAGATCTGATGCCATATCGCATTAGCCACTTTACCCATAGGCTCCTGGACTTCTTTGAACCATTTTTTTTTGTAATTTGGGGTTTAATAATCAAGGTTTCAAATGGTCTACTGAGGTATAAATTTTGTGATTTTTTTTTTCATTTTGTTGAAATATAAAGAGCTCTCCCATGAAGAAGGGCTGGCTGGGCTGGGTTCTCTCAAAACCGCTTTGACATGCTTTGTAGTCTGCACATGGTATTTGTGCCCCTGAGTAAACTAGAAGATTTATCAACTTCTTTCCTAAAAGATATCCCAGGGAAATCATATAAATCATTACTTATAATGACTTGATAGCAGAAATGCAATAATCAGTGAATTTTAATCCTGAAATATTAATTCTTAGTTAATCACTCAGTAGTTAAAATATCTAACAACCTCAGATTGGTTGTGCATTAAAACTACTCTTTCACACAATAGCTATTTCTGAAAATGCTTGGATGTGGGAAATAATTGCACTCCTATTGAGGCTATTGGAATAAATCACAATGGAATTTCACATAAAAGTTTTTAACACGTAGGTATTTTATATAACGTGTTTCTAAGCAAGGGTTCTATAAGAAAAGTGTTCTGTCTTCAAGAAATGTTATCTGTAAGCCAGCTTTACTTACAATTAGATGAAATATTCTTGCTTTTTGTTTTATTTCTATTTTTCATTTACTACTTAAATTATTTGTAGAAATATTATAACACTTCTAGGGGCTGAATGTTTGTGTCCCCCTCCAATTCATATGTTGCAGTCCTAATGTCCAACTTAATGGTATTTGGAGGAAGGCCTTTGGGTGGTGATTAAGTCATGAGTGTACAGCAATTATGAATGGAGTTAGTGTGCTTTACAAGAGGAAACACATGAGAAGTGATCTCTCTTTCTTCAGTGATGACACAGCAAGTAGATGTCCATGTAAAGACCAGGGAGAGGCCCTTCACCAGACATAAGATATGCCAGCACATTGATCTTAGACTTCCTAGCCTCTAGAACTGGAAGAATGAAATTTCCACTATTTAAGCCACCCTGTCTATGGTATTTTTTTTACAACAGTCTGAACTAAGACAAACACCTGTAGTCATTGTGGTCACTCAGTAAAAGCAGGATAACCCCCTTCATCCCCAAATCAGGTTTAGGTGTCAATATGATGATGTCACATGACCATCTAGAAGGTCTGAAAAGGTTTATTAGTCTTACTGATGTACAGGGGCTTTTGGAAATTTCCAGGAAAGAGCCCAAGCTGATCTAAAAATGGATTGGGTAAAAAGGAGACCAGCTTGGGTTTTTATTATATTAGGGGTGTAGGGCCGAAGTGAGGGCTCCTGCCAGTGGTTTGAACTTCCCACCAGTCTCAAAGAATGGAGCATCTGAGACTTTAGTGTCAGCTTCACCCCTTGGGGGCAGCAGGAGAAGGGAGAAGGGGGAGGCTTAGAAGCTCTCAAAAATGGAGTCACCCCCTTTATTACAATCCTTGTTAAAACCTACCTGCACAATAGACTTTTTAAATCAACTCTTACAGAAATAAAGAACAATTTTAAACTTCTTTGCTTTATTTTTTTTTAGAAAGAGAACACAGCAGACAAAGCTAGTGTTTTTTTAAAATATATTTTATTGATTTTTTACAGAGAGGAAGGGAGAGAGATAGAAAGTCAGAAACATCGATGAGAGACATCGATCAGACGCCTCCTGCACGCCCCACAGTGGGGATGTGCCCACAAGCAAGGTACATGCCCTTGACCAGAATCGAACCTGGGACCTTTCAGTCCGCAGGCCGACGCTCTATCCACTGAGCCAAACCGGCCTCGGCAACTTCTTTGCTTTTAATTATAAAACTTATATACAGCATGGTATAGTGGAAAAAGCAAGACATAAAGCCAAATACTTCTGCAGGGTCAACTGGGTGGTCATGTCCTTTTAATGATCAGCTCCAATAAAAACATAAGTCATAGTTCGAGGGAGGGCTGATTTAAGTTGCTACTGTTTATATTGTTACTGAGTCACCAGTAATAGTGATGTTGGTTTGTGTTTTACATAGAGGATTTCAGTCTTTGTCACTTTGCCTTCCGTCAGTCTCTTGTGACTCACTTGCAAGGGAGTTAACATTTAAGTTTTAAAACAAGTTGTCAATTTCACTGTAAAGTTTTTAATTTTCTATACTCCTCTGAGATGTCATTCATGTGCTTTCCCATAGGAGAGTTTTGTCTTTCATTTCAAGAGCTATTGGATTTCCTGTGGTGATGAAATAAACAATATCATTAATTCATGACTTAAAGCATTTCAAAACACAGTTTCACTTTTTATTAGACTTAAAACATCTCAATGCTGAGCAGAGAATTTTGAATGCTATGTATTATTTTAAAACAATTATTATTATTATTTTGTTTGTAGAAAAAGAGAAAAAGAGGAAGCAAGAGTAGAAGAGAAAAAAAAAGTAATACCAAAGGGAAGGTAGATCATGACTTTTTCTTTCCTTTGATTTCTAGCTATTATTATCCTTAACAGTTAATCAAGAAGATTAACTTAGTGGATTAAGTAGCACAGAGAGTTATCTGTACTAATAAAAGCCTAGGTGGTCCTCACACCCTCACGCAATGCTCTCACATCATCACAAGATGGCCATCAGAAGTTTGCTGCCATGAGATGGCCACCACAAGATGGCTGGCAGGGGAAGCCAGTTGTGGGTGATCAGGCTGGCAGGGGAGGGCAGTTGGGGGTGATTGGGCCAGCAGGAGAAGACAGTTAGGGGCAACCAGGCCTACAGGGAGGGAAGTTAGGGGCGACCAGGCTGGCAGGGGAGGGCAGTTGGGGTGACTGGGCCAACAGAGGAGGACAGTTGGGGGGACCAGGCCTGCAGGGGTGGACAGTTGGGGAAGGCCAGGCCAGCAAGTGAGGGCAGTTGGGAGTGGCCAGTCCTACAAGGGATGGCTATTACGGGGGGACCAGACCTACAGGGGAGGGCAGTTAGGGGCAACCAGTCCAGCAGGGGAGGGCAGTTGAGGGCTATCAGACTGGCAGGGGAGCAGTTAGGTGTCAATCAGGCTGGTAGGGGAGTGGTTGGGGATAATCATGCTGGCAGGTGGGTGAGCAGTTAGAAGCCAGCAGTCCTGGATTGTGAGAGGGATGTCTGACTGCCAGTTTAGGCTCAATCCCTGCATGATTATGCCTAAACCAGCAGTAAGACATCCCTCAAGGGGTCTAGATTGGAATGGGTGCATGTCAGGCTAAGAGACACCTCCCCCATGCACAAATTTTGTGCACAGGGCCTCTAGTATGTCTAATAAAGGGATGCTTAAAAATATAGGTTCCTGAGTTAGCCAGTCTTGCTTAGTGAATAGAGTGTGAGCCTGCAGATTGAAGGGCCATGGGTCTGATTCTTGTCAAGGGCATGTACCTGGGTTACAAGCTGGATCTCTGGCCCTGTTTGGGGCACATACAGAAGAGAACCAAGAGAAGCAACCAATTGATGCCTCTCTCTCACACTGATGCTTCTCCCTCTCTCTCATTCTCTCTCTCTCTCTCTTTCTTTCTCTCTCTCTATTTTTGTCGCTCCCCTTCCTTTCACTGTCTCTAACACACACACACATACATATACACACACACAACTCCTAAAACAATCCCACAAACAAAGCAACCCCCCATAATTGTTCCCTATGAATTACCATGATATTCGAATATACCTTCTATATCATTTACCTGAGTAAATTTATGACCACATTTTAGATACAAAGTGGTCAACAAGGATCAGAATCTATTCAGGTATGGTAAAGAGGTTTTCCCATCAACATATGTTAGTTATGACAAAGTGTTGATTGCAAAATGTCCCATTCAGAAGGACTCTGAAACCACATATTAGTTAAAAGAATGTATTAGTGATTGAGTAGAAATGTTATCATGGCTAAATGATGGATTGTTTCTTGTCAAATGTAAATATCAACTATAAATTGAGTATTATAGTGATTGGATAGATCTGTGTCAACTTAAAGGCTTACACACATATATCAAATGATTAATATATTATTTCAAACTTTTTAAAAAAATACTGTATATTTTATTGATTTTTTACAGAGAGGAAGGAAGAGGGATAGAAAGCTAGATGAGAGAGAGACATTGATCAGCTGCCTCCTGCACGCCCCCTACTGGAGATGTGCCTGCAACCAAGGTACATGCCTTTGACCTGAATCGAACCCTGGACCTTTCAGTCCACAGGCCAACACTCTATCCACTGAGCCAAACCGGTTTTGGCATATTTTTAAAAAACTCAGTACCTGATAAGAATAAGTTTGGGGAGAATTTATCTTTCTCATTAATATAAAAGGTACAAAATTAAATTCTGGTCAATTTAGGGCTCTAAGTAGTAGTTGTAGTTCATGATAACTTCATAACTTTTGATAAATAAACAAATAATTAGCATTCTCATTCAACAGAGTTTAGGTGCAAGGCAGATTGAAAATCTGATTCTGCAGTTGTTGGGACAAAGCTGGAACATAATGGGACAGCTAGAGAAAATAAAAAAACTCAAAGGCTGTAACCAAAAAGGGGAACAAGAAATGAAAGATTATTTTTTAAACTATGAAGATAAAAGTAGTACATGCCAATATTTGGAGCTCAAGCTATTGCAAGAAAAGTAAACTTAACTAGGAACACCTAATAATTTAGAGCTCACAATAAATCAAAGGTGTGTGTGTGTGTGTGTGTGTGTGTGTGTGTGTGTGTAGCATATATAAGAGAAATATCAAATATAACAACACAATCCCTGGGAGGTAGCTAGTTTTTGAAAATAATAAAACTGGGCTTCAGGTAATGCAGTGAGTGCCTCAGATCTCCACCCTCTCTGGATCAAAATTTCTTGTTCTTAATCACTTTCTATATTATTTTTTTTAAAATCATGGGTTAGGTATATTCAAAACTTTTCTCATCCATAGAATTTGAATATTTCTACCTTTAATAAAGTCTCCCTAGATGAGGTGATCTTTCCCTAACATATGTTTCCCAGTACCTCAAATTTACTTTTGGTAACATTCATTCATAGTGGCTATCTTGTTTACCAGTGTAGCCCAATATGTACACCATTTAGGGGCTCAATAATGTTTGTGAAATGATTGCATGGCATTCAAGGCACAGAGTCAATTGGGTGGTCAAAGTTGAATTGTGTGCGACTCAGGCAGCTCCTGTGACTAAGTAAAACCAAGATTATTTGTTGAAGTCCCATAAACATACCTCTTCTATGTCAGAAAATACATAAGGTAGTGATTATTACTTTTTCTATTATTATTATTTTGAATGAAAACTGCGAAACGAAATTTTTTTTTTCACATTTTCTGGAGTTTCATTGACCTACGAAAGCCCATTCATGTGAGGTTTATCATTTCCAAGTTAGGTTAATGCCCCATTTTAAACAGCAGATTTCAGCTTTTACATAGTACTTACTACTTGTCAGCCTTAGAGCTGTTTTACATGTAATATTCCAATTAATCCTTCCAGCTCTAGAAGGTCAGTCCTGTTTGTATTTTTTATTTTTATTTATTTTATTTATTTATTTTTTATATATTTTATTGATTTTTTTTTTTTATAGAGAGGAAGGGAGAGGGATAGAAAGTCAGAAACATCGATGAGGGAGAGACATCGATCAGCCACCTCCGGCACCATCCCACTGGGGATGTGCCCGCAACCAAGTACATGCCCTTGACCGGAATCGAACCTGGGACCTTTCAGTCCGCAGGCTGATACTCTATCCACTGAGCCAAACCGGTTTTGGCCTGTTTGTATTTTTTAAACAGATGGAGAATCAATTTAAAAGAGACCAACTTTCTTCCCCAAGCTCACTGAGGTTATGAGCAGCAGAGCTGGGGCTCAAACTGAGACCTTTTCTTATTCGAGCCCGAGTCTGCACTCGGAATCACTAAAAACCATCTGTTTGTTCCACATTCCCACCCCTCGTGAGCTGTGGAATCACGCAGGAAAGACAATCTCCCCCAGCCGGTGTCTGAAACGATGACATTCGCTGGCTGGAGCTCCTGACTTGATTTGAGAAAAGTTTCCTTGATCGAACAGGACAGGCTGTTTCCCCACCAGCATCTCTTGATGCTTAGAGAGCCTACATGCCTGCTGTACTTGCTTAGCAATTGGCAGAGCTGTGACTCCGAATTATCTCGTGCATGTTTCAAACCATTTAAATTGTCACTGTAGGATTTTGCCTGTTAGTAAAATACCATCCCCTGAATACTGATGATGTGCAATAGCACCATTGTCTGCTAATAGGAAAGCAATGACTTCTTGAATGCAGTCTTAGCACCACGACTGCTTTTTCTTTAGTGCACTGTAAGAAAGTCATGCAATATTCTTTATGTAATTAGATCCCAGGTACATTCATATTTTGTCACATGTGGATAGGAAATAAATAGGCCCAGTATTTAAAAAAATGCTTCATTGAACATTTAAATTCCTTGGTCACAGTTGAGGCTAAAGGGAGTAAATCGTGCCTTCTTTGACATTTCTTTCCCTTCTTTTTTTGGTGGTGACAACATTTCCATCAGCGAGTGAGTGGACCCGAGAACACTACCTTCACTCTTGGCGTGGGACTTGGCTCTTAGCCGGGTGCTCCCGAGGGGGAAAGTACTTCTGGTTAAATTAGAGGCCATTAACATGCTGGTGATTGATCAGCTGAGTTACTCACTTTTAAGCTTCATCACTTTCACATTTAAAGTAATTTTGGTCAGCAAGAGCAAATTACACTCATTATATCTAAATGCAAATACATGTTTAGAAAGCATGTGGTTTAGAAAATAAATGGGATATAGTCCCCATGCTAATGCCTCATTAGAGACATTTGCACACCTCTCTTTCTATATCCTACTCTTTATAAGCGTCTTAATGTCGTGGCTCTCTCCATGAAATCAGAAAATATATTTGTTTGTGTCACCCTTACTCCAGGCATTTGCTAAAGCTTACCTTCTAAAGTGGAGCTCTTCCACTCTCAGTATTTTTATTTCTTGCTTTCTGCACCAGTAACTATACTAATCAGATACCTCTGGGCCAGAAATCATACAAAATCCTAGGTAACTCTCCTGAGAAGACTGTCCAATCCCAGGAGTTCACAAAATTAGGAAACAACTTCTCTTAGCATTCCTAGAATTACCACTAGTAGTGATTTTCTATTAGAGGTCTGTAAAGACTTGACTGAAGCCAGCTTGTATGCAGTTGACTAGAGATGGTTGAAAATTCTTTAATACTTCGCCCACTGAGAAGGGGAGATTAATTCATCTTCATTGAATCTAGGCTCACCTAGTGACTTACTTGACCCATTCAGAGGGAGTGACATTGAGACTTCTGAGGGAAGGTCATATACATAAGAAACCTTTCTGCTTTTACCCTGCTCTCTTGGAACACTTTTTTTGGGGAGACTTGAGCTGCCACATAATAAGGCTGACTTCTTTGAGATTATGTGTGGGTGATCTATATGATATTTCAGTAGATTTCAGCCTTCCAACCATCTCTGCCAAGGACCCCCTTTTTTTAAGTGTATGTTTCACAATTCAGGTATAGTGAGGCCAACAGATCAGGAGCAGGCTGCCATTGAAAAAATAGTTTGTTACTCATACATAGTTTCTAAGAGAAAGACATTCAATGCCAGGCAGGACTACATGGGATGCACTGGGGTTGGTAAAGATGCTGAAGGAGTGAGGGTAAAGCATGGACAGGGGCCTTTATTTTTGTTTTAGCTAGAAGGAATGAAAGAGGGAGAAAAATTATTAATTTTAATAATTTTAGTGGCCTTCCAGATATAGGGGCTAACCCTGGTTGTCTGGTACCTGGCTATGGGGTGATTAAAAGAGAGGGATATTGGCCCTGGGTGTAAGTGGTCTAAGAGAGCCCAATAATGGGATGTGGGTAAGGGATATAGACTTTGGGTTGGTTGGTTTACACATGGAAGGCACCTCTTGCAGGGAAATAGTTTGCTATCTCTAGGAAATGGCTAGCCATGGGAAATCTCTTCCAGGTTAGCAAGGCACCAGAGCATCAAGAATGCAGAAAACACAGGTAATAGAGAAATGTGAGTGAAGCTATCTTAGATCCTCTAGACCAGGCCTTCTGCTAGCTGGATACTATCAAGCTGACTCCAGAGCCATGTGGAACTGAAGAATCAGCCAGCTGAGCCCTTTCCAAATTCCTGATCTATTGATTTCTCTGATATAATAAGCAAGTTGTTGTTTTTATCCACTGAGTTTGGGATAATTTGTTGCCTAGCAATGGTTAAGTGGGACATTGTACTCCAAGTTTAGACCCCTTTCCCTTTCTGTCCCACACACCAGAAATTCACTAAAATGAGTATTCATTCTTGACCAATGCCAAAACTCAGCAAAATTTTAACAAAGGTGAGTTCTTGTTATCTTTTGGCAGAATTATATGTGGATAATATAATTAATCAGATTTCTTTTAGCAATTCTGATAAATAGGGAAATGATATACAAAATATAAAATAATGCAAATGAATAATAGAAATAACTCCCTGGATTTTAATACTGCAACATTTCAAACATGAAGAAGTAATAAATCTCATATATTCTTTTCAAACCGACTGTGCCAAAGGTGAATGAGTGAGGCTTCCAGCCGATAATAACATAAATGGGCTGCGAGGAGAATGAGGCTACCCAGATGGAAGATAATGAAAATTAATGCCATCTCTGTTTTCATAAACACAAATTTGAGAGCGTATTCGGGTTGTCCCATACAGTCGCTGCACTGCTGGCTTGAGCAGTCTGCATTTCCCTGCGGTGCTGCCTCCATCTGGAATTTAATGTGTACTCATCTCTTTTCCATTCCAGGAGGGATATGTAATGAAAATCTCCATATTAGTCATCGGCTGTCAACATTGACAAATTTCAATTACCACTCTTCGGTAGGAGTTCACACTAGAGAAGCAAATCAGGACAGCCTACTGGGGTAGCATGCTTGTGACAGATCTATTTTAATTGCCTTTCTGATTCACTTTTAACCTCCATCATTTTGACAGGGGAAAGAAACTCACAGAGGAGGTAACTCTTCCTGCCAGTGATAAAGGGGGATGGGGTGGAGGAAGCAGGCTGCTGGAAAGAGACGGAGCCCTACCCATCAATGTATGGGCTGGCATTGATTGCTGGCGATGCTTTCCTTTCCCAGGGAGGCCTGCAGTGGGAATTCTCTGCTTATCAAAATACTTTGCATTTAATCAGCTGCCTGGATGGATGTTCCTGCTGATCATCCATAAATTATTCATCAATTAAAAAGTCTTGGCACAGTCTTCTTCTTCTTCTTCCTTTTTTTTTTTTTTGCTTCATTTTCTGAGAGATGAATTTTCAAGAGCCCCATAGCAGGAGTTTCCCTTAGTGGGTTCTCCTTTCTTCTCCTTTGTTCCAACAATCCTGCTCATTTAGCCCTTTGATTGCAGCTTGATGTTTGCATCAGAGGATCCCTCTGATCAGGTTACAGTTGCTGTTTTGCTCTGGCTGCTTTCTTTCTCTTTAATCCCGAAGGATCTAAGTGCTGTTCTTGAATTAAAGAGGAAATGGTTTTCTTTAAGGAGACATGTTAGAAAAGCATTTATGGCCCTTGGTTTTCCACAGACCCATTTCTCAGGGGATTTTCCCTGTGAGTTCTGTTCCTTGAGTGACCTGGTTTCTGTTAGAATCCAGCCAAAATTAAATCAAGGTAGCTTTCTGTAACCAAACTTTGCTAATATTTATCGGCCCTGATTATGCTTCACACATTGCAATACAACAGGGTTATTTATTTTAACAAACAAACCCTTAGGAGATAGATACTCTTATTATCCGTTTATTGCAGAGGAGACAGAAGTTGGGCTCTTTTTCATTGCTCTGTCTATACATTACACAGCTAGAAAGTAGTGAACCTGGCATTCAGTCTCAGGCAGTCTACTCCAGAAGTTGGTTCCCAATTTCTCTGCTGCTCTACTCATTCACAGCCATGCCTGCGAGGTTTCACCCCACCATTTTAGTCATGACTGCTGCCCTGGAGGTGAATAATGTCTCCCTCAGGCAGCGGTTCTCAACCTGTGGGTCGCGACCAGCTAGCAGGGTCTCCTAAGAGCATCAGAAAACACAGATATTTACATTAAGATTCATAACAGTAGCAAATTACAGTTATGAAGTAGCGACAAAAATAATTTTATGGTTGGGGATCACCACCACATAAAGAACTGTATTAAAGGGTTGCGGCATTAGGAAGGTTGAGAACCACTGCCCTAAAGACTTACACACTCATTATTAGTCCAAAAACTAGAAATAAAGGATAATATGGTTTCACCCATCTCAGGAAAATAACAAAAGGGATAAGCTTATTTCCCAGAGAATGAAGGGCTAGAGACAAGGATGGTAGTAAGATTCGAGAAAATTAGTAAGGGGGTTAAGGCACTCCCAAATTCAGGACAGAGTTCAACCAGGAGTAAAAATGGAGCCAGATGGACCCAAATGGGATGAAGACATTGGATATTTCTGACTTCCCTGCATCTAGACACAGAACCACAATGGTGGCCTGCATACTTTCTCTTTTTCCCCCCCACTTAGTTCATGTTCAAGATGGATCCAGAGGCATCTAAGAGTTGTATTCACACAGACATATGACAAGGGAACATACATCACTTGTTAATTCTAATCCCTAAACCAATGCAAACATATTGTGAGTCATCAATATTTATGATCTACTATGTATGTAATTAAAGAAATGTACCAAGTGTTATGCAAAATAGTATAATCTTCCAGAAACTTAAAGAAGCCAAGTGGATGTTCCTTTCACCAGGACTCTGAAAAGTTACCAAGAAGGTGATAACACATTTCCAGTTTTGAAAAGGCAGTTAAGAAAGGAGAGAGAGCCGAAACCAGTTTGGCTCAGTGGATAGAGTGTTGGCCTGTGGACTGAAAGGGTATGTATTCGGGTCAAGGGCATGTATCTTGGTTGTGGTCGCATCCCCAGTAGGGGGCGTGCAGGAGGCGGCTGATCGATGTCTCTCTCTCTCTCATAGATGTTTCTAACTGTCTATCTCTCTCCCTTCCTCTCTGTAAAAAATCAATAACATATATTAAAAAAAAAAAAAGGAGAGAGAGCATGCAGAGCTGTGGATGCTAGGCCAAGCATTGCCCAGAAGGAGGCAAATGACAATCAGTTATGCATCATTGTGGAACTGAGAGGGGTCAAGAAGGTGATTACCATCTTTTTCCGTAATAGGGATGGCAACCTTTAAGTCGAAAGAATGGCCTTGATGGAATTTCACAGAACTCCTCCTATTAATTAAAAGAATAAACTCCCTCATTTGACAGAGTGTTCCTTTTTAAATGCAAGCAAACCGAAGCCACCCTGGGGGTATGTGAGTTAACTGTGCTCATTTATACACTATAAAGTGCTTTGTATCTGAGAGAATACATAAGACAAGCTAAAGACAAATCTATAAATGTGTTTAGGTTTCCTAGTGCCGAGATTTCTTTAGGAAGCGCCCCCAAATGAGATAAACACAGCTCTGGACATATCGGTTCTCATTTAGTGCTGCTTGGGATATGGAGGAGCCTGTATAGGGCAGGGTTGCCTTTAGATGAATATGTTAGCCCAGATCTGAGCTAGAAATATAATACTTATCCCTGTACCGACACATTTATCGTGTAGCTTGGGCTGGGGGAGGAGCTCTCTTTGTTAAGTACATATTATAAATTAGGAAATGTCTGAGCTGTGAATATTATTTTAGTGAACTCCCAAAGCGATCTGTCTGTAAGGCACCATTAGTGCTGTTATATGAGGAAACTGAGGCTCAGGGAACTGAAAGAAAATGGCCACAGGCCATAAGGCTGTAACGATACAAACTGAGTTTAAATTCAAGGTCACTGGCCTTTAAAGCATACATTTCACATTACTACATTCTGTGGAGTTCCGGAATAGTATAGATACTTCTTGCACATAGTAGGGGCTTAATCGTGGTCGTGTGTGAATTCAAGAATTAATCTATCTTTACGCAATGAATTTGAAATTTTATTATAGAGAAAAAAAGCGAAATAAAGTGTAATTAAAAGCAAGATGTGAATGTCATTAATGACAGGAATAAACTTATACAAGTAATAATGTGGATGGAAACTCTACATCAAGTGCTACTAGTGAAGTATAGTATCCATGAAGGGACTTTTCTCAGAGGAGAAAGGAAAGCTTTGCTTTTTAAAATGTGCAGCTCTTAATTAAAATTTCCACTCCACATCTTCTTACCAACCCCTTCAGAAAAAAGAAACACATATTACAGTTTTTCAATATCATGTATTGGAAGGTGCCCCAAAGCATATTTATCCTGCAGTAATTTTATGGCAACATTGGAGCTCATTTTCCTTTTGGTAATAAGGCAAATTAAACACATTTTCAGGTGAATTTTTCCCACAGACTATACACAGACAGCTATAAAGTTCCTCCCATGAAAATGTCCCCAAGGGAAGCGCTCTACCTTAGGCCTCAAGAACATTTCAGGACTGGCAGCATGTTCCCATGAATAAATATTTCATTCAGGCAAGGCATGCTTGACCTTGGGAAGCAGCTGGGGATTCTGAACACGGAGTCACGTTACTTCCCAGCGGCCACGATCAATCTAATGCTGACTGTGGTGCTGACTCCATCTCGGCGTGTCCCTAGGAAAAAAAAGGCAGAAGTAGCTTTTGACTTCGTTGATTTGGTTAGAAGGGCCCCGAAGACCAGTTTGGATGACAGGGAAGTCAACCCACAGCCTCTCTGCTTGGGATGATTTAATTAAGGCGCTTCAGTTGGCATCTACATAATGTGAAGTGAATTCCATCAAATGGCAGGGAAGCCTGTTACCATTCAAATCTTGCCCCTTCCTCTTCATTACCACATGAAAAAGTTTCTATTAATCTAATGTTAGATTATTTCCAGATCGTTTTCCAGGTGCTCTCATTTTCTTACCTGTTCCTTCAGTCTTGTAGGGGTTTTATTTGGAAGACTGGAAGCAGCTAAAATAAATTTTAAAATTATAGCGTGCAGAAAATATCCAGTATTTAATTAATTGATATGTGTAAAACATTTACAAAGGCTTTATATGTATTATTTCACTTAGCTCTTTTTTAAACTTATCTTTATTGTTGAAAGAATTACAGATGTCCCCCCGTCACTTTTTTCCACATTAACCCCCTCCACCCAGCTTCTGCTCCTGCCAGGATTTCACCCTACTATTGTCTGTGTCCAGGGGCTATGCATATATGTGTACTAGAGGCCTGATGCATGAAAATTGTGCAAGTGTAGGCCTTCCTTCCTCTGGCTGCTGGCACCGGATTCCCTCTGGCACCCAGAACCCAAGCTTTCCTCTGGCAACTGGGACCCGGGCTTCCCTCCAGCTACTGGCAGGCACTGGGGACCCACTTCCCTTGCAGCCCTGGCTTCATCCGGAAGGTCATCAGGTCTAATTAGCATATTACACTTTTATTATTATAGCTAAGTTCTTTGGTTAATCTCTTCCCGTCCCTCCCCTTCCCTCATCAGTTAATTCTTACAGCAATTCTATGAGTTATTTGCTCTATCATCCTTATTTCATAGATGAAAAAACTTGAGTCTCAAGGTTAAAACTTGAATTCATCTTTTATTGCATGTGTAACATTGAAAAGTTTCTTTCCAACTCAAAATTCAGGCTTATCTCATGTCTCCATGTTATCATCCCTCAATTTAGGTGGGACATTATAGCCTCACACGAATGGACTCTCATCACATTTCATTCACTTGTGTTCACCCACTCAATAACTGTTTAATGAGAGACTAATGTTTGCAGATATTGGAGACTGACACAAGACACAATGTTTTCTGTTCTCAATTATTATTGTTTTGCAAATGCTGACATTTGGTGTGGAATATCAATTAATGCAGACTGGTGCAGCCACTGTGGAGAACAGTATGGAGTTTTCTCAAAAAACTAAAAATGGATCTCCCATTTGACCCAGCAATCCCACTCTTAGGAATTTATCCTAAGAAATTACAAACACCAATCAGAAAGAATTTATGCACCCCTATGTTCATAGCAGCACCATTTACAATAGCTACAATTTGGAAACAGCCTAGGTGCCCGTCTGATCATTTTAAACGTCACTCATTAAGCTATGTGTTACTTCATTTATTGATCCAAACAATATCCCTTCTCCTCTGGTAATAAGCACTTGGTTCAAAGCGTGGAAGATCTCTGCTCCTGTCCACTTAGTCTAGACCAGTGGTTTTCAACCTTACTAATGCTGTGACCCTTTAATAGAGTTCCTTATGTTGTGGTGACCCCCAATCATAAAATTATTTTTGTTGCTACTTCATAACTGTAATTTTGCTACTGTTATGAATCATAATGTAAATATCTGTGTTTCCTGATGGTCTTAGGTGACCCTGCTAGCGAAAGTAATTTTATGGTTGGGGGTCACCACAACATGAGGAACTGTATTAAAGGGTCATGGCATTAGAAAGGTTGAGAACCACTGGTCTAGACTATCACTCTGGGCTACTCAGTTTCTCTGAATCTACATTTGTCCCTGTCTTACTCTCTTCTTTGATTCTCCTCATTTTAGTTTTTTTTTTTTTGGCTTTAATATTCCTTGGACTGATGTTCAAAAAAAATTCTGTTAGGGAACACTATAATAAAGTTGTTTCACCTTTCTTGTTTATCACTCATACACAGATGTGCAATAACAAAACAATTAATGTTTCCTATATGCAAGTTAAGTTCAGGTGTTATCTTTTCATATTTCAGAGAGCTTTCTGGACTTAATATCTTCTTCAGTAGCAAAATCTCAGTTTTTTGGACACTACATTATTCCTTTATGACAATAATTCTATTGCCATAAATAATAGCTACATACACTGGGCATATCTCTATTTATGACATGGTGTTACAAACGTTTTATCAGTAAGAACACTGTCTAATTCATCATGGCCCTCACTACACCAAGGCTTAGCACAGGCCAGAGAGTAGCCACTTAATAAAGATGATTGGTCCAAATTCTTTCTTTAATTACTACATGTATGGACCTGTGCATTGAAAACACATAGATTTGAAACACTAAAGTTATTTTGAAAAAGGATAGGCAGAACGAAGGGGGAGAAATAAGGCCACATAATCTAATCCTCACTAATAAAAGAGTAAGATGCAAATTGAGCATACTTTTGCGACACCCCCAGCCAATCAGGAGTGAGTATGCAGATTAACCCAACAAATATGGTGGGTTAATTTGCATATGCAGGTGCCAGGCAGCTCAGGGCAGGGCGAGGCACATGTGTAGTTGCCATGGCAATGCAGGCATTTCACACTGCCCCAGCCTCTCTGGGCCTCTGGGCAGCGTGGGAAGGCAGAAAGGCAGCCCCAGGCCAGAGCAAAAAGGTAGCTTCAGCTAGAGTGAAGGCGGTGCCAGCAGCCAGGGGAAGGAAGGCCCATTCTTGCACGAATCTTCGTGCATTGTGCCTCTAGTATTACATGAGTAATAATAGTGCGTTAAATGATGTGAGATAACATTTGCTATTCCATTTAATCTTTTAGGTAAACCCCATCACAAAGGACGTAAATTAAGCTTTTCTAAACATGTATGTTACCTCCTAATAATAAAACTAAGTCACTAACCTTCCTGGAGGTTGGCCATGTGTAGTTATTACTTCTGGAAGTCCCACTCTCTGAGCAAATTGTAGAGGCTGTCTTTGTCATGGAGTCTGAGTGTAATGTTGCTATAATAAGCAGACCAATTCTTTCTCCATTAGTCTTCTCATCCTTTGGGTGCTTCCTGGTAAGAACTCACTACTCGGTTGTATTTAGTTTTTAAAGGATATACAAATAACCAAGGATCTGTAAAACTGCTCTCCTCATCACATGGTTGAGCTAAATGGGAGAAATAAGTAGCCATAACATAGCTTTCAAGATGAGAATTTACTTCTTGTTGTTCAGGCTGCTTTCTTGAACTGGAAGTTTATTTCTAATATTTCTATTCTCTACAAATTATATATCTTAGCTGGAGGCTGATTTTTAGAGGAAAACTACTTTCAGAAAGCCATATATCAATATTCATTTGACCTAAGAGCTGGAGATAGCTTTTCACATTTGCCTGGAGTCAAGGCCTTCCTCTGCAGGCGAGAAGCATAGTCAGAGATGATGCCACTAAAAGGCGCTTTTCCTGAGACAGAGCTTATTTCAAAGAAAGGAACAACTGTGTCAGATAAACCCAACTGGCAGCAGTGTGATTAAATCTGGGAAATAGGAGCTCCAAACCTATAATGCCAAACGATAGTAGAGTTCTCTCAGCAATTAGAGAGACAAAATTACTAGGGTCTGTTTATAGATAAAAGAGATTAACATGGAGTCTCAGGACTTTGATCACAGAATTTTAAGAAGCCAGATATTGATTGCATTTACAAGCAATCACAAGAGCCTAAACCTTGCTTAAGTAGAATGGATGGGAAGAGATGAATAAATTACCCGTTTGATTCAAAAAAGGAAGATCAAAGATTATCTGCTCAAGTATATGCATTAAAGTATAAATCATCAATATTGGCCAAGGGGTATAAACATCCAGTTTTAAGATTAACAAGATTAATAGGGTCTGGGGCTCTAAAGTACAGAATGGTGACTATGACTCATAATTCAATATTATAGGGACTACATCAAACTAAAAAGCTTCTGTACAGCAAATAAAACTGTCAACAAAATGAAAAAGCAAGTTACAAATGGGAGAAAAGTTTGCATTTCATTTATCTGATAAGGGGCTAATACCCAAAATATGTAAACAGCTCGCATAACTCAATAGCAAAACCGCCAAACAATCTGATTAATAAATGGGCATAGGATCTAAATAGACATTTCTTCAAAGAAGATACATAGCCAATAGGTAACTGAAAAGATGCTCAACATCACTAATCATCAGCAAAGCAAGTCGGAAGTACAATGAGGTATCACCTCACACCTGTTAGAATGGCTATTATAAAGAAAGACAAGACATAAGTGTAGGTGGGGATGTAGAAGAAAAGGGAATCCTTGTGCACTGCTGGTAGGAATGCAAATTGGTGGAAACACCATGGAAACCAGTAGGAATGTTCCTCAAAATAATATTATAATATCAAACTGCCATATAATCGAGAAATTTCGCATCTGGCTATTTATCCAAAGAAAATAAATACACTAACTCTAAGAAATATATGCACCCTCACTGTCATTTGCAAATAATTGTCAAAATATGGGAACAACTTAGTGTCAATCAATGGATGAATGGAAAAAAGCTGTGATACACACACATACACACACTGAAATAATAATCAGCCATAAAAAAGAATAAAGCCTTTCCATTTGTGACAACCTAGATGGACACTGAGGGCATTCTGATAAGTGAAATAAGTCACACAAAGAGATAAATACCATATGATCTCACTTACATGTGGAATCTTTAAAAAACAACAATACAAAGTTCATAGATATAGAGAACCAAAAGGTGCAGATTCCCAGATGCTGAGGGTCCCAAGACATGGGAGAAGGCAGTGAACATATTTTTAAAAACAAATTGAAAAAAACTTGTATTATATTCTGGAATGATACTAAGAAAGTAGGTCTTAAATCTCCTCGCAACAAAAGGGAAATGGTAATAATGTGACTAGATGGAGGTGTTAGCTAATGTAAGGTGATAATCATTTTGCAGTATGTTGCATATCTTAAACTTACTTAATGTTAAATAAATGTCAATTATATCCCAATAAAGCTGGACAAATAAATGAGATAGTGATATATTACTGAGCTGCAATGCAAGACTAAGAAATAAAGAAAAAGGGACAGTTTTAAAGTCAGCCCAGTCTTTTCATTGGTGATTGTTAGCACAGATCTGAAATAGAAGATTTTGTATAATTGAATGCAAGTCTCTATTTTGTGAGTTCCAAACTGTTGGGATTCTGGTAGCATTAAAAATGCAGAATGTACACTTAAAGTTTTTAATGCTTTTGTGTATGCTTTAACTTGTAAAAAATTAATTTTAATTACTTCAAATTTTAATGATTTTCCCAGTGTAACCCAAAGAATTGCTCTCAAGGGTCTCTGCAAAGAGTGAAAGAGTTTTCATAAATCAGTTTAGATTTTCTTAATGAAAACAAATGTTTTCTAACAGCTATATTTGATAGATTCAGAATGTTAGGAGTGCAAACTCCAAAGAGTGGGTTACATGCAATGTAAAGCAGTTAATTTGGAGAGAAAAGTTAAATTCAGAGATACAAGTTTAAGAATCAAATGGCTGCAAATTAGCAGGACCTAAAATGACTCATGATATTTTGCTCAGAAGAGGCCAAAACATGATCAGATAGCAATCCTATCTAATAAAAGAATAATATGCAAATTGACCATCACTCCAACACACAAGATGGCTGCCCCATATGGTACAAGATGACTGCCACAAGATGGCCAGCAGGGGAGGGTAGTTAGGAGGGACCAGGCCTGCAAGGGAGGGTAGTTGGGGGAGACCCAGGCCTGCAGGTGAGGGCAGTTGTGGGGGACCAGGCCTGCAGGGCAGGATAGTTAGGGGTGACCAAGCCTGCAGGGGAGGGCAGTTAGGGTCAAAGAAGCTGGCAGGGGAGCATCAATCAGGCTGGCAGGGGAATGGCTAGGGTGTGATCAAGCTGGCAGGTTGTAGCCATTAGGGGCAATCAGGAAGGCAGGCAAGGGAGTAGTTGGGAGCCAGCAGTCCTGGATTGTGAGAAGGATGTCAGACATCCCTCGAGGTTGTCTTCTTCAGATTGGAGAGGGTGCAGGCTGGTCTGAGGGAACCCGTCCTCTATGCACAAATTTTGTGCACTGGGCCTCTAGTAGTGTATATAACACAGTTTCACAAAATTTAATGTTGTTCATAAGAATAGGACCCTGGAATATCAAAATGATGTCAGTAGAGTGCTTTAGGCATCTAATATATTCTACACTGGTCTTTCCTAAGCACATATTTGGCTTTAGGGCAATAGAAGTGTTATGATCTGTCCATTGCAAAGATCTTAAAAACGCAGTAGTTTTAGATACTTTTTGCTCACAGACCTATTTAAAAAGTTTATGAAACTTTGGGACTTTTGCTATGGAAAAAGGATACATGTACCCACCCATACAATTTTGCGCATAAATTTGGCTCATTATGTTAGCAATCTGGACTCTGTCAATGATTGATTCCGCTTATTTGTTAGTACTTTGAGCTTGATATGATACTGAGAAATTTATGTTAATTAATTCAATGTGAGGTATTATGATCCTCAGCTTTATAGTTTCAAAAATGGAGAAACTTTCCCATTTATCTGGAAACACAAATGTAACTTCTAATGCATATGTAATACATATGAACTTAACATATGTGTTTGTGCATATAAATGTCTCCAATCTCAGCAGCTACAGTCAATGATCTTGGGGTCACAATACTCCTAGAGAAGGGAAGATGGGCATTGGGCAGGAAGGTTAGCCTCCACTTTGTGACAAATTCCTCTTTTCTGGTCTATGAGACATCATTTCTCTTTCTATTCTGCTTCCCAGAAATGCATATGAGAGAGAAGAAAGCAGAACACAAAACTGAGGTAGAAAATAAAGTTTGTCCTAAAGTTCAAATATATTGAAACATATAGCTCAAGACTTAAATACTACCTTCGATATACATTATGGGAAATTATATAGAAAATCCTTGTATACTGATGATGGTATAATATGAAAAGGCTTCATTTGTCATTGGAAGGTTTGAGTTCTTTCTAAGGAAGAGCTCTTTTTTAAAACTTATGTATCAACAAATTGTGTATAAACTGAATATGGATATTTAAAGAGAGAGAGAAAAAAATAGAAACAAACAGGATATATTATTTTGACCTTCATTTCAGAAGGATGGGTCAGAAATGAACCTTTTGTGAAATGGATCCCTTTAAAAAGAACAACTATGTAGTACAGTGGACCTCAAAAGCATTTTTATCATAACATATAATAAAAGATGCATTTTATACCAAAACACAATACACACATACACACATAGGCACACATACATAGTTTATAATGACCAAAGCTAGCTTGTTATCTGAAATACACTCTAATTTGTCTATTATGTTCCTTTCTTTTTTTTCCTCTTTTTTAAAAAAGTATATTCTATTGATTTTTTACAGAGAGGAAGAAAGAGGAATAGAGAGTTAGAAACATCGATGAGAGAGAAACATCGATCAGCTGCCCCCTGCACACTCCATACTGAGACTGTGCCCGCAACCAAGGTACATGCCCTTGACCAGAATCGAACCTGGGACCTTTCAGTCTGCAGGCTGATGCTCTATTCACTGAGCCAAACCGGTCTCAGCTATTATGTTCCTTTCTATCTTATGCTACCACATTAAAGAATATTGGTCATGGTCAACATAATTAATTTCACCACCTTCTAATGGCTCCCAATTTGAAAATTAAACACATCTGTAGTTCAGCCTCCAAAAGAAAATTTATGACTATGATACATTGAGAAAGGGGGGAAGAGATGGGTCAGAGTTTTATGTCACATCACCTATCCCATAGTTATGGAGTAGCTACACAGTAGAGATCTCTATTTTAGAGTGAGGGCAATGATAACTGATTCTGTTACATGAGCAATATCAGATGTTGTCTAGAGAACAGTTTTCACTGAGTGATGATGAGTCACTAATTTCCTATTCTTTATATCTTAAGTATTACTATAGAACTACATGAAGATAGCTTGATCCTGACTGTAAGAGCTGTTAGATGCTTTAACACTAAGAGTAGGAAAACTTCATTGAAATGAAAGTGATTCAACTTAGGACTAAGTCATAAGATAACATGAGTCTCAGGCTTAAGATCTCATAAGTGACAGATGTACTTCTAGATTGAACAAGTTCATGTGGGTCACTATGATACAGTGGAAGAACAAAGTTGGCGCTCAAACCAAAATTGTATCCTGTCAAGCTCAGTTGGTTATGGGTTCAATAGTTGTGGAGTAAATATTGTGGTCTAGATACTGCTAAATGCTAACCATCCAAAGATAAGAAAACGGTTTGACCTCAGTGATCCCACAAGGAAGATCTGCCAGCCACGTGGTTATTTAGATTGATACTCTCCCCACCAAATCCATCCACTCTCTTCCTTGTCTGTCCTACCTTTCTCACCGGGAGGTTGACCCCAGGCTTTGAGTCATTTTGCCTTTTAGCTTCTTGTAGTCATTGGCCAAAGGGAGTCATCAGTAGTGGATTGAAAGATGAAGAGATAAAGATCAGGGCTTTCCTGTTTTCCTTTTTGATCTGGACTGTGTGGTCTGATGATGGTTGTTACATCCATAACTACTATTCTCGAAGGACAACCCTTTCTTCGTTGCCCACACTTCTTACACTGTGGGAGCCCTATTTGTCCTTCTTTCTGTCTCATGCCTTTGGGTGCTAATGATGTCTTACTAATCTCTGGGTCCTTAACTTTCATTTCTGGCTTCATTAACCTCTACACATCTTTGTAAATATACAGTTATGTTTCTTGAGAAGCCACTGGAGTACTATTCTATGTCTGCCAAGACTCTGTTATAGGAAAAGACATATATAACACTAGAGACCTGGTGCACAAATTTGTGCATGGGTTGGATGCTTGGGCTTGACCAGCGATTAGAGCCGATCGGGGCCATCTCACCCAGAGCCAATCAGGGCCAGCTGGCCAGGGGGAGGAACCATGGGAGGTTGACTGCAGGAGTTCACTGACCACCAGGGGGCAGCTCCTTCATCAAGCATCTGCCCCTGGATGGTCAGTCCACATCATAGCAACTGGTCGACTGGTTGTTCAGTTGACTGGTTATAATGGTTGCTTAGGCTTATATATATATATACTAGAGGCCCAGAGCATGAAATTTATGCATGGGAGGGGGGTCCCTCAGCCAGCCTGCACCCTCTCCAATCTGGGACCCCTCAAAGGATGTCTAACTGCCCAGGATCAGGCCTAAAGAGGCAGTTGTACATCCCTCTCACAATCCAGGACTGCTGGCTCCCAACTGCTCACCTGCCTGCCTGATTTCCCCTAACTGCTTCTGCCTGCCAGTCTGATCACACCCTAACCACTCCCCTGCTAGCCTGATCAATGCCTAATTGGTTTCCCTGCTGGCCCAGTCACCCTAACTGCCCTCCCTTGCTAGCTTGGTACCCCTAACTTCCCTCCCCTGCAGGCCTGGTCACCCCAACTGCCCTCTCCTGCTGGCCTAGTCACCCCCAACTGCTTTCCCCTGCAGGCCTGACCCCTCCAAGCTGCCCTTCTCTACAGGCGGGGTCACCCTAACTGTCCTCCCTTGTTGGCATGATCACCTTTAACTGCCCTCCCCTGTAGGCCTGATCCCTCCCAATTGCCATCCTCTCCTGGCCTGATCGCCTACAACTGCCCTCCCCTACTGGCCATCTTTTGTGTCCACATGGGGGCAGTTATCTTTGACCACATAGGGGTGGCCATCTTGTGTGTTAGAGTCACGGTCAATTTTCATATCAATTTTCATATTACTCTTTTATTAGATAGGATAGATAATAAAAAATGGAGTATCAGGAGAAAGGAATTCTGCACTGACCTTTTTAGAATTTTTTTTTTTTTGTATATGCAGTGATGGGGAGCAGGGCTGTTGAGAAAGGTTATTTGAGGCAGGACATTAAAATTTGATACTAGAATCAGAATGTGTTAGATGAAGACAACAGAATATAACCTAATGTATTATATTCATTCAGATTTTTGCAGTTGTGTCTTTTTTTTCCTTTTTGCATCTTGTCTGAACTAACTTTTAGTACAACAAAAATGTTAGCACTTTGGAAATGTCTGTGAGCTCAATTCACATTTATGTACGTACTGGTGAAGAATAATGATGCACTTGAGGACATGATGTGCCTTTCGGCTGAACACCAGAGTTATGCCTTTGGGGAATATTTTATTTTTAATATATTGTTCACTTTCTCAGAGCCTAATATCCTCAAGTCCCACCCTCACTTCATTAAAATCTGAAAAAATGGGGACTGGTGCTAATATAGTAATAGAGTTTTCTGTATGTTGCTCACTCTATTTTATTTTTTGTTTTGTTTGTTTTTTTCTGCTTCGACCTTTTTACCTTGATCCATTTGACAGGTTGGCTAATTTAGCATGAAACAGGGAGCAAGCAAGATAAAACTAGATTCTTGCACATCTGAGAAAGACATGGACATGCTGGAGGGAGCTAAACAAACAGGAATCTTTGACCTTCTCCATTAAACTAGTGCTCTAGTCCAGTGAGCTCATTACAGGAAAATCTGTTAGCATCCTTCCCATGTCGGCAGATGACTGGTACTGAACACATGCTGCCAATCCAACAGGGGGTCAGGAGAAACCCAGCTTGTGTCTGACCCATGGCTGCTAAATGGCAAATTCCTGGAGTTACTTGCATTATGCAAAACTGCTTGATGTACATTAAAGAGAACCTTTTGAACTCCACACTCATTTTTTTCCCCTCTTCCTTTCCATTTTTGGACTTCTGTGGTGAGATTGCCTTAAAGTCTTATCATACCTGCTCATACTCAGGGCCGCTAATGAACATCGATTTTGTTTGTGCTGATTTTTGGAGTTGTAAAAGACTTGATTTTAACCTCGAGGCAATGTCAGCTTTTAGCCTTGAGGGAACATTCAGTAATTAATGCCACTTATACCCTATTCATTCAAAGGGGACATTAGAGTCTGGAGAAATGGGCCATGTTATGCAACCTTTTCTCGTTTGTTGCCCTAAAAGGAAAAGAAAATGAAAGTTAAGGCAGAATTCTTTTCTTTTCTGGAGATTTAAAAAGATGATAAAAATGAGCCCTGCCGGTATTGCTCAGTGGTTGAACATTGACCCATGAACCAATAGGTCACCCTTAATTCCCAGTCAGGGCACATGCCCAGGTTTTGGACTCAATAATCAATAGGGGGCATGTAGGAGGCAGCTGACTGATGTTTCTCTCTCATCAATGTTTCTATTCTCTATCCTTTTCCTTTCCTCTCTCTGAAATCAATAAAAATATATTAAATACTAGAGACCTGGTGCACGAAATTCATGCAGGGCAGGTCCTCTCAGCCCAGCCTGTACCCTCTCCAGTCCGGGACCCCTTGGGGGATATCTGACTGCCAGTTTAGGCCCGGTTCTTGGGATCTGGCCTAAATCGTCAGTCAGACATCTCTCTCACAATCCGGCACTGCATAACTGCTCACCTGCCTGCCTTGCTGATCACCCCTAACTGCTCCCCCTCCAGCCTAATCACCCCCAGGTATCCCCCCTGCCAGCCTGGTCACCTTCAACTGCTGCTTCTGCTGGCCTGGTTGCCTCTAACTGCCTCCTCTCCCCCAATGGCCTGGTCACTCCACACAGCCTGCTGTTCAGTCATTCAGTAGCCCCTCACTAACCTTCCCTGCCAGCCTGGTCGCTTTATGCAGTCTGCTGTTCAGTTGTCCATCTGGTTGTTTTGATCATGACAGCCCCTGGCCTTTTATATATTAGGATGATAAAACAATAACATCACACAAATGTGAAGACTGAAACAATTGCTCTTTGGGTTATATAGTGGTTTTGGACTCTGAGTCAAACATTAGTTCTTTTCTGCAAAAACCTCCTGATGCCTAGTGTACAAAGAGTAATCACACTTTGCAGTAAACTACAACCTGTACTCCATGATAATTGCATAGAAACTGAAATTATACAAGTACATGCTGTTTCAAATAAGAGTGACCAAGTAGAAGTTGCACTGGGTTAGTATCCTAACTCCATTGGTCATTTGCTCCTTTATCTTGTATCATTCTCTTCACCTCACTGTAAGAGATGGAGTTGGAGTATATGATTTTATTTAGTTTTAATATTCTGATTTTGTGGTTGGGACGAGCCATGTAAAGGTGGGGTTTATCTCAGCTATAAGCACATGAACATGGTTAATGTTGAAATTTACCTATGAATCTCATAATATTGTTTAAAGTTGGAATTCAGTTATGTTGTGGAGACATGTTTTAAAATCAATCTTTTGTTTGTAATTAGGTTGGAAGGAGGTCAATCTGAATTTGTGAAAGGCCTGAAATATGCATTATTACAGAAATGCAATGTTGCTACTACTGTCTTTCTCACAGCAGTATAAACTGGTTGAATAATGTTGTCAGAGTAGTTTACCAAATAGATTGCTACTGATCTGCTCCTCATTTCAATATATCCAGCTAATATGCAATGCATATGTTAATAATTTATGTGAAAATAAAGGAACCTCAAATACTTATGATTTTACAGGTTTTCCCAAAATTCCATTCTCTGTTCTCTAGTCCTCAAAATATTCATTCATAACAATGCTTTTTCTAAGAAAAGTCCAGATCCCTATAACTAATCTATATATACTAGTGTATAAAAGCCTAAGCAACCATTTGACCATTCAGTTGGTAGACCTAGCAGCCGGTTGCTATGTTGTGCACTGACCACCATGGGGCAGATGTTCAATGCAGGAGCTGTCCTCTGGTGGTGAGTGATCTTCCATAATGGGAGGGCCTCTCAGTGAGCTTACCAAGCAGTGGTGGTGGCAGGTGCTATGGAGACAGGATGAACAGGAGTGGTGCGGTGCCTGGCCTGGGCTTGGGATCCTCCCAGCTGCCTGCCACTTCACACAGTACTACATCCATCAGGGGCTGTTGGTCTGCCAGTTTAGGCCTGTCTTGCCATCCCCCGAGGGGTCCTGGATTGTGAGATGGTGCAGGCCAGGCTAAGGGAGCTCACCGGTATACAAATCTGTGCACTGGGCCTCTAGTACTTTTTAATTATGCTTGTGTCTTGAACTCATGCACTTGACTGACAAGCCAAGACTCATATGCCAGCTAATAGGTCACTATAGAGATGAAAGGGTTGTTGCATAATTCCTTGAATAGACTAAAGAAGGACACTGTTGTGCAATATCAGTGAATCATGTCTGAGGATGAGGAGTGTCTGGTCCATAGTCATTGAATTTGGCTTCGTAATTATCTGCTCATTGATACCTTACTTAGAAATGCTTAAAATTCAAATTTAGTGGGAATTCAAATATTATTATATAGGACTACAATCACTATTAAGTTTTGAGTTATATGGAACTAGTTGCTCAAAACGAGGCACTAATTTATCTTTTACAAGAGTCTCATGTGACTGTGAGAAAGTGAAATGGAGGAATATCTAGATTAGGAATTGAAAAGCATGTGAACATGATTTGACAAAGGCTTCCAGGAAAACATAGTCCAAAGTCAAAAGGTATTTTATTGTATAGAATGCAGTGAATTGATTCCATAAAATTTATATATTAAATTAGGAAACCATACAAATGTAAAAATGAGGGGAAAGCGTAAATAGTGTTACTCAAGCCAGACTAGGGTATCAAACTCAAATGGCATATAATTGTGTTCTGCAACACCATTAACAAGCTTGGTTTATAATCTTCCATGGCCATTCTTCATTGCTTATTCTCAATACAGCTGATTGAAATACAGGTAACTTACAGGAAAAGTTTGGAAGACATGTGTGAAAGGCAACAATACTTCCATCAGCTTGTATCTTTGAATGAAGGAATCAAAGAAGACTACCTTGACAATCAGCTCACTTATTTTATTTGGTTCCATGAACAATAAGCAATCACCTATTGGTTGACATTATTTATTTATTTTTATTAATGCATTACATGTGTACATATCTTCCCATTGCCCCACCACCACCCCACACACACACTCATGCATGCCTAACCCCCCCAGTGTCTTGCGTCCATTGGTTATGCTTATATGTATGCATATAAGTGCTTCGGTTAATATCTTATCTACCCCACCTCTCCCTAACCTTCCCACTGTAATTTGACAGTATGTTTGATGCTTTGCTGCCTCTGTATCTATCTTTTTATTCATCAGTAAATAATGTTCTTTATTATCCATAAATGAGTGAGATTATGTGGTATTTTTATTTTATTGACTGGCTTATTTCACTTAGCATAATGCTCTCCAGTTCCATCCAGGTTGCTGCAAATTGAAAGAATTCCTTCTTTTTTATGGCAGCATAGTATTCCATTGTGTAGATATACCACAGTTTTCTAATCCACTCATCTGCTGACAGGAACCTAGGCTGTTTCCAAATCTTAGCTATTGTAAATTGTGCTGCTATGAACATAGGGGTGCATATATCCTTTCTGATTGGTGTTTCTAGTTTCTTAGATATATTCCTAGGAGTGGGATTACTGGGTCAAATGGGAGTTCAATTTTTAGTTTTTGAGGAAACTCCAAACTGTTCTCCATAGTGGCTGCACCAGTCTGCATTTCCGCCAGTGGTGGATGAGGATTCCTTTTTCTCCACATCCTTGCCAAGACTTAACTTTGTTGATTTGTTGATGATTACCATTCTTACAGGTGTAAGATGGTATTGCATTGTCATTTTGATTTGCATCTCTCATAATTAGTAACTTTGAGCATGTTTTCATCTGTCTGTTGGCCTTCCTTCTGTCTTCTTTCGAAAAGATTCTATTTAGGTCCATTGCCCATTTTTTTGGGATCATTTATCTTCTTTTTATTCAGTTGTATAAGTTGCCTGTAGATGTTGGAGATTAAACCTTTATCAGTGATAACATTTGCACATATGTTCTCCCATACAGGGGGTTTCTTTTTGTTTTGTTGATGGTTTCTTTTGCTATGAAAAAGCTTTTAATTTTTATATAGTCCCATTTCTTTATTTTCTCTTTATTTTCCATTGTCCTAGGAGCAGTATCAGAGAAGTTCCTTTGGCATATGTCTGAGATTTTGCTGCCTTTGGATTCCTCTAGTATTTTTATGGTTTCTTGTCGTATGCTTAAGTCCTGTATCCATTTGGAGTTTATTTTTGTGTATGGTGTAAGTTGGTGGTCTAGTTTCCTTTTTTTTGCATGTATGTGTCCAATTTTCCCAACACCATTTATTGAAGAGACTGTTTTGACTCCATTGTATGTCCATGCCTCCTTTGTCAAATATTAATTAAGCATAGTGGTTTGGATCAATATCTGTATTCACTATTCATTAGTATTCATTAGTCTATATGTCAGTTCTTGTGCCAGTACCAGGCTATTTTGAGAACAGTGGCTTTGTGATACAGCTTGAAATCTAGTATTGACATCCCACCTACTTTATTCTTCTCTCTCAGGATTGCTGTGGATATTCGGGGTCTTTTTTTATTCCAGATGAATTTTTGGAGAGTTTGTTTTAGGTCTGTGAAATATGCCATTGGTATTTTAATGGGGAGTACATGGAATCTACAGATTGCTTTGGGTAGTATGGACATTTTAATGATGTTGATTATCCCAATCCACGAACATGGTATGTTCTTCCACCTAATTACATCTTCCTCTATCTCTTTTTTCAGTGTCCTATAGTTTTCAGTGTATAGGTCTTTTACCTCCTTAGTTAAGTTTATTCCTAGGTATCTTAATTTTTTTGGTGCGAAGGTAAATGGGATTGCTTTTTTAGTCTTTCTTTTTGTAAGTTCACTATCAGTGTATAGAAATGCCATAGATTTCTTGGCTTTAATTTTGTATCTTGCTACATTGCTGAATTCATTTATTAAGTCTATTAGTTTTTTTATGGAGTCTTTCAGGTTTTTTTATGTACAATATCATGTCATCTGCAAATAAGGACAGCTTCTTCTTTTACAATTTGGATGCCTTTTATTTCTTCTTCTTTTCTAATTGCAATGGCTAATACTTCCAGTACTATGTTGAACAGGAGTGGTGAGAGTGGGCATCCCTGTCTCGTTCCTATTCTTAGGGAAATGGTTTTAGTTTTTGCCAATTGAGTATAATGTTTGCTGTGGCTTATCATATATGGCTTTTATTATGTTGAGATATGATCCTTATATTCCCACCTTGTGGAGAGTTTTTATCAAGAAAGGATTTTGAATTTTTTCAAATGTTTTTTCTGCATCAATTGATTTGACTATGTGATTTTTATCTCTCAATTTGTTTACGTGATGTATTACCGTTATTGATTTGCGGGTATTGTACCATCCTTGTATTTCCTGGGATAATACCTACTTCTTCTTTGTGTATGATCTTTCTGATGTACTGCTAGATCTGATTTGCTAGAATTTTGTTGAAAATTTTGGCATCTATGTTCACAAGGGATATTGGCTTGTAATTCTATTTCATTGTGTTGTCTTTATCTGGTTTTGGTGTTAGGGTGAGGCTGGCTTCATAAAAGGAGCTTGGAAATGTTCCTTCTTCTTGAATTTTTTGGAATAGTCTGAGAAGGATAGGTTTTAATCCTTCCGTGAATGTTTGGTAAAACTCCCCTGTGTAGCCGTCTGGCCCTGGGGTATTGTTTGTTAGAAGTTTTTTGATGATGCTTCAAGTTCTTCCATAGTTATTGGCCTGTTGAGATGTTTAGATTCTTCCTGATTTCTTTGGATTGTTTTTAATTGTAATTCATTTTCATTTTTATGCCACTGTGATCTGAGAAGATGCTTGATATGATTTAATCTTCTTGAATTTGAAGAGACTTTGCCTATGACTCAACATATAGTCTATCTTTGAAAATGACCCATGTGCACTTGAGAAGAATGTATATTTTGTGACTTTGGGGTGGAATGTTCTGAAGATGTCAATTAATTTTATCTGGTCTAGTGAGTCATTTAGGATTGATGTTTCTTTTCTGATTTTTTTGTTTAGAGTATTTGTGCAATGGTGATAGTGGGGTATTAAAATCTCCTACTATGATTGTATTACTGTCAATCTCTTCCTTGATATCCTCCAGGAGTTTTTCTTTTTTTATGTATTTGGGTGCTCCTGTTTTGGGTGCATGTATGTTTACCAGTGTTATTTCTTCTTGTTAGATTGCTCCCTTTAGTATTATGAAATGGCCTTCCTTATCTCTTGTTATGTCCTTCACTTTGAGATCTAATTGTCAGGTATAAGAATTGCTACCCCAGCTTTTTTTTTTTCATTTCCATTTGCCTGAAAAACTGTTTTCGATCCCTTCACCCTCAGTCTGTGTGTGTCTTTTTTTTCTGAGGTGGGTTTCTGATAGACAGCAGATATATGGGTCAGGTTTTCTTATCCAATCCGTTACCCTATATCTTTTGATTGGAGCATTTAATACATTTACATTTAAAGTTATTATTGATAGGTACTTATTTGTTGCCATTTTTATTCTTTACCCTGTGTTCCTTCTTCATTTCCTATTTCTTTTTTTTTTTTTTTATAGCAGACCCTTTAGCATTTCTTGCATTGCTGGTTTGGTGGTAATAAGTTTCCTTATTCCTTTTTTTTTTGGTCTGTGAAGCTTCTGACTTCACCTTCAGTTCTGATTGATAGCCTTGCTGGGTACAGTATTCTTAGATTCAGGCCGTTCCTTTGCATGACTTTGTATATTTCATTCCATTCCCTTCTGGCCTGATGAGTTTCTGTTGAGAAATAAGTTGCTAATCTGATAGGGGTTCCTTTGTAGATAACTTTCTCTTTCTCTTTGGCTGCTTTCAAGATTCTTACTTTGTTGTTGGTGTTTTCCAATGTAATTATAATGTGCCTTTGCGTTGGTCTTTTGGGGTTCATTTTGCTTGGGACTATATGAGCTTCTTGAATTTGTGTGGGTTTTTTCTTCCCTATATCAGGAAAGTTTTCTGTTGTCATTTCTTCAAACCGATTTTCTATTCCTTGCTCGTTTTCTTTCCTTCTGTAACTCCTTTTATGTGGATCTTGTTGTTTTTTGTGTGTTTGTGTTATCTCAAAGTTCCCTAGGCTCTCCTCCTGCTTTGTAATTTTTTTTTATTTTCTAGAAGCTGCTCTACTTGGGTATTTTTTCCTACCTTGTCTTCTAGCTCACTGATGCGGGTCCTCTGCTTCTGCTAGTCTACTTTTGATGCTTTCTATTTAGTTCTTTACAGCAGTCATGTAATTTTTCATTTCTTCTTGGTTCTTCATTTTCTCTTGGGTCTTACTCATATTGTCAATTTTTCTTTCATTCTTTTCAGGCACCTTGTGATCATTTCTCTGAATTCTTTCTCTGACAGGTTGCTTGCCTCCATTTTGCTTACTTTTTTTTTCTGGTGATGCCTGCTTTTCCTTCATATGTGGCCTATTTCTCTGTCTTCCCATGGTTTCTCTTCTCCGGGTGTCTGTTTATGTAGTTCTGTCTCTCCTTCATTGATTTAAAGGCACAAAATACAACACAACCAGGTACAATGCACAAGGCACTGAACAGAAATCTATTCACGATATTAACAGCCACAAATAAAGGAGACCACCAGAGAGAGATAAATTAAGAGAGAAAGAAGAAAAAAAGAAAAGAATGAAAAGAAAAGAGTGCCAAAATGCAAATTTGGAGAATGGAGAAAAAATAAAAAAAGAAAAAAAAAGAATTAAGAGAGAAAAGAAAGAGAATAAGAAAGAGAAGAGGAAGAACTTATATATATGGGAGAAAACTCCAATAGAACAGCCACTAATCCCAACAAATGCCAGCAACAAGTACCTGGAGATTAATACAAACTTTACATAACAACTAATATCAAATGAGGCGAGGGAAAACAGAAGTAAAAAACAAAAACAAAGCAAACAAAACAAAACAAAAGAAAAAGAATAAGTAAAACAATTGCACAAAAAAGTATAAAAATGGATGTAATCAACATTCAAGCAAGCAACAACAAAGGACAGAGAGAAAAACAATGTTTATTTTGGATAGTGAAAACAGAGAAGAGAGAGGTGTGTATGGACTTGGAGCAGAGGATTAGAAATTAGGTATATAAGCTGGGTGAAATTTAACAGAGGATAAAAAGAAACAATAGGAAAATCTAAAGTAAGAAAAGGGTAAGAGAAACAGGACAACAAAAGGGGGAAAGTTAGGAAGAGAGTGATGACATAAAGGTAGAGTTGAGATAAAGTAAAATGATGCTAAACGAAAGATGAAAATAGAATATAGAACTCTAATCCCAAAGTAAAATAAAGAGAAAACAAAATGACCCTTTTTAAAAAAAAATGTAAAATAGTAGTAGTAATAATACTGATTAAAAATAAAAATGTAATAATTAAAAAGGTAAAATAATGTGAGGGAAAAAGAAAAAATATTAGTTTCTTAAGTAAAAGATGAAAAAATACAAAATAAAAAATTAAAAAAATTAAAAATAATAAAAAAATAGAATGTGCAGTAGTGAAGGTTATTCACTTCCTCTATTTTTCTGTTTGGCACACCTGTTTCTCAATCAGGACAATATTGCAGTTACCTGGGTTCCACTGGTACTCAGTGTTGTAAGCCAGTCCTGGTTTTTAAGCAGGCAGTGTGACTTAATCTCTTTATTCTTTTATTTGTGATTATACAAGAGTCAATTTATGAGTCAGCCCCTGGGTGGCAGTATTTCTGGACTGAACTCTGAGACTCTAGGTCCTCTCTAGCCTGTGCTTAGATCCTGCTTTCCCTGTGGCACTCAATACTGGTTTGTGGGAGTGGGCTACCCCAGAGCTGGTTCTCTGATGGTCACTCCCCACTCTGATCCCCAGGTTCCAGAGAAACAACTTTCCCCTGCAGTCTCCCAGAGTTTTCCCAACTGGGTGATCCTGTGTTTTGGGTTTAGCAATCAGAAGCATCTGAAGAGGAAAGAATGTAATTCTGCACAGTCCTCCTTCCCTGCTCTTGTCCAAGCAACCGGCACACTTTAATAACTCCCAGGGTGTCCTTCTCCAAAAATGGGTTGCTTTCTGTAGATGCCCTCTGTTAGCAGCTCTGAGGACCCCCTTCTACATTCACAGATCATACCAGACCCAACAGCCAGGAATTTCTCTAGGTGCAGACTCCCCCCAGTCCTTCAGCTCCCACAGTGCATGCGTTTCTCTGTCCTGCAGGCCCAGAGACCTCACCTTGTCCCAGATGAAATCTGACCTTTCCATGCGGAGTGTAGAGCTCCTCTGAATCCGAATGTTTGCACGAATTGGCGACTGGTGTTCTGGGCCTCGCAGCTGTTCAGTGGGTGCTGCAGTTGCAGATTTTCAGGCTTCTGATAACATCCACTTTCCCTTTCAAGATGGTACTGTCTTTCCCTCAGAGCTGGTGGCTCTGGGAGAAAAAAAAAACAGCAGCAGTGGGGGCTGTCTGGTCAGGGAGCCCCATCCAGCAGTTCTCCACCTTCTCCTGTAGTATAGCTGTCCCTTAACTCACCAACAAACACTTCCAGTATGACCCTCAGCTGTTCTCTTTGTCTGCTCAGGGACAAGGCTTGGGACATGTCCGTATATCCTGCCACCATTTCTTTTCCCTCCAACATTATTAGTTAAAGCAGTTAGATTTACCCTAATGAATATGAAGTCTAAACATAAAATCTATGGCAGTTACTCATAACCTTTTTACAGGGTCATAATCCTTCTGAGAATGTTGAAAATTCTGGGAACTTTCTCCTTAAAAGTGTTTATATCAGCATATATGTAACATGTTGCAAATAATTTTCTGAACCTTATAAAGTATATATATATGAGTATTAAAGATGTCTAGTCTAAAGAATTTTAATATTTAGCCATGGAACAAGTGATCACTGAGGGCTCTATGGAAAGGCCAGTTGGCATAGAATATTTCAAATTAGTGTTAGATATTTTTATCATTGAAAGTGGTAGATATGTATCACCCAACTACCAAGGAACTGGGTTATCAGGCAGGATAGCCAGCCATATATCATAGAGCTGTGGGAAGTACAGGCTCAGTGCCCATCTTTTGGGCTTGTAGAGGGGACAGTCTGCAATCCATTGTTTTTATTGCATAAACTTTTATTACCCAGTACAGACTGTAAACTATACATAGTTTTTGTTGTTTTGTTATTAATGAGCCCTTTCAGTTTCAAGAAAGAGATTCTGTGAAAATAAGCTAAAGTCCTAAGGATTGATGGTAAGAACACAAATGGCACTGAGGGAGACTAGAATCTTAGAAATGGCAGCAGGCTTTTTAATGTTATGTATAACGAACTGGTTCTGAATTCAAGGTATCTGAGAAGCAAGTTATAGTATCTCTTATAGAAATAAAACTTTTTTGACTCTATGAAACTGTGATTTATCATGATGGCACTTACATATTCTCCATTTATCTATTTGGCTCACTAAAACCTAATTCTCTTCCTTTTACTAACATAATGCTTCTACCTAGGTTGAAGCGAAAGAGAATTTGATTCATTAGGGATTCACACTCACACACTCTGTATATTTTGTACATTAGATTACAACATAGGTTGATATGTTATTTAAATACTAGAGGCCTGGTGCATGAAATTCATGCATGGGGGAGAGGGGTCCCCTCAGTCCAGCCTGCACCCTCTCCAATCTGGGACCCCTTGGGAGATATCTGACTGCCGGTTTCAGCCCAATCCTTGAGACATCCTTCTCATAATCCAGGACTGCTGGCTCCTAACTGCTCACCTGCCTGCCTGCCTGATCACCCCTAACTTCCTCCCCTGCCAGCCTGATCACCCTAATTGCTTGTGCCTGCCAGCTTGATCGCCTCTAACTGACCCCTCCACACTGCTAGCCTGTTGCCCCTAACTGGCCTCCTGCTGGCCTGGTTATCCTTAGTTCCCCCTGTGCCAGCCTGGTTGCCTCCAACTGCCCCACTCTGCCATCCTGGTTGCCCCCAACTTCACCCCTCCCGCCAACCTGGTCAACCTCAATTGTCACCCCCCCCCCTGCCTGCCAGCCTGGTCACCTCACATAGCCAGTTGTTTCATCATCCCTTGTTAAAGCCCCTGTCAGCCTTGTCACCCCACACAGCTTGATGTTTGGTTGTGACTGTGAGGGCGTTGTGACCAATTTGCATATTAACCTTTTATTAGTATAGATTGATTATACTTGAGTTTGGTACCCATTGTGTCGGTACACATATCTGATACTTTAGAGAGGAGGAGATAATGTAATATAAAATAGAATTTGACTTTCAGGGCTTAAAAAAACTCTACAGAGTTTTTTCTTAGTAGAGACTATGAGTGGTGCAACTGCCTAAAAATTAAAAGATATGTGGTTGTGGCTGGTATAACAATTTTTTGATATAGTCATTAATGTTATAATAAATCTACTCCCTGGAGGAAAATAAGAGTTCTGATTTGTACTGCTTGTCAATTTCCACAGTGTAAATATTCTTACCTTTCAGCTATCTATAGTTTTAAAATTGGCTTTGAAATTTTCTAAATATTTAAAAGTTGGCTTTTGTGAGCCAGATATTTCCAGTGTCAATCCATAACCACTAAGAGAACCTGTGTAAACAAGTAAATTGGTAAAAAAGAAAAAAAAAGTTAAACATCATTCATGCCAATTGTAATTAGTCAAATGTACAGGAATAATTTGAAGACTCTCACTGATTTTAAGGTGAGTTTGCAGCACTGGGAAGTCTTTAAAAAATAAACTAAATTTTAGTTATTAGTTTTGATATATTGAAAAGCAGATGAATAAAACCGAACTAGTAGTTATTTGAATAGTCATTTCTATTTTTCTGCTTAGCTCATATTAAAATGCAGATCTCTAATTAAATGGTTCCAAATATTAAAGAAAGTCTTAAATAACTGCCTGGATTTTCTTAAGAAGCAGCTGCTACCACTTCATGTAATATTGACAAAAAAGTCTCAGCTATTTGTCCTTGGGAACTGTAGTTCCTGCTACCTTTCCAGCAATATCACATGCTCTCCAATGAAAGGATGTTTGAGGGAGCTGTAATTAGAGTCGACGGGAGTTTAATGTACTGAAGACCTAACACTGATTTGATTTTATATTTGCATTGATGATATACACTTTAACTTAATTTTCCTAACTAAGTCTGACACCTTTATTGGAATATTTGCAAAATAGAAAGGAATGGCTTACAAGAAATGTGACAGCACGGTTCAGACCAGATGGAAGCGCTCTGCACTGATGTGATGTGACATCAGAGGAGCTGGTAACTGTTAGACTCACTACAACCATTAAATGAATGGAAAACTGTTGCACTCTTGAGATGAGCCAGTCTCACTCCATGCACAGTCCTCTCTTCATTCATGAGAACTTTGGGGTCATGTGGTACACAGAAAACCGCCTTATTACCTCAAGCCACAGATTAACATAAACTAGAAAAAATAAATGGGGAAAATCACTGTTGTGAGATGAGATTGGCACCATAGAAAAGGACTAAAAAAGAAGTGATGGAGGTTGATTGTAAATAAGTGCAAGCATTTTATTTTAGGTCTTTGTGAATTTACTATAAGTGCAAAGGACAATCTATTTTTCCTCAAAAGTTCCTCCCTGCCGAGACCGGTTTGGCTCAGTGGATAGAGCGTCGGCTTGTGGACTGAAGGGTCTCGGGTTAGATTCCGGTCAAGGGCATGTACCTTGCTTGCAGGCACATCCCCACTGTGGGGCGTGCAGGAGGCGGCTGATCGATGTCTCTCTCTCATCGATGTTTTTGACTTTCTATCCCTCTCCCCTCCTCTCTGTAAAAAATCAATAAAATATATATTTAAAAAAAAAGTTCCTCCCTGTTTGGCTATAGAAATACAAAGTTAAGGAAGCCAGGTTACTATCTTTTCTTTTGTTCCCTGCCTATTTTGTAGGTTACCTGCACCTTTCCTACCTATGTTGTTTGAGCTCCTTGAGTTTGGATTTCTGTCAGTTTAAGACAACCTGATACAGGAATTGACCACTATGCTATGTTTAATGAAGGCTTATTCTAAGAGATAATTCTAGAGCTGGGCTTTTACTGAGTTGTAATATGTGAATGTGTTGGCTTTTAAAAGGTATTTTCAAAGGTAAGGAGCCTACAGAGTATTTTCAGTTGGGGGGAATATGGGTAAATAGATGAGAATAGGTAAAAAGATGTTTTTTTGTTGTTGTTTTTGTGTTGTTGTTATGTTGGTGGTGGTGGTGGTGGTGGTGGTGTGTGTGTGTTTTACCAGGGAAGCCTTTCTTGGAGATGAGCGCAAACTTTCTGACAGTTGTGGTTCCTTTGGTAATTCATAGCCTAAGTCATATCAGATTCTCTCTCTATGAGATTTATTTCTAGACCTCTATCCACAGGACGATGTCTTTTGGTGAGTCACTGTCATGTGGTTGGCAATTATAGTCCCTTTGAAAACACCCCAGAAAAGTCTAATCTCTATTAAAGGCTGAACCTTCTCCAAATTACAGTCTAGTACCAAAGGTTAACAGATTATATGTATCCAAATCATTAGGAATATTTGTTAAAAATCTTAGTTTCTCCTGAAAAGTCACCCATGGATGGAGACAGAGAACTCATATTTTTAATAGTGTAGATGATCCTTAAGCTTTCATTTGTATTTCTAATCACAATTTAGGCATTAATTCTCAGACTTGAGACATCTTTATCTATATAGTCTTCCTTTTGCATTTCAATACAATGTGCTCACCTTCATCATTATTAGTTCAATCCCTGGGCCTTCTTTCTAGGCATAAACATAAGCTATGGAAACCCAAGGACATAACAATTCGACAAAAAAAAAGATTTAAGAAAATAAAAAAAATGAGATTTTCAATTCTGCCCATTTTCTGGCATTTTCTTCTTTAAAAACAAAATTTAGAAAAATAAAAAATATTTAAAAAATAGAACATTTCTCTAAAATTTCAAATGGTTCTCAATTATGCCCCTTACATTGAATGATTCAGTGTTCTTTCTTAAATGTGGTACTTGATGATTTACACAATTAGAAGTCAGAAAATGTGCATTTTGACATGTAAGGTGATAGGAGAAAATAAATAAATGAGATATGATTGTGCTTTAGAAACCAATAACCCTATAGACTCCTATAAAAATCTATAAAATGTATAATTTTCTTCCTACATAAATATTAAGGAGCATCTTAAAATCTAATATCATATCTATGTCATAAATGTGCCTCTAGTGTAGAAAATATGCTTTAATTATATGTCTTATTACTTATATATTTACTTTGTCTCTTCCCTCACTATAATCTAAGGGGAATTGAAATTATACTGCCTTATGTTGGAGATTTATTTGAAAACATTTCAAATTCACCACCAGGGTTTTAAAATGTCTGGTTACCCATTTTGTGATTATTAACATGTAAGTTGCTGTCCCAATTAAATACTATCTAGTGAGCTGAAACCGGTTTGGCTCAGCAGATAGAGCGTCAGCCTGCGGACTGAAAAGTCCCAGGTTCGATTCCGGTCAAGGGCATGTACCTTGGTTGCAGGCACATCTCCAGTGTGGGGCGTGCAGGAGGCAGCTGATTGATGTTTCTCTCTCATCGATGTTTCTAGCTCTCTGTCCCTCTCCCTTCCTCTCTGTAAAAAATAAATAAAATATACTTAAATATATTTAAATACTATCTAATGAAACATTTTCAATGTAGATTTGTAGGTTTTGGGGACAATAATAAAAATCGTCAATTAAATTTGTGTTTTAGTTTCTGGTTGCTGGGAAAGATCTTTTAAAAGTTGCCCTGCTCCCCTTTGCTCCTCTATCCCCTTTCTCTCTTAATCCTGTAAAAGTTAAAAAAGAGATACAGAATTGAGAGATATGATCAAATGTTTTCAATGCTTAACCTATAAAAACTAACCAAAACTATTGATGGCTTAGTCTCTGGTATTGAAAATTGTATTGAATTGAACAGTGGTTGGTTTACTGCTTGACAAGTAGAGTAATGACCAATCACAGGAGGGAGGTGTCTTCTTGTGAATGCCCCAGTTAAGAACCAAGCTTTCAACTCTCACTAGTTTGAAACTGCTTTTAATTCACAACTTGGATGCAGATTCAGTCTGAGGAAACTTCTGCAAACTTGCTTTCTTAGTGCCACACTTTTTGTAGCTCTTTACCAACAACAACATTGACACTAGCTTTCCTGAGCTGGTTTTGGTACATTTTTATCCAATCTTACTCTTTCTTGGCTAGTCTCTGAAATAATAAAATATCTTCCCAGCCAGTGTTGGTTGAGCATTGACCCATGAACCAAGAGATCACTGGTTGTATTCTTGGTCAGGGCACACGTCCAGGTTGGAGGTTTGAGTCCCAGTAGGGAGTGTGCAGGAGGTAGCTGATTGATGATGTTTCCTTCTCATCCATGTTTCTAATTCTCTCTCTTCCTCTCTCTCTAAAAATAATAAAACATATCTTAAAAATATCTTAATTTCCTGTACTTCTATATAATAAAAAGCTGATATGCAAATCAACTGAACAGCAAAATGACCAGTCGCTATGACATGCACTGACCACTAGGGAGCAGATGCTCAATGCAGGAGCTGCCTCCTGGTGGTCAGTGCACTCTCAAGGGGGAGCGCTGCTCAGTCAGAAGCTGGGCTCGTGGCTGGCAAGCACAGTAGTCATGGTGGGAGCCTCTCCTGCCTCTGTGGCAGTAGGACATCCCCTGAGTGATTCCCAGACTTCGAGAGGGCGCAGGCCAGCCTGAGGGATTCTCCTTGCCCCTCCCTGCTCCGCAGAGTGCATGAATTTTGTGCATTGGGCCTCTAGTGTTTAATAACAGTTAGTAATGATTGAATTCTTATTCGTGCCAGACACTGAGATAAGGACTAAAACTTTACCTCATGTAACCCTCATCACATCCTGTGAGGTAAACTCATTTACAGATAGTCCTCAGGTAACATTAGACTCGATGTATGTTATTTCATAGTTATGTCACCATCTCCCATTTATCTATTTAAAAAAATTTCCATCATTTCGATGTATGTATATACATATATGCTTCATGTTTTTTATTATTTATTTACCACAAGTAAAGGTCAGGAATTATCATCTTTCTTTTAAATTTTTTTACATGTTTCACTTCATTATTGCTGTGTATGTGCTTATGTAGGTGGACTCCAAGTTCACAGCGAAAATCGAGTAACATCACACCATAGGAATGGATCTCCAAAGTAACCCGAGGATCTATTGTACTACCAATGAGAAAAATGAGGACTGGGCTATTTGCTATACAGTTACCCGAGTTCTAAGTGAGAGACATGATTTAAACTTAGATTAGTCAGAATCCCAAACCCATGCTATTAACCTTCACTCCTTACTGCCTCCTCATGACCACAGAATCAGGAAATGAGTTTCTCTATTCCATATAAAAATTAAAATGATATATTCTACTCATGGCTTTTCTGAATATCATATTCTAGCACAGACACTCATATTCTAGCATACAGACCCATCTAATTCATTTTATCACCAAATTTCTCTGTCTGTCATTTGATGCACCATGTACTTCTTCCTCCTTAAAACTTCCTTTACTTCAAAGTCCCAACTTTTTGTTCAGAAACTGCAAAATAGTTAACTCCAGATTCCCCTCCTGTGTAAATCATCCATTTTCTCAAGTTTGCTTAGTCTGACATTGCCTATCTTTGCTCCTTATCCTTGGGCTGTTTTATACCTAGAGACTGAAGATCAAAGTTATGGATTGTTCCTTGATCTTCCTCTGGAGGGTTTCTGTTTCAGTCTGGGTAAGATTATTGGTGAAAGAAAAATGGGCGGTTACGTAAAGATATTTAAGACAACTGATGAAAAGAAAGGAGAAACTTGAAATATTATAGCAATAAGTTTACTGGGTAATTATCCATCATAGATCTTTCATACTAAGGAGGCAATCAAAGATCCTGTAATCTTAGTGCCGTGATTTCATAGATGATGAATCCGGAGTCAAGAGAGGGTAACCAGCTTGTTCAATATTTCTGGGCTAGTTAATGCTAGTTAGTGGCAAATTGGGGTGAGCCTCGTAGATTCAAATTTTTTTCTATTATAACACACTGCTTCCTTGTCTTATTTCAACTGATTTGGTAACATTTATTTATCTGTCTATCCATTAAACTGTCCTATCTGAAACTATAATACAGGGCACATTTATCAAGGACATATACTATATATGTGTAAGGTAATGCACTAGGAGCTTGCAAAGGTCACAGATACCAGTATAATATGGTTTTCAATCTTAATGACCTGGCTTCTATATAGACCCAAGACTCAGCCATATATGAATAACTATATTTCAAATATTGATATGCTAACTCAGTATGGCTCACTAAGCAATTTCAATGAGATGAGAAGAAAAGGAAGTACTTACTTTGCATAGCACAACTTTGTGACTAAGTAATTTTTCATTTAATCTATGAAGTTTAGAGAAAGGAAAAGCTAGATGGAAACGAACCAGATTCTAGGCAGAAAGCATACAGTAGAGGTGTTTCTAGTCTGAGAGCTCATTTGGGGAAGGGTCTCATTCTAGGCCAACCATCACGGCTTGAGACAAGTTGGGATCTGGAATAGTGTGGCAGAGATAGGCAGAAATGAGGCCACAGCCAGGGTCATTCTGAAAATTTAATATGAACTCAGGCAACAGTGTGTGCACTTGAGCCAGATGCCCAGGAGATAGAAGTTTTGTTGTTTGCCTATTGTTTATATATTTGTTTTTATTTATAAACCATGCCCTGAATAGAGATTAAAGATAGAAAACTAAGAGAAAGTAGCCCAGATAGCTTAACATATTTATTCCTTGGAATCCTCAGTGAAAAGAGAGTGGTTTCAACATCATGGCAATTCAAGAGTTCCTGGTTCTATGTATGGCCTTTGAATATTATAGAAGCATTATTATTTTTCAAATCTTTTTTGCCAGTTGGGATAAGGGCTAAATTCATTAGGTAATATGAATCAACAGCCTATCAGTAACTGAATGCTTATTAGAGTTGAAATGACTCCTAGGGGACTCATCTTGGTGCAAAAGCTTGCAAGGATATGGGCAGATATCAGTCTCTTCATGGTTATGCATTAAAATGACAGCCTACTCCAGCAAGATGGTGTGAACTAGCCTAAATAGTGGTTCAATGTTACAACTGTCTGACAATGTAGCATTATCTTTTGTTAAAAAACAAGTGATTTAAAGGTTTTTCTTAGAATATGTATTATTTCATCAGTTTAAATGAGGTTAAATCATATACTCATAGTTGAAAAGTTGAAGAGGTAATCATTCAGATGGCATGTCTACTTTAAACAAAATGTTGAGCTGTGAGAAATATATGGTTAAATTGTTTTATAAATTTGTAGCAGAACCTTAGAGTAATATTATAGTCTCTTTTCAACTTTGTCAGTTGTCCTTATATATTAAGATTTTTTTAAAAATAGATTTTATTGGTTTTTTTACAGAGAGGAAGGGAGAGAGATAGAAAGTCAGAAACATTAATGAGAGAGAGACATTGATCAGCCGTCTCCTGCACGCTCCACAGTGGAGATGTGCCTGCAAGCAAGGTACATGCCCCCAACCAGAATCGAACCTGGGAACTTTCAGTCTGCAAGCCGACGCTCTATCCACTGAGCCAAACCGGTCTCGGCTATTAAGATTTTTTGATACTCCTCTATAGAGATTCTAGTTTTCACCTGACTTAACAGTGCTGATCTATTTGTGATTCCACATTCTTAAAAACATAATAAAAGGCGAACAATCTGCTACCTATTAGAATGTTTGGATGCCAAATTCACAGCAGAGAACAGACTTAGGTCTCAAGGCCTCTAAAATGTTATTTGATCTCAGTTTAAGAAAACTTTACTAGGACTTTTCAAACTCTTCCATCCAGGAGAGGGAGTTGTACCTAATACTAACAGAGAGGGAAAGACAAATATACTGGCCTGGTTACCTTGCCATTTAGGAGAAGAGCTTAAAATGACAGAGAGTAATTTGGGCGATTTAATTAAAACCCAGTTAAGCCGAAACTGGTTTGGCTCAGTGAATAGAGGCGTCAGCCTGCAGACTAAAAGGTCCCAGGTTCGATTCCAGTCAAGGGCATGTACCTTGGTTGCAGGCACATCCCCAGTAGGAGGTGTGCAGGAGGCAGCTAATCATTGTTTCTCTCTCATTGATGTTTCTAACTCTGTATGTCTCTCCCTTCCTCTCTGTAAAAAATATATTAAAAAACAATTAAACAATATAATGTTAATAATTATTTCCCATCTACAGAGTTGTAGTAATAAGGATAATCTATTCTTATGCTAAAAACATTAACTCCGAATCTTAGTGACTTCACAGAGATTTCCACTCGGGCTACAATAGATGCAGAAGCTTTACTCAGAGGTACAAAGGGAGGGTGGCTCCACTGGTTTGTGGCTACAACATCACCTTGATGTCAGCGTCCTGGCTCACAGTGTGAGAAAAGAGAAACTGGAGAATTGCACATTGAATTTTTACTATTTCTGCCAAGAAGTGGCAAACACCATTTCCAAGTACATTTTATGATCTATAAATATTCATATGAGCAGCCACAACTGTAATGTTTTATTGTACCGAGAAAGAATAAGTGCATAGGGTTAGACATTATTAGCCTCTCAAAGTGGGGCAAGAAGCTAAAAGAGGCATTGTTCATACTCTCAGGTATTTATCCAAGTCAATAAGATGAATACATCTAAAAGGATACTACCAAGGTAATACAATGTAAGATTTTTAAAACAATTAAGTACTACAGCATGTTGTAAGGTGAATATGTTTTGGAAGAAGTCACAGAAGAAATATGGTTAACTATTGTTTAGGAAAATTTCACTGTTACTGTAGATGGCAGATGAGCAATGGTGCTGATGGACCTGACCCCACTCGCAGACAGCTCTTTCCTGGGGCTACCTTGAATTGGTGACATTCAACTTTAAACTTTTTTATTGTTGCACTTTAGGGTGTCACGCTTTGAGGGAGTCAAGAGTTATAATGCTCAAGATGGTATACTTTTCCTGTACTCATTTTTTTCTGATGTCATTAATTTATTTAAAAACAATGTTCTGACATAATACATGATGCCTAAAAAATATATATCACTGTCCAAATTCAGCAACATGCTGCGAATTTGCAAATTTCTCTATTCCAAATATTTTAGCGTAAGACTTATTAATGAGTCCAATGAATAACAGATAAGTACCAAGAAAGAATAGTGCTTTCCATTTAAGGAATAATCCACTATACTTATTCCAGTTCCCTGAGTGGGACAAGAAGAAAGATCTCCATAGACGACATGTATGAAGGGATCAATATGTACAATTGCTTCCCATTTAAGCATTCGATGCTTAGAAGTTCAGCCTCTTGAACATATATCTGAAGAATGCAGAAGTGAGCTCCAGGTAGTAAGAACAAATATCAATTATCACAAGGCTTGCACTATTCCACGGGCAGAGTATAGAGTACTCAGATTTCTCCTATAACCCCATACGTTTGGTATAAAATAGGCCTTCTTTTTAAGTTTGAGGAGTCTTTCCTACAATTGTCAATGCACAGAAGATCAGGTTAGGAATAAAATGCAGGAAGAAATGATGCTAGACTAACAGTGACAAACAGGACAGAGAAGGAGTTACAGTTATTTGTGAGAAAGGTCTATCAGTGACTTTGCAAGTAAACACCAACTCCAGCCAAATAAAACAATGTACTGAATAATGTAAGTAGGAAGCCCAGTGATAGGGAAGACTTCAACTGTGGTTCAATCAGGATGTCAATTCAATTGTCTTTCGTGGCCCCTTGTCACTGCATATGTTTCATCCTTACACTGGCTTTTCATATTTCAGAAATGTGGTGCCACTAGGGTGCTTTCTCATTCACATTTGATGCATGTGGTTTTCATGTACCTGCTGGCCATACATATGTCCTCTTTGGAAAAATAGCTACTCACATCTTCAGCCTATTTTTAAATTAATTTGTATTTTGCTATTGAGTTGTACAAATTCTTTATATATTGTGGAGCTTAATCCTTTATCAGATGTATGATTTGCAAATATTTTATCCTATTCAATAGGTTACATTTTTAATTTGTTGATGAATTCCTTTGCTGTGCAGACACTTTTTAGTTTGATATAGTCCCACTTGTTTATTTTTGCTTTTGTTTTTTTGCTTGAAAAAAAAAATTGCCAAGACTGATGTCAATGAACTTTTATGTTTTCTTCTATGCTGTCTTTAACTAAACACTTTATGTTTAAGAGTCTTGCAACTGGTTAATAAATTTACTATGTATTAAGTCGATATAACTTACTTAATTGTTATGGCAAAATATAAATCAAATGAGAATGGATTCACTAATGAGATTAGCCTTAAATTATAATAAAGATAGCAAATAGAGTAAGGAATTTGTTCCTGGAAGAACACTTGGTTACTGAAATTCTGAAATTTACAGAGGCACTGAAGCCTTAGGGAAAGACTTTGTTGAACCTAGTTTTTTTTTTTTAGTTCCTACTTTTGTTTTATTTATTTATTTTTTATATTTTAGCTGTTTTTTAATATATATTTTAACTGTTTTTTTTAACTTATTTTATTTTTATTTTTTTCTTATTGCTCTCCCCACCCACACCCAGTACATCAGTACATGCCCTCACCCGTCTCCAGCCTCCTACCCCTATTTCCCATCCCCCAACCACCATTGTCCTGTATCCACTGGCTATGCCTACACACATGCATACAAGTCCTTTGGTTGATCTCCTACAGGTCCCTCCCTGCCTTTCCACTGTAGCAGGACAGTCTGTTCATTGCTTCTTTGCCTCTGAATCTGCTTTCCCCCACCCTAGTTTTGTTTGTTTGTTTTGTAGGTTTAGAGGGTGTTTATTAAAGCTGGGGATAGTGAAATAAGAAAGGACAGGGGAAATGAGCCTAGGCAAATCTGCTTTGGCTCACCAAGAGATCACAGAAAAGGGAGTCTTGGGTTTGCCCCTGGATGTATTTATTACATTGCTGTCCTGGTTTCAAGACTCATGTGCTCCCTTAGAGTTTAGGAGATGCTTGTCTGTGGGAGAAGGAGAGGAGAGGAGACAGGAAAGGTGTGGGCAAGTGCATTCTGGGACCTTGGTTTTCAGGAGTTTTAAAGGTTGGGACTTTAGGGGAGATTCTCAATAGAATATTCATTAGTTTTATGCTGATGTGCCAACATAAGATTTATTCCCTTCTCCTGTCCTTGGGTGTGGTTGGCAAATGGCACTGATTGGATTTCTGCTATTTATCTCTTTGAGTAGGATGATTTAAGCAATTTACCCTCTGGTTCAGGAGGAGAAGTGCAAACCATTTACTCTAAAGTGTTCTTGGTTTAGGGAAGATGGGATTTACTAGGTTGGTCCAAACTGCTGGGCATCAAAATTTACTATTAAGAACCCAGTTTCTTAACAGACAAAGAGGACTGGGATGGAAGCTCTTATCTGTTTCTTCCACCGGGACACTGGTAACTGATGGACTCTGTTCACATAAATGTGGGCTGGTCGAGTCACATGGCCCCCTCAGGCACATCAGGGATTAGTGGTGTTTCGAAAGAATATTCTTAAATATCTGTCCACCATTGATTTAGAGGAAATATTGTAAAATGTGGGCAAATATAGAGCAGGAAGAATTTTGATGAAGTGACCTCAGCTTGTCCATGTAATGTAACTGGAGCCTTCTGTTATCCAGATCCACCCTTCTTAGTGAAGTGTTAATGATCTTCTCTTGCTATTTCACCATGGTCTTACCTGCCTCCATCAATAGTATATCTAAGCATTTCTTATAATCATATAAGTTTTCTAAAAGAAATTCTGGGATATATAACTTATGCTGTCTCATTATTTTCCTAGGAAAGGTTTAGGAACCCCTGTGATATTTGTAAAAATGTAGTATTATTTCCACATCCCTTATGCATGCCAGGCTGACAACTTATCAATCAGGATCCCTATCCAGGTCAAATTTCCAAATAGCTCTGTGCTTGACTGTCAAGTAAATAACCTAATACCACTCCCTCCCTCCCCTCCATCCCCAGTCAAAGGTATCCTAAGCCAGAATTTTCCTCTCTGAATAGTTCTGAATAAATTCTGTTCATGAAAGCGTTTTGGAAGGTAGGCAATAGGGAGAAATCATTGTTCAGCAGAGGATATGGTACCAGCATCATTGGTGAACAGGAGATATGGGGTATATGCCATACAAATTCATGAGAGCCATCCATCCACCTCACTGTTGCACACTGAAGGTGGATGGGAGTTTACCAGAGCTTTGTAGTGGTTTCTGGGCAATATTTGAGAACATATGTTTTGGTGCTGCAGAATGAAATCATTAGCAATTTTTTTTTCTCCTACTTTTTTTTTTTAATTAAAAAGTGGAGGCCCTGGTATCTGGGATTTATTTATCTTCTATAACTGAAACTTTGTAGCCTTGAGTGGAGGCCAGGGCAGGCCAGGGCTGCAGGAACCTTGGCTTCCTTCATCACTGGGGGAAACTCAAGCTTCCTGCTCTCTCCAGGTCTGTGACTGGGTATTTTTTGTTGGGAATTATTTAACTTCTATAATTGGAACTTTGTAGCCTTGAGTGGAGGCCAGGGCTGGCAGGAAGCTTGGCTTCCTCCATTGTAGGGGAAACCCAAGCCTCCTGCTCACTATGTGGCTAAGGCCATCTTGGTTGGGTTAATTTGCATACTCAATCCTGATTGGCTGGTAGGCATGGTTTGTGGGCATAGTGGAGGTATGGTCAATTTGCATGTTTCTCTTTTATTAGTATAGATAATTTGGATGATGTGACAATATGGTTGAGGAAGAGGGTGTGCTGGTTGTTTTTAAAAATTAGGCACCTCACAGTTTTTAAGACAAAATGTTAACCTAAAATCTTTAGAATGCAGGGTCAGGGATCTTCAGAAAGCATGGTCAGAAGGCAGGATCAGGAATCAGTTAAGACCTTTGTATAGGCTTAAGACATAAAAAAGCAGCTACCTTTTAAGGATGTGGCCTGAAAGAAAATTGTTATTTTCAGTTATTGCTGACTTAAAAGTAAAATAACATTTTCGTAGCCTTTTTATGTGGATTTTTGTTTTATACTTCCATTACAATATTTGAAATAGGTGTTGTCATTATTTTAAAGCAATAGTTTTTTTCCTCTCAATATTAGAGACCTAAATATGCACACATACCCCAAAAATGTTTCTTTGAAGTAACTTCCACATCTGGACTAAGGTGGCCTAATAAACTAAGTGATTAGACAGGTGCTTTTATAGCCAAGGTCAAAGACACTTTCTCCTTGATGGGGGAGCAGCCAGAGGCTCTCCTGACAAACATAGGGAAAGGAGGAGGGCAGGAAAATCATTAGAGAAAGAGGAGTGGGATTGGAAACTTCCTCCCAACCACCCTTAAGAAAGTTCAAATGCTTTAAGCAGCCAGTGGGTTGGTGGGTAGGCGAGATTGCCATGAGGTTAGTAGGTGGGCGGGGTGGTGAATTACTGTGTGATTTTGTGCACTTGGCCTCCTGTATAAAATAAAGAGTCAAGATTTGTGATTTTTGATGTGTGTTTTTGTTTGTTTTTGTTTGTTTTTTTAGCTTCTAAAAGAAAAATCTAGTCAATTTCCTTCACTGTATGCAGGTAAAAGCACTTTCCATCACTTCTCTTCTCTAAACCTCTTCTAGAAAAAAATACAAGTCTCAAAGTTTGTGAGTCTCTGCTCACTTGAAAGTCTGGAAATCATCCATCATAGTCTGAACACCAGAACAAAGCCTTTTCATAACAAATGGAAATTCTCTCAAAGCTTTACTAAGAGTTTTCTTTAAGAGAATGTTGGTTTTAGTGAAATCTTTTGTCATGCCTAACCTGGCATTTTGGGATATACTATAGGTCTGATAAGTCTGCATATATTTCTTAGGATAAAATACAAGATAATTCTTTCTCTTAAGACTTAATTTATCAGATCACTAGATTTTTTGTGAATCAGTTTATAGTTCACGCCTGTTGGCCTTTGAGTATATTCACTGTGGCTCACACAGTTCCTATCAGTGGTATCCTGCAATTTAAGAGAAAACCACTACAATTAGTTGCTGATGTCACAAAGGAAAAGCAAATTGTTGATTGCCTAAGTTCTCTTTTTTTCAGGTGGTTGCTTTGATTTTATTTTACTGACTAGTGGCCTGGTGCATGAAATTCATGCATGGGGGGAGGGGAGCTGAAGGCTGTCCCTCAGCCCGGCCTGCACTCTCTCCTATCTGGGACCCCTCATGGGATAACTGGTATTCAGACATCCCTTTCAGAATCCAGAACTGCTGGCTCTTAACCACTTGCCTGCCTGCCTGATTGCCCCTAACGGCTTCTTCCTGCCAGCCTGATTTTCCCTAAATGCTCCCCTGCTGGCTTGATTGCCCCTAACCACCTCTGCCTTGGCCCTGAATCCGGTACCTAGGATTCCCTCCTCCAGCCGACCACAGGCACCCAGGATTTGGGCATCCCTCCCTCTGAGCAGCGTTAGGCACCCTGGCCGGCTGCACACACAGGGGATGGCGGGCATGTGGCTTTGTGCCTGGGACTGTGGGGTGGGTGGCTTCTCTATCTACCAGGATGTAGCCAGCCACAGGTGCTGGCACCTAGACTGCAGGGGGTGACTTCCCCATCTTCCCTGGGATGTAGTGTGGGCGACTTCTCTGGCTGGCTGCAGCCTGGGATCATGGGGCAGACAGCTTCTTTGTCACCTGGGCCACACCCAGCTTCAGGCACTGGGGCCTGGTTTCTCTGTCTGCCCCGGGATGTGGGGCGGGAGGATGTGGGGTGGGTGGCTTCTGCTGCTGGCTTCGGCCTGGGATCCTAGGGCAGGCAGCTTCTCTGTCTCCCTGGCTGCAGCCAGCCTGAGGCACTGGTGCCAGACTTCTCTGACTCCCACAGGCCCAGAGTGGCTGGGGTTGGGGGGGGTGGGGCTGCCACCATCTTTTCAGGTTAATTTGCATACCTACTCTGATTGGCTGCTGGGGTGTAGCAGAGTGATGGTAATTTGCATCTTTCTCTTTTATTAGTGTTGATGGTCATGGTGTATCATCCACTTATGTCACTAGATTTTATTGATATTGAAGAGCTATGATCAGATAGCAAAATGAGGGAGGTAATATAGGGTCTTCATTTGAACCAACTGAATTCCATTGAAATTGCTGTGTCCACCCACAATTTTCTATTTAGTAAGAAAGGCCAATCTGACTATATTGTATTCATTAAGGACTTGGAGACTCTGCAGAAAGAGATGTGAAATTGAGTTTTTAAGAACTTGCCTTTCTTTGCTTGGCTTATACTTGAATACAAAGATGAGTTGATTGTTGACTCTACAACATACACCCTGAGTCAGTAATCCCTTTGGCAGCTGGACCTGAAGGTTGTTAATATCAGCCAGCTTCTAAGCCTCTTCCTGTGTTATGCATTGTTATACCTTGTTACTTTTATCTTTCTTTGCCTTTTAAATATGCATGATCTTGACTACATTCTTGTCCCATGATATCTGGAAGAAATGCAGGATGTTGTCCAGGCATTCATTAACAAACGTTTGTACTGCTAATTTTCTCATTACTTGCCTTACATTTCAGGTACTTTCAATCATTGCATAAGCTTCCGGTTTAGGTTTCCTATTGCATAATTCTCTTTTTCTTTCTCTCATCTCTTTTGTCTGCTTCTATGGTGTCCTTGTTTCATGCTGGTGGTGCTTCATTGGTCCAAGCGTGGAAGATAACTCTGCTTAGTTCCCATTTAGAATGGTTATGTGGCACCTTACTTAATTGCCCCCCTAGCAAGACTTTGTGTCTTTTAGATTCTTCCAAGTGGAAAAGTTACAAATGCTGTAGATATTTTAAATCCTCCTTCTTTTGTGAGATAAGTTTGTTGTATTTCCAGAAATCTCTCTTACTGTTCCTCATTGAATGGGAATGTTTCCAATGTGTTTTTCTTCATGTGAATAAATACATTTCTTCTGGCTGATGATTTATTACTTCTCCTTAGACTCAAGACATTCTTTTGGCCCACTCCAAGAAACCCTTTGGGGCAGCATCAAAGCAATCCTTTACCACTTCTCTGACTATACTCTAAAAAATTCTGGAGTAAGGGCCAGATACCTAACTTCACACCCCCACCACTACCATTATCTCCATTATCAGAGAAGTTAGGCTGTTGTGATCTCTCTCCTGTTAGGTCTTATAAGCATGTTACAGTCTACTGTGACTCCAGTATCTACAGAAAACAGATAAAGCTCTATAGGGCATACCATTGAAGTCACATTTCTTGAATTTGAGAAGTAGTTAAGCACTCTCAGCTTGTATTCCATGGCATTGGTAGAAAAGTTACATACAGCCTGCCTCCCAAATTGCTTTGTTTAAGTTCATCCCTTGTTTCTTTAGACTCTTTAAAGGATGGGCATGAATATTCAGGAAAGAGTTGAAAAGCTGCTTGTTTACTTGAATGTCTTATGTCTTTGAACTTGATAGTAGTTAATACCCATGATCTGAGGGTCTCCGTTGAAACTGATTCTCAATCAATATAAGTTCATGTTTACATCTTGTAGAACCCAGAAAATAAAACGAGAGCTCTTCAGACAAGACCACACTATAGTTGGTTCTCTTAGACATAGCTATTTAAAACTTTAAGCTTTCCTTGATAATAAATATATTAAGCTTTTTTATATTTGTATTTTCATATAGCTTTTTAATGAGCATATTTTAATTACATTAACAAAATTTAAGTCTCTATGGGTCTAGTTCTATTGTGTAAGGGTATCCATTCTCATTTAATTATGTTGTTTGTTTTAGAAAGCCCCAAGGAGAGCATGCAGATTGGATAAAATGGAACTGACTGAACTACAAGCCCCTTACTCAAGGTCAGGGACTATATCAGGCATCTTTTGCATCCTGTCTCAGATCTGTGTGGCCCCCGTTTGCACTCCAGCCATTATTTTGGCATGCCATTTGTGCAGGTGTAATATGAAAGCTCTTTACAGAGGCTACACTCCAAATCTCTTTCTTTTGGCTCTAGATTTTCTCTCCAATCCCTACAAGGGATGCCTATGGGAATCTGTTCAGCCATCTGACACATGTAGGAGAGAGTTCAGTTTCCAGGAGATAACCCTCAGTAATTGGGAATGAGAATTTCTCTCCTATTACTCAGGTAAACAGATCCAGGGTGCCCATTGGCTCGTCAGAATATCCCCAGAGTATCTGTGCTCCAGTTGTTCACCAAGATAATCAGTTCAATGATACAATTTTAAGTTGACCTTCCCTCCTTCTCTCTGTTCCTCTTCCACTTCCCTAATCCAGTTACTTGGGTTCATTTCCCAAATTAAACTTCATGCATTCCAGCCCTTCTGTCAAGCCTTTTATGGAGGGATGTAGGCCAAGACTGTATTTTTTGTTTCTCTGTTCACTGAAGGATTACAAACACTTATAAACAGTGCTGGGAACATAGTAGGCACTCAAAAAAAATGTTGGTTGAAGGAATTGTGTCCAGAGGATGGACAAGATAAGTGGCATTCCTTGCAGAATGTGGGCTTTAAGAAAGTATATTCTTCTGGGGAGAGGCGGGGGGGTTGTTGTGCTCTATCTCCAGACTGATCATTAATAATTGGTGCTTTCAGCATCTTCCTGATGTATTATATGAAACCCTACATGGCTCTTCTTAGAAAGAGGAAGTTGCCTCTTCACTCTAATGTCAGAATCTCCAGGAAAATAATGTTTTACCAGGTGAATTACAGCAGCCTAATATTGGAGTCCAGCGTGATGCATTGTTCTTTGCTCATAAATAATGCAAAGAAAATAGCACGAAAAGATAAAGGCCAGAGATTTATTCTACATAACCTTTATGTAAGCCTCATAAATTGCACACAGTGGTATCTAGGAATGTGACGGTGGCTATGGCACAGGAAAGTGTTGACAATGGCAAGCATTTCATGCGTTGAGACCAACAGCTGAAGAGAACACCCCTTTTCATGCCTCTTGTACTTACCAGCAGGGAAAATGTGGGCGGGGCGGGGGAAGTACTCTTCTCAGAATAAAGCAGATGACTCAAGAATATATAACAACAATTTATAACAACAATAAAGTTGAATAAAGAAGAAAACAGTACTAGAATATCACATCACGTAAGGTCTAATTATGAATAGATTCAGCTGTATAAGCTTTTATTGTTGGTTACATACAAAGTTATACACATCCATTCCCACAACGCATTTATATATTTGCACAATCCCGGTGACATGGAAAATGTCACCTTATCCACTTCCACCAGGATATAAAAGTTTTGGTGTGGAATTTTCCAAGAGTGGAACTGAGAAACCTTTTAGTATTTATTTTCTATTGTCTCTACGACACATCGGCAGGCAGTTTTAGATAAAGCCCTGACTTGCAATAATTCAGTCTGCACTCTGCTGCACCCACTAGGGGATGTCACAGTGTGTGGTGAAAGCAAGTCTGGGAGAAATCATAAATGGCTTGTCATGTGAGGAAGAAGGGAAACCTTAAAAAATTGTTAAATAATTTAATGAGCCAAAGCTGCCTGAGAACTAATACATGAAAAGCAAATTATAAAAGGGGGAGAGTAACAAAGAAAAACACACACAGAAACCAACTGCCTCGCATGAGTTCAATACAGTGGTTTATTGCATCTTAAATAAACTGAGGTATGGTTATATACAGTGTAATATATCCCCGTGAAATAGATATGACTATTATACTGGAGTTATGCCATCTGTCATCTGAACTCTGCCATGCAACTTCTTCTTCTTCTTTTTAATATTATCTCATTGATTTTTCACAAAGAGAAAGGGAGAGAGATAGTTAGAAACATCCATGAGAGAGAAACATCGATCAGCTGCCTCCTGCACACCTCCCACTGGGGATGTGCCCATAACCTATGTACATGCCCTTGACCGGAATCGAACCTGGGACCTTTCAGTCCGCAGGCCGATGCTCTATCCACTGAGCCAAACCAGTTTTGGCAACCATGCAACTTCTTTACATAAAAATGTTTTCTCTTTTATCCAAAGTTCCAAAATCCTAGAAGGACTCAGAGGTGATGACAGAGATGTGGCATAAGCTTAAGTAGCTGCATCGACTAAGATAACATTGTTAACTATTTCCATCATTATTTGGCAAAGGTTACCTTTAAGACAGTTAAATAAGAGAGGCTCCCATTTGCTTCTAAATAGAAGTGCTGACTCTAGTCAGCAAAACAGCAACAAAACCACTGTAATTTCTCCTGTTGTATTGACCTTAAAAGAGAGCCTGTTCCTACAATGAGCGGTGAGCGCTTTGTTTCTCCCTTTGATTGGTACCTGGAATCAGGTTTTGCTTCAGGCATTTTCCTAGAACAAACATTATGTTTCTAATTAATTAAAAGAAAACATGACCACAACCTTCCGAAGGGGAGACATCGATTTTTAGAAATTCAATGTCTAGCAAGGCTCCTCTGCAATTATGAAGCAGCTACACAGTTGAGCTACCCTGGCTGTGAAAACACAAGTTATAAAACGAAAGTCCAGCTTCCACATTCTGGAAAAAGGAGCGAGCCCACACAATTGAATCTTGACCCTCTCCTGGGCCGACTATTTGGAGGCATGTGTCAAAACAACTTTGATACTGTTCTTTATTACCAGAATGTAACTTACATATGAAGAGAAGTCTCTTTAGCATTAAAGAGATAATTACTTTTCTTGGGAAATGACGTGTGTAATGAAGAGGTCTGAGTCTTTCTATGATATGCTCCTGCAGCCAGTCATTAAGAGCACTATCCACTGTTCTTAGTCCCCAGATCAAATTAATGTCCTTGTATTAGCGATGGTATCTGCTGTGCCTACTATGCACTCAATGCTGGGATGGGGTCAGATGGGACTCCATCTAGGCCTTCAAAAATAAATAAGGCTTGAAATAATTATTAGGAAGAGGAGAAAGTTTATGAAGTATGAGAGCCTGAAAAAAAGTCTTGGGTCTAGAAAGAAAATCAATGGTTTCAGCTTTTGCATTTTCTAACCAGCGTCTGGTTAGCATTCATCCCAGAGTCTTTACCATTAGTGGATCTTCTACTGAGAATAAAGGGTTAGATAATAAGCAGATTAAAAGATAAGCCACATGTCATTATAGAATAAGCTCTCTTAATTATTTGCTTTTTATTGATCAAGCGTTATATTGTTCAAAATGGTTATGTATGGATGAACCAATGTTCCTATAATTAGCAAAGTCACCTTTTCACTTTATTAAAAAAAAAGACAATGTGCATTTTTACTAATGTAAGCATCCATAGTGATAACTTTTTAAAATGTTGCATTTTAGAACAAAAGGATACTTAAAAATAAAGTTTGTCCCTTATTTAAGTAGATGCTGAAGCTCAGGCCCAGAAAGGACAGGTAAATTCCCCAAAGTTACAAGACCTTAAATCTGCAAAGCAGTGACTCAACTTGGGGCCTTTGAATCTCTAAACCTACACTCTTATCCCCCAGAAACCTAGTTTCCAACTGAGATGAATTATTAAAATAAAATGGGAGGGTTCAGCATTTTAAAACACATGATCCTCTAAACACGCTGCAGCCATACTGCTGTCATCAGGAAATTAAAAAACAATTTAGAGATATGAAACGGGTCAATTGAGCTGTCATGGACACTGAAGGCTGTGTGGATCAACTCTTCAGGGTGGGGTTAAACACCAAATAAATTTAAAAGGATTTCCACTGCACATTCCTTGTGAAAATATGAATGTATTTATATTACACACTCTACACTCTTAATTTCCAGTGTGAAAACAGAACAACATTCAGTAGTCCTGTGTTTTAAGAGGGTTATTTTCTGGCAGATCTTAAAAAATAAATGCCATAAAGCACTTTAGTTCAGGGAAGGGGAGGCTGATTCTCTCAGCAGAATTGAAAGGCTCAGACATCTTTCTAATGAACGTTAAAAATTTCCTTGTTCGGCCTCATCTTATTGATGATCGACTGCCATTGCTTCCTTTTCTCCCAGGATTCCAGGGGAGAAAATCTGCCAAGAAGATCTAGTGGCTTCGTTTTAACTTGTGCTTCATATGCAATTTTAATGACAGTTTTACATACATTACTCAACCCTCAGTACACACAGAGGTCAAATCAGCATTTAAACAGACGTTCTAAATGGAAATGAGTGTCCAGTCATTTATTCATGAAAGGTTTGATGGAACAGCAACCCTCCACATCGTCTCTGAGTGTAAGGAGCCCAGAAAATCAACAAGCACTGATTTCTTCACTGCTTGATTTTAGCAATTGGGCTTCAATTGTGTGAAAACTCAGGGAAAAAAAGGTGTTTTGTGCTGGTTTAGTCAGCCTCACCTGCACTGATCAGTGTGAACTCATGTCTATGGATATTATTTTGACTATGGCTGACCCTGTCTCCAATTCCATTGTGGATTTCAGAAAAGATTACTGTGGGTCTTCACTCCATCTCATTCAATACTAGAAAGCTTGAATGCAGAAGTAGTAAACTTTGAGTTCTAAATAGTTAATAGATGGTGATGGTGAGATTTCTGTTGACTCTGTGCTCTCTGATTTCCAGAGTTACTTTGTGTAATGCCAAAAGAAATGAGCATTTCACTATTATCCGATACTGTACTGAGCACATCTTATCTCAGGAGGCTGAATCTGAGTGCAATAAATCACCAGTTATCAGAGGTATGTGGTAGGCAGAATTATACTCCCCAGCCTCCAAATACCCATATTTTATTTTCCTGAAACCTGTGAACATATACATGGAAAGAGGGAATAAAGATTAATAATCAGATGACTTAGTAGGAAGAATATCTTGGATTATCTAATTAATCACATTGGGTCTTTAAAAGATAGGAGAGGGAGGAAGAAGAGTCGATGTCAGAATGGTATGACATGAGAAAGCCTTGACCATCTACTGCTGGCTTTGAAAAACAAGAAGGGGCCATAAGCTGAGGAATGTGGACAGCCTAGAACTGGAAAAGGCAAGGAAACAGCTACTTCCCTAGAGTTTCCAGAAGGAAAAAAGTCCTGCTGACACCTTTATTTTAGCCCGGTGAGGCCCTCTATAAGTACAAAATAAAATTTTTTTTTATTGTTTTAAGCCACTAAATTTATAATTTGTTATGACAGAAATACAGACTGTTTTGACTACTTGCCTGAATAGAAATAGTTATAGTTTTTTTTAAAGTTATTACTTATGTATATGTGCTGCAAGGTGACTTTTATTTATTCATTTTAACTGTAAATAACATTTTGTGAATATACTACAATGTATTTTATCATAACGTATTTCTCTACCCTTTCATTTATGGGGATTTTGATGCTTTTTGCAATAGGTCTTTACAAATATCCTATAATAACTGCTTGCACATCCTTGTATTTTTATACTTGCATGTAAATTTGGACATACTAGAATTATTGGGATGTATAAAAGGCCCATCATCAGCTCAAATAGATGGTGATAAGTTGCTTCCTAAACTTGCTGGACCAATTTATGCAAGAGTAACAGTGATATAAGTTTGCATTTCTCTATATTCTTGTCACAACTAGTCACAGACTTTGTATTGAGTTGGTCTTATGGGTTTTATATTATGACAGTGGTATTAGTTATGAAAAAATGCATCTAACTTCTGGTAGGTATTAATATTTTTAAACACTACACTTAGCAATCTATGGTGGCTGCTTATGTCTTCCAAAATAAAATTTGAGATTGTTTACATGACATGTTAGGCCAAATGGCTTGTATAGTAAGTATATTGTACCTCTGTGCACATTCAACGGTGTTTCTTGACATTAAAAACAATTTTTTATTCATTTCAGAGAGGGGAAGGGAAAGACAGAGATAGAAACATTGATGATTAGAGAGAATTATTAATTTGCTGCCTCCTGTATGCCCCCTCCTGGGAATCAAGCCCCAAAACCTGGGCAAATGCCATAACCAGGAATCTAACAGTGACTTCCTGGTTCATGAGTCAATGTTGAATTACTGAGCAACACCAGCCAAGCATGTTGTTTTTTTTAATTTGTTTTTACTTTAATGATGTCTTAATTTCTGTGTTTTACCCAGAGATCCATCACTTTTACTGTTCCTGCCTAAAACTCATATAAGAATACATCTTCAACAAAAATATTTTAAATTTTCTTTGGGTTCTGTGCCATTCTTTTTATTTCAGTCACAATGTACCTATGTTAAACCTTTATTTTAATAGATAATATAAGCATATGGATAAAATATCCAAAGTAAAAAAGAAATAGAGCAAAAGTACTTTCTCTATAATGCCTCTCAACTATTCAGTTTAAGGGTGATAATTATTAAGTTCTTGTCTAACCTTCTAGAAAAAATTTGTGCACATATACAAGCCAATACAATTATAGGATATATACTGAATGGCCAGATTATCATGTATTCAGAGATCATAATAATATGACCACTCAGTATATATATATATATATATATAGCCACAGATCATAATAATCTGGCCTCTCAGTGTATATATATAGTCTTCTCTCACATCTATTTCTTTGTAAACATTGGTTGAAAAAGTCTGTCTCTAGAAACAGAATATAAAGATGTAAAGATCACAAATACAAGGTGGGAGGTAATGGGAAAATCACTACTCTATACTACCTTTCTTTATTAGTTCTACAATCTTATTTCTGTCCTTCAATATGTCTAGAATATATATACTGAGTGGTCAGATTATTATGATCTCTGAATGCATAATAATCTGGACACTCAGTGCATATCCTATATAATAAAAGACTAATATGCAAAATTGTCCTCTAGACCAGTAGCTCAACCAGCAGGCAGGCCAGCAAACTGCCTATGTCCCCTCCCCCTGGCCAGGCTGGCCAGACCTCACCCATGCACGAATTCATGCACCAGGCATCTAGTGTGTATATGTATAAGCCTGTTACATGATAGTCATACAAGAATAGGCCTTCCTTCACATGGCTTTACTCCCAGCTGCCCAGGAGTCCATACGTTCCTGTTCCCTGGCCACCCGGGAGCCGGCACATCCTTGCTTCTGTCCGGAGCACTGCTCCTGTAGCTCCCTCCATCTTTGTTGGGTTAATTTACATACTCACTCTTATTGGCTGTGGGCATAGCAGAGTGATGGTTAATTTGCATGTTTCACTTTTATTAAGATACACACACACACACACACACACACACACACACACATACTTACACACACTGGGTGGCCAGATTATTAGGCATTCAGAGGTCATAATAATCTGGCCATTCAGTGTATATGTATGTGTGTATATATATATACACACATTATATATATATATATATATATATATATATAGTCTTCTCATCAATCTATTTCTTTGTAAACATTGGTTGAAAAAATATGTCGCTGGAAACAGAATATAAAGATGTAAAGATCAGAAATACAAGGTGGGAGGTTATGGGGAAATTCCAGGAAAGCAAAGGAAAGGGCGAGTGCAGAGGCCTTGGGGCAGGAGCAGGAAGTCTGGCAGAAGAGCAGGGTAGCCAGGGGCAGAGTAGAGTCAATGAAAGAAGAGTAATAAAAGAAAAGGCCAGATCATGAATAGGTTTCTATTTTTATTAGTAGAAATATTAATGCATATGTGTCTAAGCATTGGATTTTTTTTTTATAATCCAATGATTTCAATTTTAATAAAAGAATGATATACGTAGTGGCCAAAAGTAGGTTTGCAGTTGTGATTACACAAAACACAGAACCTTTTCTGGTATTATCATATATTAATTATTATAGTAATTACTCTAAGCTTTCTTCTGCCCCACACTGTATATTTTTATTACTTCTGCGAAAATCATTTCTGTTTCTTTTTGTATTCAGAGTATTGTGTGTATATTTGTAAATAGCTTTATATGTATTCCATTTTCTTTATTTTTCTGTGTTTATGTGCTTAGTTCTAATATTTAGGGAGGGCTGCAGTCCTTTAAAATAATAGTTGGATATAAATGTTATCCTTTTTGAAAACTGAATCTCTTGTTTTATGAGACAGGATATAATTAGTATAGTTCCACTTTCTTTTTCCTTTGCTCTCTTTCCCCTACCCTTCAAGTTTAGTAGATTTAAAAGTCTTTTCTGGTTATTATCATCATAGACTAAATGCTCTTATAATTCTATTTGATTTGTCAGCTTTAAATGATATCTTTTGATTATAATTGACTACAATTATGTTTGACTCTGAAATTGCTGGTGAGCATTAGAGGGCACAAATGTAGATCCCTGGACAAATTCCTATTTCATCACATACTTAAAATGATGAAGTTATCATGATCATCATCTTATTATTATTAATTAAAATTTACTGATTATTTACTATCTATCTCACTACTGTACAGGTTTGAATAAAATACTTTATTTAATCTTCATGGTAATCTCAACACAATAGAAACTATGACTCTCATTTCTATATAGAAAGTCGAACATGCAGAAAGTTGAAGTAACCCACTCAAAGTTACACAGCCAGTGCTTCCTGGAGCCAGCATTTATATCAAGGCAGTCTGATGTTAAACACTTTTTAAATCACCACTCTATACTTCCTTTATTAGTTCTGTAATCTTGTTTCTGTCCTCCAATATGTCTAGAATTTTGTTCCTCATCTCTAAATGGATGAGATTGAAATAGATGATCTCAAGGATCTTTTCCATTCTAATATGTTATGAGACTTTTACTTATTTTTTCTGTATTTTATATAAACGTACATGTTTGTTTGTTTTTTCATGTACAGTGGCCAGGAATCCAATTCCAACATTATTCCTAAAATAAGCCTGCCTTTTCCATTTCTCAAGGGATTTATGCCTATATTCCTGTTGAGAGGATACCAAGTCAGAATTCCACATAGACAAGTAGATCACCCTAAAAATAGAAGCTCCCAGCCTCAGTGAATTAATATGGCAAAGGCTTCCTCAGAATGCATGCTGTTGGGACCTCCTCATGTAGGAGGGAATCTAGCTCAGTGGAGAACCCATGCACCTTATTTTAGATTTTCTTCAATCCTCATCCTCCCGTGTGCTAAATTTGGGGGACAAGTCCATATAGCTGGCGACATCTAAAGCCCATTTCGCTCTCCTAGCCAATCCTTATACACTTGGCCCAAGAGTCACGAGTGACAGACAGTCCTAAATAAATCCTATTTGGGCTGATCCTCTGCTGTTATAGATGTCTACACCTTTAGTTAGCTTAGCAGCACCAGCTCTGGCCTCCAATGCAGATGCCTCCTTGGCATGTCATTATCAGATCCACTTCAAACTGAATAAAATACTTTATTTAATCTTCATGGTAATCTCAAGATAGTAGAAACTATGACAAAGCATTTGGTCTCTTTAACCCAGTGGTTCTCAACCTTCCTAAGGCCGTGACCCTTGCATACAGTTCCTCATGTGGTGGTGACCCCCAACCATGAAATTTTGCTACTGTTATGCATCATGATGTAAATATCTGCATTTTCCGATGGTCTTAGGCGACTCCTGTGAAAGGGTCCTTCGACCCCCCAAAGGGGTCGCGACCCACAGGTTGAGAACCACTGCTTTAACCCATCTCTTTTCCCCAAAGAGCAGCTCAGAAAGGAGGAAAAGGCTTTGGCTCATCTTCCTGGGCCTTGTACTTCATGGAAACTTCCAAGGAAGTGGGATGATGACTCAAAGCAAATTCAGATTTCATGTTTGACCTTTCAAATTCCGAGATGATGTTTTCTCTGCTGTGACTTTCTGCCTTTCTTCTATCTTCAAATTAGACGATCTCTTTAGGAAAATGATGGATTAACAGTTCCAGGTTAGGCATTGGGTTCTGGGGGCTTCCCTGTATGTGTCTGACCCAGGAGTGTCTCCTCTCTAGAAACCGCAAGGACCCTGGAGTCTGTTTTCTCTGCCTTTTCTTCCTTTTGTTCCCACTGTTTTTTACCTTTATCCTAACTCTTCTAAGAAAATCTGGAAACGCACCAAGTATTCTCCAGTCAATACTTCATTACAGAGGAAAGCCCACAATTCTGGACTGAATATGTGTATCCTCTCAAAATCCAAATATTAAACCCTCACTTCCCCGATGTGAGGGTATTAGATGGGACCTTTGGGAGGTGTTTAGGTATACAGGTAGAGTCCCCATGAATAGGCTTGGCGACTTTATAAGAAGAGATATGAGAGAGATGCCCTCTTTCTGCACCATCTGCGAATCAGTAAGAGGGCCTTCATCAGACACAGGATCTGTCATTGCCTTGATCTTGGACTTTCTAGCCTCCAGGACTGCAAGAAATAAACGTTTTTTAAGCTACCTACTTTCTGATCATTTGTCAGAGCAGCTCAAATGGACTAAAACATTCACTTAGCAAGAAATGAAATCTGGGTCACAGCCCAATCTCTAGTCTTTTGACCTTAAACATCTCACTGAACCACTTTAATTTTTACTCTTTTTCAAATATACCTCCTGCTGCAGTGAATTTCGTGAGTTTTAAAGTCCTTACCAACTCAAAATTGCTGTGATTATACTCATTATAAAGAACTATCCTCTTAATCTTAGTGACACACTAATCTGAATAATGAAAACCTTAGTTTCTAAGTAACTGTCATTCAGAATTCTTTCCCAAATGCAGTCATTCTGGATAGATATCTCATTTCCCAAGTAGAAAATAGAATAGAATATGGTTTTAGGAGTTTAAAATCTTTATTTTAAAGCTACAAAACCTTTTATTGTCTTTTGTAGATGAAGCTTTGATCGGATAGTCTTAGGTGGGCTATATCATTTGCAGGAACAGTTTAAGTTTTTTTTCACATAGAGTATTGATCCAAATAAAACTTTGTGTAAATTTTTAAATTTATTTTGATATTTTAGCCATTGAATTTATTGGGATGATGTTTCAAGTGTACAACCCAATAAAGCATCATCTGCATACTGCATCTTGCACGCATTGCCCCAAGCAAAGTCTCTTTTTTACCTCAATCCCCTGCCCCTTTGTTTACCTTTACCTATCTCCCTAACTCACCTTTCTTCTGGCTACTACCACACTGTTGTCTGTGTCTACGTGTAATATCCTACATAATAAAGAGCTAATATGCAAATGGTCATCATGCCCTCATGCCCTCAGGCTTTAATGGCTCACACACTCAACATTAGGGAGAGAGGACTGGGGACCAGCCAGGAACAAAGGAGCTTGCAAGAGAGGAATAGGGACCAGCCAGGCTGTGGCTCAGGAGAGAGACAAGCTACTTGCCCCACGATCCCAGGTGCCAGCTGCTGCTCCTGCAGCTGTTGCCTGGGAGAGGGACAGGCTGCTTGCCCCACAATCCTGGGCACTAGCACCTGTGGCTTCATCCTGGGTGATGTGACCCACCCACAGTCCCCTGTGGTTGTGGTTGGCCCCGGTGGGAAGCTGGCGCAGGTCCTAGGTGCCTGTGGCCGGCCAGAGGGAGGGAAGTCCAGGTCCCAGGTGCCTGTGACTAGCTAGAGGAGGGAATCCTGGGTCCTGGGAGTGGGGTGAGGCAGAGGCAGTTAAGGGTGATCAGGCCAGCAGGGAAATAGTTAGGTGTGACCAGGCAGGCAGGCAGAGGTGGTTAGGGGCAATTAGGCAGGCAGGCAGGTGAGTGGTTAGGGGCCAGCAGTCACGGATTGCAAGAGGCAGTTTAACATCCCCCAAGGGGTCCTAGATTGGAGAGTGTGCAAGCATGAGGGACCACTCCCCCCATGCACAAATTTTATGCATTGGACCTCTATTTATTAAATATATATATATGCAAATTGTCCCCTTGGCCAGGAGTTTGACCAGCAGGCAGACCAGCCAAACACCCATGTAAAATTCATGCATTGGGCCTCATATATATATATATATATATATATATATATATATATATATATATACACACTGAGTGGCCAGATTATTATACATTCAGAGATCATAATAATATGGCCACTCAGTGTGTGTGTGTGTGTGTGTGTGTGTGTGTGTGTATGTATAATTTTTTTAGCTGATCCCTTCACCTTTATCTGTTCCCCCTTTCCTCCCTCCCCTCTGACAGTTGTCAGTCTCTTCATGTATCTATTCCTCTGTTTCTATTTTGTTAGTTTATTTTGTTCATTAGATTCTACATGAAAGTGAAATCATATGGTACTTATTTTTCCCTGACTGGCTTATTTCATTTAGCATAATAATATCCAGGTCCATCCATGATGTTGTAAAAAGTAAGATTTCCATAATTTTTCCTTTGAGTAAATGTACCACAATTTTTTTTATTCACTCATCTACTGATGGGCAATTGGGTTTCTTCCAAATCTTGGCTATTATAAATAATGCTGCAGTGAACATAAGGTGCATATATTTATTTTCAATTTAATGTTTTGAGTTTCTTCAAATATATTCCCAGAAGTAGAAATGTTAGGACATAAGGCAGTTCCATATTTCGAGCTTTAAAGAAACTCCCTACTGTTTCCACAGTGGCTGTACCCCTCTGCATTCCCATCAACAATGCACAAAGGTTCCCTTTTTTCCACATGCTCACTATACTTGCTGTTTGTTGATTTATCTATGATAGCTATTCTGGTAGGAGTGAAGTGACATCTCATAGTGGTTTTAATTTGTATCTTTCTGATGATTAGTGAAGTTGAACATTTTTTCATATGTTCATTAGGAATCTGTATGTTCCCTTTAGAGAAGTGTCTATTTAGGTCCTTTGTCCATTTTTTAAATTGGATTGTATGTCTTCCTTTTGTTAAATTGTATGAATTCCTTATACATTTTGGATATTAACCCTTTATCAGATGTATCATCGCCAAATATGTTTTCCCATACAGTGGGTTCCCTTTTCATTTTGTTGATAGTTATTTTTTTTTGTGCAGAAGCTTTTTATTTTGATGTAGTTTCATTAGTTTATTTTCTCCTTAGTTTCCTTTGCCCACTAGAGATGTATCAGTAAACGTTATTATGAGAGGTGTCCGACATTTTGCTGCCTATAGTCTTTTCTAAGATTTTTAAGGTTTCATGTCTTACATTTAAGTCTTTTATACATTTGTGTTTATTCTTGTGTATGACGTAAGTTGGTGTTCTAGTTTCATTTTTTTTTGCATATATCTGTCCAATTTTCTCAACACCATTTATTGAAGAGATTGTCCTTACTCCATTGTATGTGCTTACCTCCTTTATAGAATATTAATTGAACATAACAGCTAGGTCGATTTCTGGGTTCTCTATTCTGCCCAAGTGACCTAAATGCATGTTTCTGGGCCAATACCAGACTGTTTTGAGTACAGTGGCTTTGTATAACTTGATATCTGGTATTGTAATTCCTCCAACTTTGTTCTTCTTCTCAAGATTGCTGTGACTATTTGGGGTTCTTTTTTATTCCATATACATTTTTGGAATATTTGTGCTAGATCTGTGTAATATGCTGTTGGTATTTTAATAGGGATTGCATTGAATCTGTAGATTGTTTTGAGTTGTATGGACATTTTAATGATGTTGATTCTACCAATCTATGAATAAGGTAGATTCTTCCACTTATATATATCTTCCTCTCAACAACAGTGCTAAATAAGATATGTTGTTCATTTGTTTTCTAGGCCATCACTACCTCTAATGAATAAGAGAGCAATGTACATAGATAACTAATAAATTATCATAGTGTGAGAAACTATACTAATGATGAACTATGATAGAAGTACTAATGCAATAAAATAAAAAGAAATAGAGATTAAATTTAATGGGTTGCTATCAATATTTTAAATCTCATTGGTCCAGATATTATTTGTTTTCTCATTTAGGGACTGTCTACTGAATTATCTAGAAGGAAAATATTAATTATGCTATACATCCTGTGTGTTTTTTTCAACTAGAGAAGTGATCAATAAGCTCTTTTATTTTTCTTATATGACCAATTTAGATATTGCTTCTTCAAAGAAGAAGAGTTGATTTGTAGTTATGTTTCTTCCTCTATTTTTTGACAGGTACTTTTAACCAGGAATTGATGGTTTTCTTCCTTAAGGGAAGTGTCAATTCCTTAACATTATTAACCCAATTATGAATCCTAGTGATCTTTTAAATTGTGTTTTCCAGTTGATGAGGTAGATTTCCAGACAATAGAATTCCTGGATAATTATCATTCTACCTATTAAAAGAGTAATATGCAAATCAACCATACCTCTGCTACACTCACAAGCCATGCCCACCAGTTAATCAGGAGCAAATATGCAAATAAACCCAACCAAGATGGCTGTGGCCAAGGAGAGCAGGAGGGAGGCTTGAGTTTCCCTGGCAATGGAGGAAGCCAAGCTTTCTGCCTGCCCTTGTTGGCCCAGGCTTTAATTCAATGCTACAAAGTTTCAATGATAGAAGATAAATAAACTCCAACAAAAATGGTGGCAGCCATGGAGCTGAAGAGAGCAGGAGGCTAGGGTTCTCCTAGAGATGGAGGAAGCCAAGCTTTCTGCCTGCCCTAGTGGGCCCAGTCCTTTGCTCAAGGCTACAAAGTTTCAATTATATAAGATAAATAAATTCAAGATCCAAGGGCCTCCACTTGGGTCACCAGGACCATGGCCAGTCTGCAAACCAGCACAGTCTGCTCGGCCAGACTGCCTCACACTTCAAAGGAACCCCTACCCTGATCTTGGACACTCTTCAGGGCAAAGCAGCTGGCCCCAACCCATGCACCAGGCCTCTATCCTATCTAATGAAAGAGTAATATGTCGATTGACCATCATTCCAATACATAAGATGACTTACCCCATGTGGTCAAAGACCCTGCCCCCATGTGGACACTAGATGGCTGCCACAAGATGTCCTGCAGGAGAGGACAGTTTTGGGTGATTGGGCCTGAGAGGATGGCAGTTGAGAGGGACCAGGCCTGCAAGGGAGGGCAGTTGTAGATGATCAGGCTAGCAGGGGAGGGAAGTTGGGAGCAATCAAGCCTTCAGGGGAGGGAAGTTAGGGGTGACCAGGCCTGCAGGGGAGGACATATAAGTGTGATCAGGCCTGCAGGGGAGGGCAGTTAGGCATCAATAAGGCTGGCATGGGAGTGGTTAGGGGATGATCATGCTGGCAGGCAGATGAGATTAGGGGCAATCAGGAAGGCAGGCAGGTGAGCATTTGGGAGCCAGCAGTCCTGGATTGTGAGAGGGATATCCAACTGCCCGTTTAGACTCGATCCAGTACGATCAGTCAGACATCCCTCAAGGGATCCCAGGTTGGAGAGGGTGCAGGCTGGGCTGAGGGACACTCCTGTCCCCATGCATGAATTTTGTGTGCTGGGCTTCTAGTATTTACATAAGTATGATTTCATTTTTATTCTAAGAACAAACTTTAAGATAAACTAGTAGAAATGTAAAATGCTGCGTGGAAATCCTCTGCTCTTATTTATTTTTCCCTGGAACACCAGCTTTCTGATGTTTCTGCAGTAAGCTGGTTAGAAAGCAGTTCATGGAGAAATGATATGGTAACTGTCATTTGCAAGCTTCCTCCATCTATCAGGTAAAGTGATTAAACCTGAATCCATCATTCAGCATAATTAATCAGTAAGACACAACAGCTCATGTTTGCATGCTGATTAATCGGTAGTTCAGGTGTATACATCTTCGACTTCAAGCTTATATGAGAAATACATCCATCAATGCTGCCACATGCACTGGTGTGCCCTATTGCAATCCTCGTATGAGTAGATATACTTTAAAGGAGAGTGTAAAAAAGGTTGTCTGCTAAGCATCTCAATCTAATAAACAAGTATGTCACCTTAGGATAGTACTAAGACTCTAATATCACACTGTACTGCCTGGGTTAATACAATTACCTTTCTCATTTACATGTTTTTAAACAACTTAGCATTTTAATAAATGTTCTTGAGGAAAAAGTAGAGGTATCCAAAATTACTGGCAGCTTTATAATTTCATAACCATTGAAACCAGGAGGCAGAAACCTAAATAGCCTTTTATAGAAATAGCATTTCACTATTTACAAGCACTTTTAAAAATTTCAATTCACTTGCATATATATTACATCATTTATAACAACCAATAAAGTATAAAACAATGGGGTCCATCACCTTCTTTGCCAATTTATTGGCACATTATATTTTGCTATACAATGGGAAAAAATAGAATTGATTACTTATGTAGCAAAGGTTGACAGTTATTTCATAGGAAAATTGGCAGCTTGTATTTTGTGGCAATATTTGAAAAAACCATCTGGTTATCCAAACTGTATCATTTAAGTTCCTCTAAAATGGGAATACAAGAGATCCGAGATAGTTCACAGTTTGGTTTCCCATTCCTTTGGAGTCTTAGATGTTTATGAGGGAAAAAATGTTACTGCCATATGGTGGCTTCTGTGAAGATAGCAAAGTGCCATGGTTCTGAGGGGGTGCATGAGTCTCAAGTGCCAACTGCCCAAATGAACCCTCATGTAGTTTTCTCAATCTATTATGGAATTGAGCTAGATTAGATTTTTAACTATTTGAATAAAATTTGTAGTCTTGATTTTGTGGTGCTGAACATAGATATGTGTGTCACTGAACATAGCTATCATTCTTATGAGTTATGCATGACCATTTGCCTCTTTATATTTCCTTGATTCTACTTTTCTTCCTCACACCCATGCAACCTGCTTTCTTTACATATCCTATCTAATAAAATAGTAATATGTAAATTAAACATCATTCCGCTATACCTACCATCCATGCACACCAGCCAATTAGGAACGAGTATGCAAATTAATTTCAACCAAAATGGCTGTGGCCACAAAGTGAGCAGGAGGGAGGCTTGGGTTTCCCCAGAGATGGAGGAAACCAAGCTTTCTATACACTCTGGTGGGCCCAGGCCTCCACTTAAGGCTAAAAAGTTTCAATTATAGAAGATAAATAAATCCCAACAGATATGGCTCCCTCCATGGAGCGAGCAGGAGGCATGGCTCTGCTCCAGGCTACAGTTTCAAGTAGAAGATAAATAAATCCTAGATACCAGAGCCTCCTCTTGGGTCGCTGGGGGCATGGCTTACCTGCAAACCACCACAAGCCCCTGCCCAGGCTGCCCCATACCGCAAGGGAACCCCCACCCTGATCCGGGACACCCTTCAGGGCAAACCAGCTGGCCCCCATCCATGCACCAGGCCTCTATCCTATCTAATAAAAGGGTAATATGAAGATTAACCATCACTCCAACACAAAAGATGGCTGCCCCCATGTGGTCAAAGATCCTGCCCCCATGTAGACATAAGCTGGCCATCACAAGATGGCTAGCAGGGGAGGGCAGTTGGAAGGGACCAGGCCTGCAAGGGAGGGCAGTTATGGGCAATCAAGCCAGGAGGGGAAGGCAGTTGGGAGGGACCAGGCCTGCAAGAGAGGGCAATTGGGGGTGACCAGGCCTGTAGGGAAGGGCAGTTGTGGGGGACCCAGGCCTGCGGGGGAGAGCAATTCGGGGGGGGGAAGGCCTGCAGGGGAGGACAGTTAGGGGTGACCAGACCTGCAGGGGAGGACAGTTAGGGGCAAACAGGCTGGCAGGGGAGTGGTTAGGGGGTGATCAGGCTGGCAGACAGAAGCGGTTAGGGGCAATTAAGAAGGAAGGCAGGCAAGCAGTTGGGAGCCAGCATTCCTGGATTGTGAGAGGTATGTCTGACTGCCCATTTAGGCCCAATCCCATTGCTGTCCCAGATTGGAGAGGGTTCATGAATTTCATGCACAATGCATCTAGTTCTTTATATGTAACAGAAATCATCAAATTTGTATGCTTTTTAATTTGGCTTCTTTCACTCAGCATAGTTATTTTGAGATTCTACCAGGTTGTAGAATGTATGAGTAATTCATTCTAGGTTTTAATTTTGAGTATTTTTTTATAATACAGAATGATTATATTTATTCACTCATTTTTTTCATGAAAACTGTTTCCAATTTGGGACTATTACAAATTAAGTTTCTGTAAACATTATGTATAAGTCTTTGCATGGGCATATATTTTTCTATTTTCTTGGGTAAACACCTGGTGTTGAAGGGCTGAATTTTTGCCATATGCTTCTTTTTTTTTTTTAAAGAAATGATGCAAGCCTGGCTGATGTGGCTCATTGACTGAGCATTAACCTATGAACCAGGAAGTCATGGTTCCATTCCCAGTCAGAGCACATGCCAGGGCTGCAGACTCAATCCCAAGTGGGGGGTTTGCAGGAGGCAGCCGATCCATGATTCTCTCTCATCATTGATGGTTCTATCTCTCTCTTCCTCTCCCTTCCTCTCTGAAATCAATATAAATACATTTTTTAAAAAAGAAGCTATTCAATGTTTTTCAAATTGGTTGTGGCATTTAACACTGCCTTCATTAGTATATGGATATTTCATTTATTGTATATTCTTGCCAATATTTTATATGGTCAATGTTTTTTAACTGAAGTATAGTTGACAAATGATACTATGTTAGTTTCAAGTGAACAATATAGTGAATATGCATGCATATACCTAAATCTAGAAATTACCTGTCAGTGTACAAAATTTGTAGAATAAAATCAATGACATTGTATGACCAGTCTGTTAAATTTCAGCCATTCTCACAAATGTGTAGTAGTATTTCATTATGGTTTTAATTTCCTCATTTTCTAATGACCAGCGATGCTGAGCATCATGCTATGCACTTGGCAATTGCATAACTTTTTGTGGTGTCTCTTTTCAGATTTTTTAAGTAGGTTGTGTGCTTTATTATTTTTGAGCTTATAAAATTTTTATATTTTGCATATAATTCCTTTTTAAATATATTTTTAAAAATATTTCTCTCAGCCTGTGGTTTATCTTTTCGTTGTTTTACCAGTGTCTTTTGAAAAGAAGATGTTTTAAATTTGATGAAGCTCAACTTCCCATTTAAAAAAATTATAGATTGCATTTTTGATAAAGTATGTGTGTGTGTATTTATTTATTTATTTATTTATTTATATATGACCACACATATTTTCTTTTACATTTGCTTCTAGAACTTTAATAGTTTGGAGATTTACATTTAGGTCTGTCATCCATTTGAGTTAATATTTACTTTTTTAAATTTCTTTATTGATTAAGGTATTATATATTTGTCCTTATCCCCTCCTTGCCCCACCAACCCCCCACTGACCTCCCACTCCCCAACTCATGCCCTCACCCTCCTGTTGTCTGTGTCCATTGGTTAGTCTTATATGCATATATACAAGTCCTCTTACCCCTTCCCTCCCCCAACTTTCCTCTGAGATTTGATGGTCTGATTGATGCTTCTCTGTTTCTGGATCTGTTTTTGTTCATCAGTTTATGTTGTTCATTATATTCCATAAATGGGTGAGATTATGTGATATATATCTTTCTATGACTGGCTTATTTCACTCAGCATAATGCTCTCCAGTTCCATCCATGCTGTTGCAAATGGTAAGAATTCCTTCTTTTTTTACCTCTGCATAGTATTCCATTGTGTAGATGTACCACAGTTTTTTAATCCACTCATCTGATGATGTGCACTTAGGCTGTTTCCAAATCCTAGCTATGGTGAATTGTGCCACTATGAACATAGGGTGCATATATCCTTTCTGATTGGAGTTTCTAATTTCTTGGGATATTTTCCTAGAAGTGGAATCTCTGGCTCGAATGGGAGTTTCATTCTTAGTTTTTTGAGGAAACTCCATACTGTTCTCCACAGTGGCTGCACCAGTCTGCATTCCCACCAGGAGTGCACGAGGGTTCCTTTTTCTCTGCATCCTCGCCAGCACTAGCCATTTTGACAGGTGTGAAATGGTACCACAGTTTCATTTTGATTTGCATCTCTTGGATAATTAGTGACTTTGAGCATGTTTTCTTATGTCTCTTGGCCTTCCTTCTGTTTTCTTTTGAAAAGTATCTATTTAGGTCCCTTGCTCATTTTTTGGTTTTATTGTTTATCTTCCTTTTTTTAACTTATATGAGTTCCCTGTAAATGTTGGAGATTAAACCCTTATCGGTGATAACATTGGCAAATATGTTCTCCCATGCAGTGGGCTTTCTTATTGCTTCGTTGATAATTTCTTTTGCTGTGCAAAAGATTTTTATTTTGATGTAGTCCCATTTGTTTATTTTCTCTTTAGTTTCCATTGCTCTAGGAACCCCAGCTACCTGGAGCAATCCTGAGAAAGAACAAAATAGGAGAAATCTCAATACTAGATACCAAGCTGTATTACAAAGCCACTGTTCTCAAAACAGCATGGTACTGGCAAAAGAACAAACATAGATCAATGGATAGAACAGAGAACTCAGAAATCGACCCAAACCACTGTGCTCAATTAATATTTGACAAAGAAAGTATGAACATATAATGGAGTCAAGACAGACTGTTCAATAAATGGTGTTGGCAAAATTGGACAGATACATGCAAAACAATGAAAATCGAACACAACTTATACCATACTCAAGAATAAATGCAAAATGGATAAACCTAAGATGGGAAAAAATACTAGAGGAATCCACAGGCAGTAAAATCTTAGACATATATGCTGAAGCAATTTCTTGAGTTAATATTTCTGTGAAATAAGATGTATGGATCTAAGTTGGAATTTTTTTTGCATATGAATATCCATTGTTCTAGTAACATTTGTTGAAAAGACTGTCTTATCTCCACTGATTTGCCTTTGAATTTGTGTCAAAAATTTGTTGCTTATTCTTCCAGGCCTCTATTATTAATCCTAATATCATATTGCTTGTTCCTAAAGCTTTATAATACATTTGATATTCTGATAGTGTTAACCGTCATACATGTTTTTTTTCTTTTTAGAGTGGTTTTGGGTATTATATATCCTTTGCATTTCCATAACTTGAGAATTAGTTTTTGAATTTCTACATATAACTTATTTGGGATATTGATTTGGGTTGTATTGAATCTATAGAACAATTGGGAGAATTTACATCTTATTAAGGCTTCTGGCCAAAAACAATATTTTCATTCATTAAGTTTCTTTAATTTCTTTCAGCAGTATTTTATAGTTTTCAGTGAACATGTATTGAATATATTTTATCTAACTAATCTGTATTTGGTATTTTTATGCTATTTTAAATCATAGTGCTGTTTTGTTAAAAAATCATCTTTCAATTGTTTGTTGCTAGTATATAGGTATACAATTAATTATATCTATTATCTTAATCCTGTAAATTGTATATTTGCTAAATTACATCCTTGCTAAATTCACTTATTATTCACTTTGTAGATTTTTTAAGACTTTCTATACAATTTTATCATTTACAAAATATTTGAGATTTATTTTTTCTTGGTAATTTCCATGCCTTCTATTTTTTCCCTGTGTAATTGTGCCATCTAGAATTTTGAGTACAATGTTATTAAAAGTAGTGAAAGTAGAAATCCTTGACTTGTTCCTTTTCTTGAAAAAGCATTCATATTTAAATATGGTTCTAAGTATAGTTTTTTTTTTTCAATCTGGACAAAGACGTTCTCTTTTATCCCGAGTTTGCTGAGAGATTGTTTTTTTTAAATCAGAAATAAATGTTGAAGTTTGTTCTATGCTTTTGCTGCATTTACCCAGATGCTCATTTTGTTTTTCATTTTTAGTAGATTAACATTTTGCTTAGAATTTCAAATCTATGATTATGTGGAATATATACCTATGGCTCTCTTTCCTTATATTGTCTTTGTCTTGGTTTTGCATCAAGGTAATGCTGACATCATGAATGAATAGAAAATAGTCTCTCTTCAAATTTCTGGAAGAGTTTATGTAACTTTTGGTGTTGTTTTCACAGGCAACTTGGTTGAGCTTTGTACTGAAACTCTCTTTCTTTGATGGCATTTTATTTCACTTCAGATATTTTGTCTTAGGAGCTATTTTCATCCTGTGCCACTTATGTGTGTGACTCAGGTGGCAGCCAAGAGGTAGATAGATAGAATTTGGGAATCTCCTCTGTTTTTTCCTCTGGAATCCTCTTTCTAGGACTAGCAACCATAGCTTTCCTAGAGGCAGTCTTCATTTTCACCCAAACCAGGAAGACCTCAGTTTTCTGCTGCCCCAGTAACTCCAGATATTTTAGGGACTGAGCCTGGTTCAAAGATAAAAGCCATAAAAACAGGAACTCATTTCTTGCAAAGCCCTTATTCCATGTTTAGAGTTTCTACCAGAATATGTCTGTTTCTATCCAATCTCCAGTGCCTCGAGGCAAATACTTTTTTTTTATATGTCAAGAATTTATAGCTGTCATCTGCCAAAGGTCAGCAGAGTAGAATCTTATTCAGCCACTATTGGATGCAGAGATCTCTGCTTGCTTTTTTATATTTCTTCTGCTCTTTCCCTTAGTTTTAAACTATCATTTTTTTAGCTGTTGATTGTTTAGTGTGCCTGTGTCTAACAACCTCACTGCCTCTCCTGTATGCTACATCTAATCTGATATGAGCTTAGAAATTAACCCGTCTGACATAGTAAAATTTGGTGTAAATGAAGAATAGCTGATCTCAGATATATTCTTATATCAATAAAGATGTTACCTTAATTACAGAAATGTTGTGCAATAGTTTGGTTTCTTTCAATTATTATTTAATCACTTCTAGGTTTTAATTTCCTGCTATACTTTTTAAATTAGAAATTCTCATTATATGACATTTGAGAAAGCAAAAAAGAACATAATGGTTTATATATATTAATGAGGATAAGTATACAGGATAAAAACTAAAATTTGTTTTCAAATATTGATAATATATAGTGGGTTGTTGATCCAAGATTTATTGCTAATCATATCATTATTATTTTTAAAAATATATTTTTATTGACTTCAGAGAGTAAGGGAGAGAGAGAGAGAGAGAGAGAGAGAGAGAGAGAGAGAGAGAAACATCAATGATGAGAGAGAATCATTGATTGGCTTCCTCCTGCATGCCCCCTACTGGGGATCAATCCTGCAACCTCAGAATGTGCCCTGACTGGGAATGGAACATTACCTCCTGATCTATAGGTCAATGATCAACACTGAGTCATATCCTCTGGGTCATTATTATTGTTTTCTTTATAAAATGACACACTCGGTATTTTCTTTTTCTTTTAAGCTGTCTCTAGGATGCCCCTGTAAGTGAAAGGCTAAATAGATTTTATGGCTCTGAACTATTTTCAGCAATACTTGGATATATAACAGTATCTACCAGAAGTGCTGAATCTATGATTCCCATCAGCACATGGTCATGTAGCTTATTAAAATTCTCTTCGGTTTCTCAATTTTCTGTTCATACTTGATTTTAGAACATTCTGTATTTTTTACAACTGAACTAAACTTGAAACTTATGTATTTACCAATACTCTGTACTTTTGAATTTTGCCATCTGATCCTAAGAAAGATATGTTCATATTCCTGTGCATAAAAAAATACATTATTTGGTAAGTGCTTTTACTAAAGTTTTGTCTAAACAACTAATCCATATGGATGGATGAAATCAACCACACATACCTTCATATTTCTCAAGGCAGTTATTTTCTCGTCTGCCTGATCAGGCTAAATTTGAAAAGCAGAGGTTAGAGTCTCCATTTCTTTCTTTGGATATGACTCACATTATATATATTTTCTCACATATATATGATATCAACAATGGTTGCCCCTCAAGACCAAACAGAGTAAACATATCTGGAACATAAAAATAAATTTAACCAATTTTGATTAACTTAGAGGAAGCCTTTTTCACACATGAAGGCATGATACTGTTATTATAGAAATAACTATCAGAGCTAGGGGAAATTATATGTAGTTAAAGTGAGTAAAAACCATTCTTTAATACTCAAATGGATTAGAAATATTATGATAGGAAAATTAGTTGAGGGTCATCTAAAAGGGTCTAGGTAATAGCAGTAAGTGATGTTAAATAAAAATGTAACATAAAATACCCAAATGACAGTCTCCAGTGGGAAATAATAGGAGCCTTGAGGAGAAAGATTTTAAAAAGTATATTCTAATCCAGATTCCAGAAAAAATTCTCTTAATAGAGCTGAGCATTTTTATTTCTTCTTTCTGAGTCACTACAATTAATTAGAATATGTTATAGTGATGACTGTATGTGAGTGTGTTTGCCTTTAAATCAGACATGGGTTCATGACATCTCTGACCTTTGTGAGCTGTGACAAAGTTGTTCAATAATCATAAGTTATAGTAACTAAAGCCAAAAATCAATCTTGTGACTTATATAAGCATAATGCCTGCTGGTCATATGAAGACACTGAAGCTATACATTTTATGTATACATGCACATATGTAGGCATGGCTATTCTTAGCAGACATTAAGCTAAATCAAAGCATACCTTAGATATGTAACATGATAGTTATATAGAGAACTCTAGAGAGAGGAAAGGAATTAAAAGACTGAATGAACATAGACTGATAGAGACCCAGGCATCAGAGCAGGAAGATGCAATGATTTTCTGGTTAAACCAGGAGAAGAGTGAAAATGGTGGCACCTACCAAACCACACATTAATCTTTTCTCCAGGGAATTGACAAACACTGAAAAAGCTAAGCTAATCACAGAGCTCTTGGAATCTTGGAACGTGGTAGTCTTAACTAATTGCAGCATAAGCATTCAAGTGGTGGTGGTAGAAAATAAGCAAAGAGGAAAATTCTTCAGGGAGGTATTCTATCTGCACTCACAATTCTGGGCAACATTCCTCTGAGGGAAAGAAGGAATCCCATACCTTGTTGAAGATACTTCCAGTGTGGGCCATCAATAAGACATGTTGAGAAATTCCATGGGATTCTGTTAGGAAAAGAACACACATTCAGGTTTCTCTTGTGGGGTAAATAGGTTTTATAGCTATGCAAATTATGCATATTGATGTTTTATGTACATGTGTATATTTTGCTAAAATTCTATAATTATTGTATGGGATAATTTTGTCCTTATATTTAAAAAACTAGAGGCACAGTGCATGAAATTCATGCACGGGGGAGTGGTGTCCCCGGCCTTTACCTTCTCCAATCCAGAACACCAAGTGCACCTGCTGACAACCAGCAAGGAAATAAGTACAGTTCTACCAATGCAAGGAACTGGATCCTGAGAATGGCCAGAATAAACTTAGAATCAGATTCATCCCCAGAATCAGGGGGTAAGAGCTCATTCTGAATGACACCTTGATTTTGGCCTGTGAAATCATAAGCAAAAAACCTAGTCACATCCACCTGGATTTCTGGCCCATGAAAAGTGAAGGCAATAAAGGATATATTTTTTAAGGCACTACATTTATGGTAACTAGTTACATAGCAGTAGAGAACTGATAGAGTATACCATATGCTCTGTATGAAGTTTTAAAAATGGTTGCTTCTTTTGAGATGATTAGAATGTAGTAAACAAGATAGATGCATGAACACCAAATATAATGATAATGTATTACTTACAATGATAGAAGTTGTTTATAAAATACTATGGGGATGAAGCTATGTGGTAGCAAATTCTGCCTAGGGAAATCAGGAGAGACCTTTCCGAGCCTATGTTTGTTGGATTCTGTAATGAAAAAATAATATGTACCAGGGACAAACAATATCGCCAGGCAGAAGAGACACAAATTCTTAATGCATGAATATTCACAACCTTGCAAAACTGATTGGAGGCACAAAGAAGGTCAATTTCAATTTCATAAGAAATTAACTAGTTTAAGTGTGAGTGCACCTTAATGTTTGAAGAAATCATTCAGTCTCAGAATATCCTTTCTATCACATGGCAAAGAGATTTCCTCTAGGCATGATCTGACCAAGCAGTGCCAATCATCATTGAATAACTTAATTACATTGCTATGATGTATTTATTTAATAGTTTCTCTCAAGCAAGAAAATAAGTTTTAAGCCTTGAAAACTTTTCTATCAGGTAAAATTAGAATTAGCTGGGAGTTACTCAAACCCCAAATAACAGAAGCCTTAAGGAGATATGGCAGGCAGGAATTTATTTGTCGGTTGTATAAAAATCTTGAGGTTGGCAATTGGGTGGAAGTGGTTATGGTGGCTTTATGGTGTCAGGGACCTTGCTCTTTGTGACTCAGAAACATGTGTGCCATATATTCCCAGGGTTATTTCATGATTTACTTGTCTGTTAGAATTCCAGAAATTTATGTTATATTATTTCTGTCCAGTGGGAAGGACTCAGAGTGATTATTGTAACCATTCTTTTACATCCCAGTAAGCTTATTATTCAGAACTAGCACATATCACTTTCACCTATAAGTTATTGATCAGACCTTATTCACTGTGCAACTGGCTCAAAGAAGGCTAGAGAATGTAGTACTATTTCAGAAAGGCACACGCAGTATCAAAAGTCACAGATTCTATTACTGTACAATATAAAAGTTATGCATCTTCTGTAGGTATCAACCAGGAATCAGCACCCATATCTTTTCTTTAAGTTTTAAATCTGTTTAAGGGGCACTGAGTTTTTAGCATCATAATGGTATTTGGAAATACTATTAAAACTCCATTTCCCACATTTCTTAACTTCTAGTGAAAATAGTAATTTAACAATGAAATTGAAAGAAAGGGAGTATACAAAGAACTACAGTTATACATAGATTAAATACACTTATACATAGTTATTCATTTTTAAAAGTAGAGCATAACATCTATTTTCTAGGATATAGTATTATTCCCCCACTGTTAAGCCCTGGACATTCAGAAAAACCAGTTTAAAGCCTAAAGTGTCTAACACATATAACGATTATGTTTTTAAGAAGATTCCAAATAAGAATTTTAAAATGGTTTTTATAGCTTACAAAAGTAAAATAATTTGCCCTAACTGATTTGGCTCAGTAGATAGAGCAGCGGCTTGCAGACTGAAGGGTCCCAGGTACGATTCCAGTCAAGGGCGTGTACCTTGGTTACAGGCACATCCCCAGTAGGGGATATGCAGGAGATAGCCAATCAATGTTTCTCTCTCATCAATGTTTCTAACTCTCTATGCCTCTCCCTTCTTCTCTGTAAAAAAAAAAATCAATAAAATATATTTAAAAAAGTAAAATAATTTAGCAAGTCTAACTTGGCTGGAGATGGCAAAGACTTAATCATGAGAACTTGAGTGAGCATAATACATAGGCAGGTAGAGGTTTTTTTGTTTGTTTTCAGGTAGCTATTCCTTTAGAACTTGAGGAGTGTAAGTATATGTAATTAAATAGTATTAGTTATCTTTCCTCAGCAAAGAATAGGGTTGGAAATAAAAAGCTACCCCCTAATAGTCTTGAAAAAAAAATCTCAACCTCACAGACATAGAAGATGTGGAAATCAGGGACTTAGCAGTCACTGGAAGGAGCAAAAGGGATTTTGAGCTCCTCAGAAAGCTCCCTTTCCAGAGAATTGTTACTCCTTGGACTTTGTGGAAGCTTCCTAATTTGTTTTTATTTTATTCATTTTTATTTCAGTTTGTGGTTATTCAACCTGCCTCAGAGCTCAGTCAATGCAGAAAGCCCTATCCTTGGGACATTTGTCAAAAAAAAAAAAGATAATAATAATAAAATAAATCAGTGGCAATTGTTTAACATTGTAGATGCCTGAAACAGCTATAATAATAGAGACAAATAGCTAGCTAATTGTTTTAAAAATAAAATCTTGAGAATGAGAAACAAAATGCAGAGATTCATGAAATATATGATCACACCATGATTCAACAATATTCTATCTATAAAAGACATACTTTAGAGCCAATGACAAAAAGAGGTTGAAAGTAAAAGAGTGGAAAAAGATATACAATACAAACAGTAAACAAAGAGAAAAATGGCTTATTAATATTTGACTTAAAAGACTTAAAGGAAAACATTATTATGGGAGATAAAGAATTATATTTATAATAATAATAACTTCATCAGGAAGACATAGCATTATAAACATATAGGCGCTAATCAATAAAGATCCAGAGTACATAGAGTAAAAACTCACAAAACTGAAGGGAAAATAGACAATCCAACAGTAACAGTTTTTGAACTTAGTACCCCATATCCAATAATGTATAGGGCAAACCATACAGAATACCAACAAGGAAAGAAAAGGTATGAATTGTAGTATGAGACAATTAGATCTAACAGACGTATAAGGAACACTCCATCCAACAAAAACAAAATAAACATTCTTCTCAAGTGTACATGGAACATCTTCCAGGATATATCCTATATTATGCCATATAACAAGCCAGAATAAATGTAAAAGGATTAAAAACATACAAAGTGGGAATTTAGAAATTAAAAATAAAAATACATTTGGAAAATTTTTAAGTATGTGGAAATTAAGCAATACACTGATAAATAACTTAAATAACTAATTGGTCCAAGGGGTAATGGAAAGGGCAACTAAAAATACTTGGAAATGAAAGGAAATAATAATACAAGATACCAAAACTTATGGAAGGCAGCTAACCAAGTGCTAGAGGGAAATTTATAGCTATAAATACTTACATTGAAAAGTTAGAAAGACCTCAAATCAATAACATAATCTTAAGAAAATAGAAAAAATATAAAACTAAACCCAAAGTAAAAAAAAATGAAATAAATAACAATTAAAGGGTAAATAAAAAAATAGAAAGAAGTAAAAACTCAAATTTGGTTCTTTGGAGATATCAATAAAATTGATAAGGTTTTAGCTAGATTGACCTAGAAAAATAATACAGAAGACTTGAATTACTAAAATCAGGAATTACAAGGATACCATTACTTCTGACAGTACAAAAATAAGTATAATTATTAATATATAAGAGAACATGATGAACATCTGATACAAATAATTTAGGTAATTTAGATGAAAGGAACCAAATTCTATAAAAATATAAACAACTAAAACTCAAGAAAAAATAGAAAATATGAGTAGCTCCTAAAACATTTTTAGAAAGTACATTAAAACATTTCCACTAAAAGTCTAGAATTCTACCAAATACTTTAAAAATAAATGTCAATCCTTCACCATCTCTCTCAAAAAATATCAAAGGAGAACAATTAATTTGATACCAAAACCAAAGACATAACAGAAAAACAAAAGTTAGAGACCAAGATCCTTTGTTTATATCAACAGAAAATCTTCCATAGAATGCTGGTTGACAGAATCCAGCAACATATAAAAAGGATTGTATATAGAGACCAAGTGGAATTTATTCATCTAGGGACTGCAAGATTGTTTTGACATGTGAAAATTGATGGACTATACCATTTTAATACAATAAAGAACACAAAACACATGATAATCTCAATGGATGTGGAAAAACAACTTGACAAAATCAACACTCTTTCAAGACAAAAATAATCAGTGATTTAGAAATACAGTAAAAATTCTAGGAAAACTCACAACTAACATCGTACTTAATGGGGAAAGACTGAATGCTTTTTCCTCAATATAAGAAACAAGACAGGGATGCCTACTCTCCCCACTTCTATTTAACCTTGTACTGGATGTCCTAGCCAGGGCTATCAGGCAAGTAAAAGGAATAAAATGCAGATTAAAATGGAGAAATAAAAAAAGCATATGTTCATTTAATCACTGTGGTATCCATCTGAAATTAGTACAAAATAATGTTGAATGTACTAAAAATTGAAAAAAAATAAAAATCTCCATTCTCTGATGACAATTAGGTATGAAAAGAAATAAAAAAATGGCTAGACTAAAAATGAAGAAGTAAAACTACCTCTATTTTCAGTTGATGACTTTATTCCTAAAGAAGCTATGAAAAAGTACTAGAATAAATAAATATCTATTTCAGCAAGTTTCAGGATATAAGGTCAATATATAAAAATCTATAGTAGCCATGAACATTCTGGAAATAAAATTAAGAAAACAATTTTATTTAAAACAGTATCAAAATAAACTGTATGAACAAATTAAACAACAGGCTGAAAAAGATCTACAATAAAATCTCCAGAACATTTCTGAATAACATTTAGAAAGAAGTAACCAAGTGGAAAGACATCCCATGTTCATAGATCAGAAAATGGTATCTTAAAATGACATTCTTCAAGTTGATCTACAGATTCAATGCATTTTGGGGGCAGAAATTGAAAAGCTAGTCTTAAAATTCATATAGAAATGCAAGGAACACGAATAGGTTTAGTGTGTGAAAAAACAATGTTTTATAACTGGAAATAATCATATTTTGAAGAATTCTCCTCTGCTCTGATCCTTCCCTCACGTAAGCAGCCTTTAAGTTAGACATTGACAATTTTTCAAGGAAGAATAAATATAAAATGGCCATGCTTTCCCTCCTTTCTCTACTGAATCCAAAGTGTGTATAGGTTTGGTTCAGGGACCAAAAGGTACGTGCCTGGTATAAAACAAAACAGAAATATTTTAAATTAGGACACAGGGACCTCTATGGTGTGTTTGCAAAATACCTGCCCCAGGAGGCCTCCCTGAGATGAACTGACATGCCCTCCTCAACATGGGAGAGTTGAACATAGTATTTTGATTTTTAAAATGTCTCCTCATGCTCTGCAGTTCCTCTGAGCAGCCCAGTGGGAACAATGCAGGCTGCTGCCTCTGAATTTAACCGACAGAAATGAATAATCCTCAGTCAGAGCGATGACCTGCATTTTGTCAGATGCCATGCTCTGCACAGCCCCCTCTCTATGGGATGGCCAGACAGCGTGCCGTGCCACAGTGCACAAGGTTAGCAGCTGGAAAAAAAAACCAGGGCAAGCTGTGGTTGCTTCACACTCCTGTGAGGAGAGATGAATGTGAAGATGCACAGTTCTGAAAAAACCTAAGGGATAAAAAGTACCGTAATAGATGCTGAGTGGGTATCATTCATCACAAGTCAGTTTCTGATGGAAGCATATTTTTACATATATTTTTATTGATTTCAAAGAGGATGGGAGACGGAAAGTGATAGAAACATCAGTGAGGAGAGAAATTCATTGATCAGCTTCCTTCTACACAGCCCCCGATGGAGATTGAGCCCACAGCCTGGGAATATGCCCTGACTGGGAAATCCTAACTACTGAGGACCACTGACCAGGCGGGAAGCATTTATCTTTACCCCTATTCTCCTAGTTTTGAAAACCAGATGTGACTTGGATGTGGAGAAGAGAAGGTGCTGTGACTCTGAGACTGGACTTTGAGGGAGATCAACCCAGGCCTGGGTCCTAGCTCTGGAACATGAAGAGGCAAAATGACATGGCAAGGTCCCACAGCGACTATGATTCAGTTTTAGCAAGAGGCTGATGACAATGGCGATTCTTCACAGACCTGCTGTAAAAATTAAATTGTCTAATGCATGTAAAGTATTTTACCATACATGATTGTGAGAGCCCCTTTCCACGTCCCGTGTGGTTCAGGGTTCCCAGTTCAGGGTTCGTGTTCTGAAGGAGGCCGCACGCAAATGAAAAGAGAGACTAGAAAATATTAATTTGGCGATATTGGAGGACCAGGTGGGAGCCTTCCTCTAGTGGAAAGGACTACCACTTGCTCTGGCCTTTTTTTCCCTTTTATTAAAGCTTTGGGACACACCCCTAGCCTTTAGGCAGGAAATAACAAAACAGAAATTAACCTGAAACAAACAGGTAGAGGCTGCTTCAGCTAACAATATTTTCATCTAAACAGTGACTGATGAACTCTGACCTTTCAGAGCAATTAAGGTTGACCAGACTTCTGGCCTCCTGTTTACATCCATTTAGTGAGAACAATGTTTGTTTTCCGACACATGATGCATTAACATTAGCTTTTATTAAATAAGAAGTTGATTTTTACTTCACATCAGTATGCTAGACAGCCTTCATAGATATCCAAACTCTTGGGCCCATTTCTTCACCAGTTAGGGATTGGGTTGAAAGAGTGATAAAGAATTATTCCTCAGAAGTTACCCTAGAGGAGAAATCAAGATGGCAGCACAGGTAAACACCTAAACGGCTGCCTCGCACAACAATTTCAAAAGTACAGCTAAAAGACAAAACGGACATCATTCAGAACCATAGAAAGGCTAGCTGAGTGGCAATTCTACAAATAGAAGGAAAGAGAAAAGCACACTGAGACTCAGAGGAGCTGCAGGAGGCAGAGGTACTGAGATGCGTGCATCTTATGTTAACGATTACTCATTTATTTTTCCTTTGTATTCAGCATATCTTTATCAAAATAAACCTACATTTTTATGAAAATGGAAACTTTTGTTTTTTGCAGCCCCCATAAACCTAAATCTTTTTATTTGGCCCGTGTTAATCTTTCAGTTTGACATTCTTGATCTAAGACCATTATATTTATGAAAATGGATTATCATGGATCAGAGGAAAAAAAATATATAAGACTTTCATAATTACTAGACTCAAAGAATATCCACATCCTTAACTAGAAAGAAGAATGAGAACAGTGTTCAGAACTATTTTGAAATATTACTCTTGTAAGGAGGTCATGTGAGTGGGTGTGTGTATGTGTGTGTTTGGGGGATATCATTATGAGCTACCAATGGATTGGCCATGATTATTTTATATTGATTATTTCTTAATGATAAGGAAAATAAGGCCAATGGGTTTACATTACTCACCAAAATAGCAAATAATTTTCAATGATCTATGTATCTTGAAGCAAAGTCTTCTGATTCTCAGCTTATTGAGTTTTACTTGAGACGGGAGTAAGAAAAGCATGATTGAACACTGATCATGGTAGCTTCCAAAGGAAAGTAGAATCCTCATAATTCTTATGGTGACAAGCAGAGGAAGAGTAGGAGAAACCCCATCTTTCAAATACTCAATAAAGACAAGAGTTCTTATTTTTTTCATGTCACTATCTGCCAGTGTGCATACAGACAGCTGGACAAAGTCATCCTGCAGAGAACTTGATCTCTGCTTCTTCCAAAGGAAGACATAAATTGAACCACTGGGAAAGAAATGAAGCCATCAGGCTCAACTGTGATGGCTTTTTAATGAGATTGTTTGTACTAGGCCAGCAGGTAACTTTGGTGCTAAGTCAAACCCAAGAGAAAGATGGTGAAAAGATCAAAGGACAGGGAAAGAGAAAGGCGAAGCAGGAACTTGGAGCTGGCAGCTGGCCAGGAGGTCACAGAAAAAGAGCTAAATTATGATTCTTATTGAATACATTTTATTAAAAGAACATTTTAAGGCAAACATCCCAAAACAAATGTGACTATCTGTTAAGCATCCTGCAGTTCTGAGCAGATTTAATGCATGGCTATTCTCTCATAATGGGTTTTAGTGTTTGTTGAGTTTATCTCTTTATAACATTTTATGAATTGTCATTCCATGGGAATTTTATATAGCCTTAATTTTGACCATCATTTGTGGTAACAGACTCAAAAATAAAGAAATATAGAGTGAGGATGACATAGGAATTTGAAGAATGTGTTCAATGAAAAAAATCTTTAAGTTCAAAAAAAAATCAGAGCACCACTATTTCCTTATATTCATTCCTTTATTTTAATAAACTAGAGGTCGAGTGCACAATTATATCATGTGTGTATAAGGTCCCCTAGGCCTAGCCTGACATCAATGGCCATGTCTGCCACCCCACAATGCCTTGCATGTTCTGTGGACACTGCTGTCACCCTGGGGAGTGTGGCGGGGTGGGCCTGAGAGGTGCTCCAGCACCTCCTGGTGACCATTATGGTGTCATGACCTCAGGCCTTTTATGATATAGATTTTTAAACATCCCTTGTACTGGGGTTTGAACTCTAGATCCTGGGAGCACAAAGGTGAAAGATGTTTGGCATCAAGAAGTGTAGTTTTAGGAAGAGGAGAAAAATGTAATAGGTGAAGGTTGAGTTATATAGATAGAAGTATCAGGTAGTATGAGGCATGAAGGAAGGCAAGATTATTCTATTTAGAAAGTGATAAGGTGGGCAAGAGAGGTTTTCCAAAAGGAAATAATGATGAGGGCATCTTTTTTGTTTTTTAAATATATTTTATTGATTTTTCACAGAGAGGAAGGGAGAGGGACAGAAAGTCAGAAACATTGATGAGAGGGAGACATCAATCAGCTGCCTCCTGCACATCCCACACTGGAGATGTGCCCGTAAGCAAGGTACATGCCCCCGACCGGAATCGAACCCAGGACCTTTCAGTCCGCAGGCCGACGCTCTATCCACTGAGCCAAACCGGCTTGGCAATGAGGGCATCTTTGATGGAGAAATAGAGTGAACAAAATCACTAGGCAAGATAGAGATTACCCTGGTGGTTTGGGGCAACAGAAAGAGCTCAAAAAGATTGAAAAATAAAGGAAGGAGAAAGGAGTGAATGTAGCCCTAGTAAAGACTGCTAAGAGGGTACAGAGACTTGATTCCTTTATATACCACTAGAGGGCCAGTGCACAAAATTAGTGCATGGGGGTGTCCCTTAGCCTGGCTTGCACCCTCTCAAATCCAGGACCCCTCCGGGGATGTCCAATTGCCAGTTTAGGACCGATCCCTGTGATAATTGTCCCCCACTGCTGACCCAATCACCCCTAACCACCTCTACTTTGGCCCCTGCCACCATGGCTTTGTCTGAAAGGTGGACTGGATGATTGGAAGATGTCCAGTCTGTCTGGTTTAATTAGTATATTTCCCTTCTATTAGTATAGATGTTAAGGTGTTTGGGAAACCATTGAAATATTAAAGTAGGAGGAAAACACAAGCTTTGGTGTACTGAAAATGTTAACTTTGGAAGTACTGTGAAAGATGAGCTGAAAGGTAACAAAAAAGTAGAAGTACAAATTAGGTTTAGTTCCATAATCAAGATGAGAGATGATATTGACTAAGGCCTTAGCATTGTGGCTAGAGTGGAAAAAATATAAGCTATAATAGACTGAAAGAAAATAGAATTTGTGGTATGTGATGAAATAATGAATGTAAATGGTAGTGTGTAGGGAAAACTGAAGTCTCCAGCTTGGGTGTCAGGGTGATATCATCATGTTAAAAGGATTATGAACCTCCAAGCTGATGAAGCACAATATGCTGATTAAATATATGTGTAAAAAATACACTGGCTGGAAAGAAGTATTAAAGATATTAACAGTGTAATCAATAAGTGATGTAATTATAGATTATATTATTTTTTAATTGGATTTTAAAGTATTTTTCCCAAAAGTGAATATGAATAACTTTTAGTATAGGACAAATAAAATAAATATTCCTTTAATAATTGCAAGTGGGATTAAAAGAAGTTTCTATAAAATAGTTTTAAGGCTTGTCTTTGATAGTATTATCAACTGGAAAAACAAATAATAACAAACAACAACTCCCAAAAGAACAACAACAAAAACTATATGAAAGTGTTAAAACATATGGATTTCATTTTGAATAGTGATGCCATTCTTTTTTTTTCTATTTTTTTACACTTATATTCTACTTCCCAAACTATATGAATCTGAAAAACAAATATCATGGTTGGGAAATACATTAAAGCTACTATATTTAAAAAGCTATTGTTTAGAAAGGGGAGATACTAAATCAGAGAGAGGATGCTACTTCCTTTTATGGCCCATTGATACCTTCTGGATGAGTGGTTTGGAATAGTAACCTGGTTTTGAAGCTCCTTGAATTGAGCGTTTCAGAAATTCTTCAGGAGTGAGAGATTGCCAATAGTCTACATTCACAAGATGTCTTCTATTGTATTCGTAACCATCAATCTTTCATGCACATGTTGTATGTATTTGTGCACACAGATCTTGATGCCCTTTACCAGCTTGGTGTCCTCTAAAATTCTTAAGTGTGGCTGGTATTTATTCATATCTTAAATATAATTAGTCAATTGATGCTCCAAACTCCTTAAAGTTCGAGGCATCTGTCCATTGTCCCTTGGATTTGGGCTGAACAATTATTTTTTCAAAGTCCTGAAAATTAGCAAGAACTTTTAGCACTGGAACTTAAAGAACATTTACTGCTTTCTGAAGACACCTTTAGGCAGAAAAAGAAAATCAACAGCTGACCTTAATATGCTCTCATTTCAAAGAGACAATTGAGCACTTTTGCACCATTTACTTGTGAACTTATATTGCCCTCTGTGAGTCCTGGCTATCATTTAGAAATTTCCCTTATGTGTTTTGGGTTATTCTTTTATATTGCTTCCAACCAGAAGTTCAGTAATGCATTCTCTAGAGACTGTTTCACATGTGAATGACTCAAAACTTGAATCAGCACTGAACATTTGACTAGATAACATTATTATGTCCCCTCTTAAGACTTCAATCCTTTTCAATTTTGAGATCACTTTTCTTTAGTTAGAAGAGGTCCACCCTCCCTGTTCTTTACCTCTCCTGGGAAGTAAGTGGAGGAAACACTCATGGATTTAAATTCCCCTGGGAAGGCTAAAGGGTTTAGATATGAGCTGCACATTACAAACTGGTCCTTCTCATCTTATCTTTTTCTAGGTACCTTAGTGTTTTGCTTTTTTTCTCTTGGCTCAATGCCTGTTTCAATGTTGGGATTCCTGGGTGCTCCTGGGACTCAGAGATGATAGGATATGATCATACTCTAGTGGCAAGTAGACGGGTAAAAACTACTTACTTGCACATTTGCTAGGAGGAATTAGAAGGGAAGATGCACTTGCTGAATGCATTTGACCCAGGGGAACCATAATGATGAGCCAGAGCTGGCACTGGATGGCTTCAGGATGAACTATCCATCTCTGTAGAAGGCATTTTGATGTGATGAGGACAGTAGCTAAGAGACCAATTGAACTTTTGAAACAGTGAACAGCTTGCATCTGGGCCTTCTATTCCAGGTTCTTATTTTATGATTTCCCATCCAAGATTAAAGTTCAGGACACATATTTTATTATATTTAAAAGAGTAGATTGAGACTTAGGCTCAAAGAATTTCTGAGTTGTGTGAGAAAATGAGCAGAGGAGAGAAAGAGTGAAAAGCATCTTTTTATACCTGTTTCAAACAGTACATTCTGTAACATCCTGAAGGTTCATGAGGTTCTTCTTTGCCTGTAATTGTGCTGAACTTGTATCTGAATTGATGGCTTGACCTCTCCAAAGTGTAGATCAAGAAGATAAGCACTTTGGCATAAAGGAGAAATTGCCTACAGGATAAAAATGGGGCATAATTTAGGTTTGGAAAGCTTGCCTTTGAATTTTGTCTCTGCCACTAATTGGCTGTGTATTTCTAGCCAAGTCACTCTGAGAGACACTATAGTACAGGGATAGAATAGAGACAATGTCTTCTGAGGTTTAAATAAAAGACTTTAAAATATGTTATAATTGAAGATAACATTTCATACCTTAGGATTTAAAATATAGTTAAGTTAGTGTTGTCAGGGCTATGATTACAATGTCGTAAAGAAACAAATGTGATCTTAATAAATCAAACTCAGTAAGCTCCAGTTTTTCAACTTCAACCAATCTGAGGCTATGTTGCCTCTCTTTTCCTAAGTGGTGACTTTTTATTGATATTTTAATAGAGCTTCAAACTGTTAACACGCTTCAGAAAGTTTCTCAGAGACATTTAATCCATGACTAGTTATCAATAGCGATGGTGATTAAGTTGTTTTTGCTATGGCTGGAACACCTCCAGATTGCCCCCGCCATAAATATTGTTGCCCATTCAAAGCAGTCTGAATGTTGACACACATGCCACTAAAATGCACTGTCCTTCAAACTTCTTCAGACCAGAAGAAGTTGTTTCAAGTAAGATGTGGAAAGAGTCCATTAGCAAGTGTTCAGCATTTGTCTAAGCATGGGGAGCACTGTTGTATAAGGATTAAAAAGCTCAAAACTTTTCTTGCTCACCTGACTGAATTCTACTGAGTCTTGGTAAGGAAAAGGTAGAAGATAGTTGTCTCTTTGGATGGAGAAAACACTGGTGAAATGTAAAATATGTGGGCTGTGTATTAAAGAAATAATGATAAGCACATTAAAAAATATATAGGCATTGTTGAATTTGCAAGGCAAAGTTTAAAATCGCACCCTAGAGGACAGTGACTTATCCTTTGACTTGGCCGTCATTTTTATAGCATGTCCCCTACTTCAGGGTGATCGATGAGGGCAAATCCCCAGTTCCCATATTTTTGGCCTCACATCTCAAACCTCACATCTCAAACATTCCAACTTGCACCTCCACAACCTGTTGTGAGCCTTCACTATTTGGCCACAACATTCCTCTGAATAACTCCCCAGAGTGCTTCTAAGAGAACTTGGCCTTAATGAATAACATGTGATTTCATTAAATAGTCTTAGGAGATTGTGGATCATTAAGCACATAAACTTTCATTAATCCTTTCACTGTGTGATTGTAGTGGTAATTGAGAAAAGTGAAGACTTTTCTTCTCTGTTTTAGAAACTATGGAAAGATAAAGCCAGAGATTCTAGGGCCAGGGAAAAGGAAGGATTCAGAATTTTGTTTCTGTTTTATACGTGTTATGATTCTACTTAGGACAACTTATCTAGAATCCAACAGCTTCTATGACTTTAGACCGGAATGAAGCCCATTATCCAGCTTTGACTAGAGGGCCTTCTCAAGCTTCTACAAGTCTGTTTCCATTTCCTGAAGGCAGAGCATTTCTATTTCCTTTACTCATTGAATCATATCTCTGTAGTATCGGTTTATCACCCCAGCAGGGTTCCAGCAGGAAATATGAATGTATCTCTTAACTGGGTCTTTTTCTGATATTGTACTAAAGGGGCCATCTACAAAGGTGTGGACAGAATATAGCAAAGCAATATAGGATGGGAGAGTACTCAGGACTGAGGAGAAAGTAACAGGGCAACACACATACTACCCCCTGAAAGGGTAGTTATCAGCTGGGGGGAGACCTTATACACACATGATGTAATTGTGCACTCGACCTCTAGTTTATTAAAATAAAGGAATGAATATAAGGAGAGAGAGAGAGAGAGAGAGAGAGAGAGAGAGAGAGAGAGAGAGAGATTACTCTACCTAGAAAGTATACAGAGGATATAGAGAGAAGAACCAGGGTAATATATGCACTGGATTATTCTCCTTTCTCTCTTTCTCCAACTCCTATAGGTGCCTCCCATCAGCAGAACCGATCACAAGCCAGTAACAAGTGAGCCTGTCAGGGCAAACTGAAGATATTTAGCATACCTGGTGAGTATATTTTAATCTCCCCAGCCACTGCCGACAGGACTGGGGGCACTGGTAGTGTCTTGGATACTGGACTGAGGAGTTCTATAATTTTGAGCTCATTACACATCTGCCAGAACTCCAAAGTTGAGTTTGGTTTGAGTCAGCTAGTCTCTTGGAGTCAAAAAGAAAGAGTTTGAACTAGAATTCCTAGTTCCTGTCCAATGGTTATTCTCAGAGGCTCTACCCTTCCCCAGGCCCATTCTTGGCAGAGCTCTGCCCTGCTCTGTGTACCAGGAGACTGACCTCTCCTGATTGCCCTACAGAACTCCCTGACTTTTGGCTTCTGGCTGAGGTTTGGTAATGGGAAGCTCTGGCAATGGACATATGTTTGTTAGTTTGTTTTCCACAAAGTAGTGAACTCCAAGAGGTTAAGGATTGTGTTTGTTGGTTTTTTTTTTTTTTTTAATAAAAGGCTACATAGGTTATAATGGGTAAAAACTAAATAATTGATTGTCTGGTGGCTCATAAATATGTCTGAGCTTATATCTCAAAACAAATTCTAAAGTCAATTATGAATGGTGCTGCAGGGAGGGATTTATTTTCCACTTATTCATTCACTCAACAAATATTAAATGGCATCCCTATTCACTCTGTGCCATTCCTAGTTCTAGAAATTGCAGGGATGGTGGAGAATGAAACAGACAGAGCAATTGGCTTGAAGGCATTCAAAGGATAACATGGTGATGAGAGTTTGGTCTTTGGACCACAGCAGATGTGATTCAAGGCATGGTCTTATGTGACACTGTTACATATATGCACATACATAACTTAAATAACTTTCTAATACTTAGTTTTTGTCTGGAAAAAGGGAGATATTAATATTTTATGTTTTTTATGAGAATTGAAATAAGCTAAATAAATCACTGAAAGTAAGCTAAATAAATCACTTATGGCAATGCTGGCTGTATAGCAAGAGGTCACTGGATATTAACTGCTATGATTATTCTAGTGCAGCAATTTTCAACCTTTTTCATCTCATGGGCACTCATAATTACTAAAATTCTGCAGCACACCAAAAAAGTATTTTATTTTTTGCCAATCTGACAAAAAAAATAAGCAATTTTTTTATTCACAATGGATATTTATTGTTGTGTTGGTTGCTATCATCTTTTTATTTGACAATCTAAGGGAAATGATCTAAATGGTCAGGTATAGCATGTTTTAGAATTTCTTGTGGCACACCAGTTGAAAATTGCTACTCCAGTGTACTTCATGGGGAGATGACATATTGAAGGGAATGAAGCATATTAATGGTGCCAATCAAGTAACACTGGCCTCCAAAAGAAGCCAGTTGGAAAAGAATTTATCCCAAGAGAAGGGACAAGCAAAATGTTTATTGGCCTGATGAGGAAATCTAATTCTTAGAGCATAGGCAATATTGAGCATGTCATGTTTGTCCCTGAGACTGGCCTGTCAGCCCAATCACTATGGCCCCATGTTGGAATCCTATGGTGTCTATGTATGGAGGAGGAAAGTACAGAACCCTTGATACCTCTCTGACAGAATGAACTAGAAGGAAGAGAGAGAAATTTTCCCCAATTCTTAGACTTCCCTGTAGTAGACTGGCACATAAGTTCAGAAACCCCCCTAGAAGTGCACAGAAACATTCAAGAAGATAGGAATTCCTAGAATATTGGGATTAGGACATTTCAGAGGCCAGCGAGGCCCATTTCATTTCCCCTTTAGTGGATCCTGGTAATCTAAAAAATGTTTCTTAATGCCAAAACATAGTTTAACAGTTTTACAGTACAATTATTAATTTTAACATATTAATAATGTAAAAATAATTCTGGTATTCAAAAGTTAATTCTAAGATTTATGAAAAGTAATAACATAGTGTACAGTGATAAGGGGGCCTATTATTAGGACATCATTTTAAATGATCTTTTCTTTTAGTCCTATGAGTCTCTCTCCCTGATTGTAGAAAATCTTCATCAAAATTATGACTTGGAATTTCCTTATGAACATGGAACACACACTAAATGGTCCTCCTCCCATTTTCTCCCTCTCCTTCCCCAATGCAAGGAATGAGCCCTAATTGTGGTGCCACAATAAATGGCATAGCAAGAGCAGCCATAGACACATGTGATTAGTTGTTTTACTCACAGATGTTAGCCTGTGAAATCTCCCATTCCACATGTGGTGCCTATAATATAGTAAGTGTTGAATATCTCTACTCTTTCATTCACACATTTATTTTTTTAGCTTAGCACTGGCTTCCTTCCCAGTCATTCTTTTCAAGCTCTTTATTAACATCATGAGTGACCCATTACTTAGCAAACCAATGGCATCTACTACTAGATGATTTAATCTATTTTTAATGTTCCTCTTTTCTTTGGTTTCCTGGACACCCTTTTCTAGTCACAACCACTGATCTTTCTATTTAATTTGTCCTATTTCCTCCTCTACCCTCTCACACTAGGTCTGCATTCCCTAGAAGTCCATCCTGGGTCTATATTGTTCCAAATCTATGCTCTTTTTCTAAGTTACATCATTAAACAAATAGTTACAAATCCATTTTACTTCTCCAAACACAAATTTTCTACTGAGCCCCATACTCACACATCCAACTATATTGTCTACTGAGTACTTAAAAAAAAAAACTATAGTGTAGTATAGTCTACAAATATTTGGCATAAAAACCAAACTCCTTGTATTTACACTTTCCTTCATACACATGAAGGGATATTTGAGTATTTGTTCTCACACCCTAAAGCAAGTTGCAATCATAGTAACTCTATTTTACGGTACCTTTCAAATATGGTATTTTCATTGTTATTATCTAGCTTTTGGAAATCTGCATATGCTTCTATTTGACTCTTCCTAACACTCACTACTCCTACTGTCACTGGAATGATATTCAAATAAATATGATCATGTAATTTCCTCTTCTTCAAAGACCATTGTTGACTGTTAACTCAGAATTGCCTTCAGAATTACATCCGACTTTATTACATGGGGATATAAGAACCTTGGTATGCTGTAACTTCTAGATATAGTGTCCTTAGTACTTAGTACAATGCTCAATTGTTCTTCAATAGACAGATCTATTGCCAAATTCTAGTGAAAACTTTTGAGACTACTCCATAAATACTTTTAAAACCTCTTTTTAAATTCTTCCACACATTTCTTGATAACATTACTTTGAAATTTTCCAGAATGTAATTTGTTGGTTTTTGTTTTTGAATTGCCTGTTTATCAGAACCTAGCACAATGCCTGGCGCATCAAGGAGACTCAGAATGCAGTTGAATAATAAATGGATGAATGAAAAAGGGTGAAATGCAAGGGTTGGCAGTAACTTTCTGTTCCTATGCCAATTGTATGGGCGGATGGGCTTGGTAGGTGACACCCCTTAGCTTGTTTGTCCTGACAGAAAATGTAGGAAACAAGGATTTATAAGGAAACGTCACTCTTCTTTGCAGGGGCAAGAGGTGAAGAAAGCAATGGCATTTATCAGCCTGGTGTAATACATTCATGTGTCAGGGAGAACGGTGCCCAATAAGGCAGTTAAGGATAATTTAGTCAATAACCCCAGAACACAGAGTCAATTCCCACTGAGATCCTCAATCCCTTTTGACTAGTGGATCATCTTCCCGATATACCTGATTTAGTTAGAATGTTAAAAAATAGAAATTTAGGTAAGCATTTTGTAATATATGTAAATGAAACCACCATGATGGATGCCTCAAACCTATACAGTGCTATGTCATTTATTTCTCAATAAAACTAGAAATAAAATAAAAAACAACAACAAAAAAATCCACACTATTTATCCCTGTCCCGTGTGGCTCAGTTGGTTGGAGTGTCATATCATACACTGAATGGTTGCAAAGTTTCAGGTTCCGTTCCCAGTCAGGGTGCATTTGGAGACAACCAATCGATATTTTTCTCTCTATTCAAGTATTTCTCCTTCTCCCTTCCTCTCTCTCTATAATCAATAAAAAGGTATCCTTGGGTGAGGATAAAAAAAAACACCCATCTTATTAATTTAGCAGGCACTTTGCAATGCCTTCTATTTATACTAACAAATGAAGGCAGTTGATTTAAACTATAAATTGTGATCTCCTTGCAATTTTCTAGTTTGTTTTTCAAAGACAATCTGCTATGAAAAACGAAAGGCATCCCTGTGTACACACAGACATGCTAGGCTGACTAGGTTGCTGTGGCTGGGTGAAAAATGATTGTAAACAAAGCTAGTTTCCTGCACTGGAACCTTGACCCATGAAGGCCAAGAGATGTATTGTTCATTTAAATGAAATTCATTTTGCTGTCATATTAGTTATGCTTGAAAGTTTTATGTCCAGCAGAGATGTTCAGGGACATGCTATTCCTGGAACATGCTAATGCAGGCAGATATTAGAACTGTAGAACCAACTTTAGCCAACATAGAAAATGTAATGCATTAGATTTAGGCATCAACCCTTATGAAAGATTACATTATTTGAAAGTTTTGGCAAGATCTCCATTTCCTTTCTGTAAGAGGATTGATTATACAACCGCACCCTGTCAAGAACTATTGAAAGGTCTGGGGTTTTGCCCTGTGCACAACCTAACAATGACCCTGTCAGGCTTTCATGGATGCTGGCAGAAGACCTGATACCTGGACAAGAGACAGGGGGCTTTAGTACTCACAGCACACCAGGTAGCAGGAGATTTATGTTTATGTTACCTTTGCTTCTCACCCCCTCTAAGTTTGACAGATGGCAACAAGAAGGTGGTCTGAGAAGATGGTGCACATACAATGGGTTCATATTCTAGATGAGAAACCCTAAGATTAATGGGCCCCAATTTTAAGTGATACTAAAAGAAGATTTGCCCCAGTTTTGCTGAGAGGGAGATATCCTTCCTGCTTTGAACAGTAACCAAAATCTTCCCACTGTCTTGGAGGGAGACAGACACTTTGTCTTCCTAAGAATGTTTACTGTACAAATACCCTTGAAGAAACGAGTTCTTACCTATATGAGTTTTCACAATTGAAACTTTCTCAAGAGCTTTAAAGCTTCTGAATTGTAAAACTTGCCTCAAGCAATAATGTTTTAATGCATATTAATAAAGGAGAGGGGTAACATATATCATGTAATCCCTTTCAGTTTACAAAACACTTCCCCATGCATTATTGTGTTTAATCATGTGTAGGACCCATGATAATGAAGCTAAAATAATTTTATATTTGTACATAGTGATCCATGTTAGTAGGAATTGTTATGCAATATTATCTATTAAGATGGTATAGCTGATAATGAAAGTTGTAGCAGTTATAATACAGTGTGTGTGTATGTGTGTCTATGTGTGTCTCTGTGTGTGTTTCTTACCAGATCATTATAAAATAAATCTTATAAATTATCCACATACAAGTAGTATTGGTTTCTTTCTGGGATTGTTCCTAATCAGGATAGGATGTAGGTGTAACTTAAATTTTAAAATAGAGATGCTGGACTTATACACACAAATATGAAACATCAGAAATAGAATATAGATTAAAAAATACTAAAATCCTACCTCCACAGATGAAATTCTAGAGAGAACTTATGCATGCTGGAGGCATTTCATAGAGATGCTACTAGGCAGCTCATGGTTACTCTTGAGATTTTTCTTTCCCTTCTTTGCAATAGAATCAAAACCAATGATGAATCAAAGGCACATCGACTGTCAGTGCTGGAAGGGTCCCAAAGAGTATTACAGCCAGCCCAGGGAATCTCAAACATTGATGCATGCCACTGGAATCAATTGAGAAGCACTGGAAGTCCAGACCTCACTAATCAAGGATCTGATTTCTTAGATCTAGTAATAGATGCAAATCATTACTGAAAACTGTTTGACTTAATTTTATAGGGAAGACAACCTTCATTAATAAAATCTCTATTCATTATTTATTCTTATTAATTTCATTGCTACTACCCTAATCTCAATTTCTGTTACCTTAGTATATAAAACAATGCTAGAAATTGATGGTATTGGATAAATATTTGTTTAATTATTGAATGTTTGTCTTTTGCTTTGAGATTATTTTTAATGCTGATAATTATGCTACCTTCACCCAATCAGTGGAATTCTGTTGATTAATACTACTTTAAGAGTAAAAGGAAATCTTAAGTGAGGAAGGCATTATTTACCCATTTGAAAGATGAGATAACTTAGGATAGGTGAGGGATCTTTTCATTTTTTTTTTTTTACAGAGCATGGTAAGAACTATTGTATAAATTTAAAAAAAGAGCATATTCATGAAGACATTAATTCATAAGCCATTAGTGTAATTAGAATATATCACAACTATTATGCAATAAAAAATCCTATCTAATAAAAGAGTAATATGATATTGGCTGTACCTCTGCTACACCCACCAGCCACACCAACCAGCCAATCAGAGTGAGTATGCAAGTTAACCCCACCAAGATGGCTATGGCCACAGAGAGAGCAGGAGGAAGGCTTGGGTTGCCCCTGGCAATGGAGGAAGCCAAGCTTTCTGCACAACCTGGCCTGCAGGCCTCCACAAAGTTTCAATGGCTGTATGAACAGAAGGCTTGGCTCTGTTCCAGGCTACAAAGTTTCAATTGTAGAAAATAAATAAATCCCAGATACCAGGGCCTCTGCTTGGGCCAGCCTGCAAACCACCACAGGCCCCTCTCCCAGGCCACCCCATGTCCCAAAGGAACACCCAACCTGATCCAGGACACCCTTCAGGGCAAACCAGCTGGCCCCCACCTGTGCACCAGGCCTCTATCCTATCTAATAAAAGAATAATATGCAGATTGATCATCACTCCAACACACAAGATGATTGCCCCCATGTGGTCAAAAGATCCTACCCCCATGTGGACACAAGATGGTCACCACTAGATGGCCAGCAGGGGAGGGCAGTTGGCAGGTGAGAAGTTAGGGGTGACTGGGCCTGCAGAGAAGGGCAGTTAGGGGCAAACAGGCTGGAAGGGGAGTGGTTAGGGGGTGATCAGGCTGGCAGGCAGAAGCAGTTAAGGACAATTAGGAAGGCAGGCAGGTGAGCAGTTGGTAGCCAGAATTCCTGGATTGTGAGAGAGATGTCCGGCTGCCCATTTAGGTCAGATCCATAGGGCAGTTGGGCATCCCTCTTGAGGGGAAGCAGGCTGGGTTGAAGGATACCCCCATGCACGAATTTTGTGCACCAGGCCTCTCGTATAATATAAACTAGAAGAATGGAAGATAGAGGGACTTAAAGAAAATATGTTATATTTATTAAGTAGGCAGAGTTTAGAGCTAGATTCCTGGGTTCAAACCCCCCTTCTATCACATGTGACCTTTAGTTGTATGACCTTATAAACATTTATTATTTTCTCTAACCTGCATATACCTAAAATGATGATGATAGTAATATTTTATTCACAGCTATTATCAAATAAATCAAATTAAATATAAATATTTAATAGATCATCTGGAAAATAGTCAATAGTCCAAAAATTTTAATTATTAATCTTATTGTCATCATTATCATTGTCATTAACATGGATATTTTAGGAGATCAAGTTTTGCTTAGTTCAAGGTCAAAGAGGGACACTGGTTTATTAATAGTATTCTGTACTCTTAAAGGGGTTATAATTTTAAGAAAAAAGTAAGGAAAAAAGTATTTTCCAAATAGATATAGCAAAGAATATGATATCAAGTTGCCTAAACCTATTTAAATAAGTGGTTTCTTTTCTGATGAGGTAAATTCTAATATGCTAGACTTGGTTCTCTTGCCCCAGCGTATCTGAAAGAAATGAAATACCTGGAGTTGTTCATAAAACTATTCATTTAAATATCTGTCCATTTTAAAAACTATAAAAATATGATCATTTGTATAGACAGAATCTGAGATTCCTTGAATTGGAAATCAGAATACATCTCTTTTGCGTATGAGTATAATTGCATGCAATGCAGCAGGAATTTAAGAAAATGGTATATCCATGAGCTCTTATTACATTAGCCTTGTGGAAACTTGAATTGTTTCTTTTGCCCTTCCCTGCCAGGTTGAGCCTTTCCATTGACACAAATACACAAATGAAGAGGCATCAGCGGGACTGTAAATGGTTCACTGAGGTTGTAAATAGGCATTGCCCCTGTCCATAAAACATCATTGGCATTAGAAGGGTTTCACCCTTTACACTGGGCATTGTGTGGCTGTCCAGGTAAAATCTCAGCAGCTGCCTGGTCAGGCACTGTCAGGAAGATTCAGGACTCAGGGAAAAAAAAAAAGATTGCTCTCTTTGTCACATGACTGTACATCTCAGTATCCGACTCTGTAAAAGACACCGCAACATTTTGGCTGATTATGAATAGTAACTTACATTTGGAAAGCATGCTGCTTCAAATCTATGTTAGTATTCTAATTGTAACAATAGAAAATATGTAACTAGCATAGTTCTGGGGACTATGGTAGATTCTTTTACAAAGATTATTTTATTTAGTCTTTATGGCAATATATGAGTTAGGTAGTGATAATGTCTCCATTTTACAGATAAGAGGAGGTTAAGTGGTTTGCCCAAGATCATCCACCTAATAAAAGACAGTCAGAAGATGAACTGAGGGCAATTGTCCCCGGAGCCTTAGTTCTTAAATATTAACTCTATACAGTCTTTTCTTTCATATTCACTCTGTGTAATTGATAAAACGTCTATAATTTTTTATATCACTTCTTTGTCTCACTTAGGAGGGAAAATATTGATTAGTCAAGCAGTTTCTTATAACCTTGTGTTTGTCAGGACAGGCTAAACGATGCTGTGATAGATAATGAATACATCTCCCAATCTCAGTGGCTTATCAGTGGCTTCTAGTTTACTTCTCACTCTCATTATTGGTCAGTGGTCCTCTGGCTGTTCCCCTCACATTATGGCTCAGCCTCTGAGCTCCTTTTATCCTACAACTCCATCCTGACTCAGCGCTTCCAGTGCACGGATGTGGAAAGAATGCCATGAAAAACACAAAACAAATTTTAACTACCATTTTTGCTGATATTCCCACTGATGAACTATTAGATACACAGTGTCAGTATAGCCTCAAGTAGCCTGGGAAACACAGTTTTCCTATGTGATAAGGAAGGGGAAATACTGGGATAAATACATGGCATATTTCTCCATGAGTATCAGATCCCAGGTCTTTCTGACTTCTTTCATTTTTTTAAACTATAAAAATGTATATTTTTCTGAGTGGCTCTGATCCATGCAGTCACTTGGGAGACTCAAGTTCCTTTCCATTTCTTTTTTCTTAAATTTATTTTTATTGTTGACAGTATTATGGATCTCCACCATTTCCCCCATTTGCCCTCCTCCACCCATCCCCGATCCCACCCAAAGCCTTCACCACACTATTGTCTGCACCCATGGATTATGTAAATATGCATATACACTCTTTGGTTATTTCTTCTGCCTCCACCTCCCCTTCCCTCTGAGATCTGCATCCATGTCTCTGGACCTATTTTTAATTCATTTTCTTCAAGTCTACCTACCTCTTTGCCCAGAAGAAAACCATAGAAGAATGTGACTTCTGAAGGTACCATTTAATGAAATTTTTAAATCAATAGATTCTTAAATTATGCTGAAACCTTAAATGGATATGCCAATTTGCACAAATAAGCAGTCAGACCTTAGAGATATGGTAGGTTTTGTTCCAGACCACCAGATCATATCCATTTTGCAATAAAATAAGTCATACAATTTTTTTTTGGTTTCCCAGTGCATATGAAAGGCATGTTTATACTATATTCTAGTCTATCAGGTATGCAACAGATTATGTGTAAAAAGATAATGTACATAACTTAATTAAATACGTTATTGCTAAAAATCGTTAACCATCATCTGAGACTTTGGAGAGTCATAATCATCTGGCTGGTGAAGGGTCTTACCTGCAATTTGTAAAAAATCCATTGTCTGCCAAGCATAATAAAATGAAGCAAGATAAAATGAGGTAGGCCAATAATAGATGGCCAAGAATTCTCCATAGCGTTATCTATCTATATGATAACTTCCGTGTATTTTTAAACATGAAAATTGGAAATCCTCTAATTAACTAGAGTCCTGGTTAGGAAAGGAGTGGTTTGGTTTCGGTTACTAGTTAGCAATTAACTACATGTGGTGTGTGTGTGTGTGTGTGTGTGTGTGTGTCCCTGAATCTCAGAAACATAGTTAATTGAGGCTAACAAGTGTACTGTTTGCACGTATCCAAACCAATTTTCTCTTTTATTAAGGTAGTTGCGGTTGTTAGAGCAGGGAGGCATGGAACATAGGCTGTTGATGAAGAAATCGTTTTCTTTAACCATCCCTCCTCGCCACCTGCATTCTAAACCAGGCAGAATTAACCATTTGTATCTCCACTGTGTCCTGCTCTCGAGAGCAGTGCATCGTTTAGGAGCACTGAATGAATGAAAAGCATGCAAGTCAGGATGAAGTCAGGACTGGTCGATATTTCCGCCGAGAAAGAAGCTGTGACATGAAGAAGAACTATCTAAAGTGACAGTTTGAGGGAAGAATAACTTGTAACACAGAATGACAAAAACCAAGGCAGCTGTTTAAATTAAAACACAATCTATGTCTGCATTGAGGAAAAGCAATCTTAGGAAATTAATTAAGATTGTGTTGTGGTGTGTTTTTTTGTTTTGTTTTTTTGTGTGTGTTTTTTTCTGCACAGTAATGCTGAACTTTTGAGACAGAGTTTATGAATCCTCTTTTCTTTGGGAATCTGTCTTCCTTAAAAAAAAAAAGAAACAATTGAAAGAGTTTTCCTTGTTTGAAATTCATCATGTTGCTTTTCATTAGAACGTTTTCTTCTCCCACGTTGCTCCAGAAATGCAGACACTCAAATGAATCGCCTCTGCCCAGTAGAGCTTATTTTTCAATTTACATAAATAAATAACCTGCCAAAACTAATTACTTCTCTTCAAAATCTAAATGCATTATTTCTCCTCTTTTTCCAGTCTGCCTTGTTTTAATTATTTTCACATCAGTTGTCATTTTAGAAGCCGGTTTCGACTAAAAAGGGATAATCAGATGTGTCTCAGTGTTTTAATTTGGCTAATTAAGATTGCTGCCTTTGTCTGGATTTCTGGAGGCATTCATTTACCGCCTGTTCATAGTTTTGGGGTATTGAGAAGAGCAATCAAGGAAAAAATAGTCACAGATATATTTATATTTAAATACTAAGAATAATTTGTTGTTTGCACTTTCTTTCCTTGCTTCCCCAAACCTTATTCTCCAATGCCCAGAGAACCTGAGAAGCAAGTCATGCAAAGGAGGTCAGAACTTTCTTCGCCCTTTATAGGTCATTATTCCAGAATATAGAACGCCTTGAATATTGTGCCCGAGTTCTCTTTGTCCTCCTCATGTTTTGAATCAAGGCAACTGTGATCACAGCACACCACTGCTCCTGGAAAGCAGATGGTTAGCTGACTCACCACACAATTCATGGGGTGTAATTGCCTGGTTGTGAGAAACATCAGACACAGCACCTGGAAAGTGAACAGGAAGAAAGAGCAGGTGGGAAAATAGTCGTCTTTGCTTCGACAACCTAGTTACTGCATCCAAAGTGCTTCAATTTGTGTTCTTCAGAGTCCTTCCTGCCAACTTGGATTTATACAGCACACTGTCTTCCAAACTGATCACTGATTTTTTTCATACTTAGTCTCATTGATCTATACTATATGATTGTATACAAGCAATTGGACATCTTTGAATTCTTATTATCAACTAGAGGCCCTGTGCATGAAATTTGTGCAGGGGTGGGGGGAGTTGTCCCTCAGCCAGCCTGCACCTTCTCCAATTTGGGATCCCTCGAGGGATGTCCGACTGCTTGTTTAGGCCTGATCCTATAGTACGATCGGGCCTAAACAGGCAGTCGGACATCCCTCTTACAATCCAGGACTGCTGGCTCCCAACTGCTCGCCTGCCTGCCCCTAACCACTCCTCGGCCAGCCTGACTGATGCCTAACTGCTCCCCTGTCAGCCTGATTGCCCCTAACTGCTTTCTCTGCAGGCCTGGTCCCCTGCCAACTGCTTTCCCCTACAGGCCTGGGTCCCCCCCATCTTTTCTTTCCTGTAGGCCCGGTTGTCCCCAAATTTCCTCCTCTACTAGCCTGGTCACCCCTAATTGCCTTCCCCTGCAGGTTTGATCGCCTCCAGCTGCCCTAGTCCCTCTCAACTTCCCTTCCTTGCTGGCCTAATTGCTCACAACTGCCCTCCCTTGCTGGCCATCTTGTATCCACATGGGAACAGTCATCTTGTGTATTGGAGTGATGGTCAATCTGCATATTACCCTTTTATTAGATAGGCTGGGACAACTCAAATAGTGTGAATTTGTTACTGACCCCAAATCATGCAGTTATTTAGACCTTGTGTCCTATTTGTGAAGCTAAACTATGCCTTACATTCTTTAATGATCCAAATAGGCAGATGTCTGTTTCCAATGGTGATATTGTATATAAATATTACATCTTTGTATATTCACATATATGCACATCCATACATTTTATATATAAACATACACATATACATTTTATTGTATATACACATACATATGCATATACAGTATATTTTATTTCTTCTTTAGTGCAATGGAGGGGATACCTTGTTTTTGAATAAAAGATTTAGGAAGAGGAAATTATATTTAAATTGATTTCCTGAATTAATACAAGTAACATCTACTATCTACTGTTTAGGTGAGATTTCTTTAATTGTAACAACAGTTGTTACAGTAATCTACCACAACGGCCAATTTATATCTTCATCTGACACTGAGTTTGTAAAAAAAGAACATCTTAATAAATTTTATATCTTTTTGTCTTAGATGTCTTATTTCTTGATTTTATGTTTACAAAACTGATCTTCCTTTTGTACCTTCCTTGCAGGTACATCAACTGTAAATTTTTTTTTTTCAAACACAGTTCACATTCAATGTTATATAAGTTTCAGGTGTGTAGCTGAGTGGTTCAACATTTATGTAATTTATTAAGTGAGTCCCCTGATAAGTCTAGTACCTAGCTGACATCATCTATAGTTATTACAATGTTATTGATCATATTGCCTATGCTGTACTTTACATTCCCATGACTGTTTTGTAATTATCAATTAGTACTTCTGAATCTCCTCACCTTTTCCATCCATTTCCCCAAATCCCTTCCCCTTTGGCAACCATTAGTCTTTTCTCTCCGTCTATGGGTCTGCTTCTATTTTGATTGTTCATTTTTAAAATATGTTTTTATTGGTTTCAGAGAGGAAGGGAAAGAGAGAGATAGAAACATCAATGATGCGAGAGAACAACTGATTGATTGCCTCCTGCACACCCCACATTGGGAATTGAACACACAGCCCTGGCATGTACCCTAATTGGGAATCTTACTGTGACCTACTTCATTGGTCAATGCTCAACCGCTGAGCTAGGCTAGCCAGGGACATTTTTTTTTTAATTTACACATATAAATGAAATCATATGATATTGGCATTTTATGCAATGTTCTTCACATTAGGTAAGTCTTGATTCTAGTTGGCAATGTTGGAATTTAGGGTAAAATTAAAGTGACTCTCTGGCAGTTTATTAAGTAAGAAATCATAATAGTGTTTATTGAGTGACTACCACATGACAGACCCTATTTTTTGGTGTGTTATAGTTGTTTTCTCATTTAAACCTCAGAGATATTATTATTACTATCATAGTTTTATTTATGAGCCACATAAAGCTCATAGGAATTACCTGATTGAAAAGATGCACACGTTTATTAAATTGTGCAGCCAGAATCTGGACTCACACTGTCAGAAGCCGAAGACCCTGACCTCTGCCAGGCTGCCTTCCATGTGCTACCGTGCCTGGGATCCCAGGATGGAACTGATACTGTTGTAAATAGCTAGTTATTAATAATAGGAAAGGAGCCAAAGGAAGAGCAGAGGTTACAGGCATGCCATTTGGGCAGCTTCACCAGGAATCTGCAATTTCACACTCCTAGGGAACCACCAGTCGATCTCTGCAAGTCATTCAAGGGAAGGGTCCAACAAAGGAGAGATAGATGCATGCACAGTGAAGTTGGGGTGACTAGGCAAAGTAAGTGCCTGTCAGTCATACCTGGAGCAGAGATTGTTGCTCAGAATTGGGGGGACCACTTCAAGCCCATGAAAGTTTGGGAAGACCTAACCCCCTAGACCAGTGGTTCTCAACCTCTGGGTCGCGACCCCTTTGGGGGTCGAACGACACTTTCACAGGGGTCGCTTAAGACCATTGGAAAGCACAGGTATTTACATTATAATTTATAACAATAGCAAAATTACAGTTATGAAGTATGGTTGGGGGTCACCACAACATGAGGAACTGTATTAAAGGGTCGTGGCATTAGAAAGGTTGAGAACCACTGCCCTAGACAAAGGAATTCTCTCTCTTGGCTCTAGGCTCATGGGGCTCTCTCCTTCCTCCTTTCTTGCATTCGCCTGTGTTTCCTCCGTTGCCATGTGGCCCTGTGGGCCATGCAATGGACTGATGGATTGAAACTGGGAACGCAAACTAAGCTAGCCTGATGCTGGATTGGATTGCTCCAACATGGAACAGAAGCTCCGGACACTGGCTCTGATTTTAGCCCCACTAAAAGCAAAATGGGACTTCTTCCCTGGGGGGACTGAGGGAAATGGGACTTTAGAAACTCAGGGATTTGATTCCACACAAATAATAATCACTCGTTCTTCTGTGCGAGTCTTAGAAAATTATTTTTCTCGGGATCATCTCAAGAATTCACCTCCCCTGAGCAATAGGTGGGGACCAAGACCCACCACCTCCACCAGTGGCTATTTTCATCATTTTCCGTCAAAGCTCAGAATCAGAAAGAGTTATAACCAAATGGAATGCCATTCCTTGGAAACGTATATTCTCAGTGAAATTCCTTTATGTAGCATTTCTTTCTAAATTCAATCTGAAGAGAATGTCCTCTGGCCATTTGTCTAATCAATAAAAGTTAAATATGCGGTCCCCCTCATCCCTTTATTATGCAGCGCTTCAAGTTGCATAGTGATAGTTGAACTGTGAATCCTAGAGGTAAATTTTTTTTTTTAAAAAAAGGTAAAAAGTTGAGTCTCATTGAGATATAAAGCACAGATTAAATATTTTATTTAAATCATTGTTAATGAGGAAATCAGGCTGATGATGCACAGAATTATATGACGATAAGCAATGTTGAAATAAATTTACAAATAGAAGAAACTGACTTGTTTTTCCCCACAGGGGAATAAAGGGGGAAATTAATTGAATCTCCCTATTCCCCTAGACAGAATGGATTTGCATTTCTTTAGACAGGAGTTATTATTTTGTATTGCTATTTATTACCTACAGTTTATAGAGTTGTAAAACATTTCAAAGGCAGTGAAAACCTTAAATCAGATCATCAAGAGGTGCAGCTCTAAGCAATTCATAGTTTTCCTGCAAGAATGAGCCTGATATAGAGACGCCTGAGGCTGTCCACATGCAAATGGCCGAGAGATTACTGGTACAGATCTCATCCCTCAGAGACTTCTGCCTCAGCCATTTTTGTTTTACTTGTAATATTCTAAACACAGTTTCAAATGCAGGGCAAGGTGTATGGGTTGAGCTGTCAGCTATGCCTGAAAATAATCGGATGAAAGGAAACAATGTAAGGATTTAGAGATTTGTGAGGGGTATGTCTGCAGGAGGAAAAAAAAAAAAGAGGATACAAAGATTGCTGGGAAATAAACGAGTTCTCATATAGAAAATTAAAGATGAGTATGAAAACTGTAAGAGAAAGAAAGATGTCACAATATAGTTTGGAGGAGAGATGTCATCAAAGCTTCCATGAGACCGCTATGCATCTGTGGGCTTTTGAGAACCCTCATCCAAGAACAAAGGGAGTCTGTAATGTTTAGGAAGTTCATTGTCAGCATTTTCTGGGTGTACTGCTACTGATTGGAAGGTCATCGGGTAGGTCGTTAGAGAAGCTCTGGCAAGTAGGAGAGACAAGAGGGTATTTTATGAGGCACAATGTGAGGTCATGCTTTGCATCTAATGCCTCTAAAATATGAAATTAATACGTGATATCCCTAGTGATATTTACAGCATGGCATTAGTGAATACAAAGCAGTAATCCCTGGGCTGGGTTTTCTGAATATGTCACAAGAAGCAACAGAGTGGCAAAGCTTGAAACCTGTAGTACGTGGCAGCTTCAACAGAAAGACTCAGTTTTAATGGACTGAGGGTCAGGACGAGGACGGGTCTGTCTGAGAATCGCACAGGGATCAACTTTCATTTTCCGGACCTGCCACTCTGCTGACAGATTGTCCGGGCTCTCACTCATGGACACAGAATCAATTTTCTAGAGAAGTGACACAGAATTCTGGCCACAGTGCTCCTCTTATTAAAAAGAACATGAATACCTTTCTTTTAAGGATGTACATATAATAGCAAGGTATATAGATACATATAATTTACATGCTATACTGCTAGAAAATAGCTATTTGTAACTATTTAAAATAACTGTTAGAGTAAATGTATTGGTTTAATGGACTGAACATCTCAAGTTCACTTTAAGAAGCAATACACTGTATTTTCCGGCGTATAAGACGAGTGGGCGTATAGGACCGACCCCCAACTTTTCCAGTTAAAATATAGAATTTGTGATATAACCATCCTATAAGATGACACCCCGCGTATAAGACGACTCCCGACTTTTGAGAAGATTTTCCTGGGTTAAAATGTTGTCTTATATTCTGGAAAATATGGTACATTTGCCATTAAAATGGGGTTTATAGGACCAAGTCATTTTCTTAGATCCTTAAGAAAATTATGGGTTTTTATTGATTTGTTAGAGCGAGGGGAAGGGAAAAGGAGAGAGAGAAACATCAATGATAGAGAGACATTGATTGGCTGCCTTCTACATACCGCCTAATGGGGATCGAGCCCATAGCCCAGGCATGCACCTTCAGGGAACTGAACCTCCACTTCTCGGTGAATGGAATGACACTCAACCAACTGAGCCACACTGGCCAGGGTTTGGCTTTGTTTCTGAGATATTACTTTCTGCCAACACTGATGGGGGAAATAGTAGCAAAGAAATCTTTTGGTTCAAGGGCCAGACCACAATCCCTTTCTGATGCAGTTTGGGCAAAAAAAAAAAAAAAAAAAAAAGGATGACTTCTGACTATCTCCTTCCACTTTGCTCCTCTGCAATTATTATGTGGGATAGTCTTCCAAAATTAAAATCATGTATTAGTATGCTTCTAGATTATTCTCCTTCTCTGGGGACAATGGCAAAAGGAGAAAAATCTATCTCCACTCACATAAGGTTGTAAATATTTTAGCTATCCTCTAGTTTGCTGACATCGTCTTAGTTAAAAAGCGAAAGTTCTTACCCCATTTTTATTTGTCTGGTTTTCCGTGAAAAGCAGCCTTGTGTTTATGAAATCCATTCGCAGATTGCTTCTCTCCTTAGAGTCTCCTTCAGCATGTCAATGTCTCATAGAGGCATCTCATCCACTCTATTCTGCATGTGTTTGCCAGAGGAAAGGTGAATTGGGGAAAAGATGGGAGAATGGAAAATTCCAGACATGGCTATTAAGAGATACGGCGAGGTTAAGTTGGCTGAATTGAGCAGTCTCTAATACAAGCTGTTTGCAGTATAGCCTGTCTTAGATTTTTATAGCAAATAAGTTTTTCCACCTTTCACTAGCGATGCCAGTCACCCTTTGAGTCGCATCTGAAACCTGTTTTGCTGACTTCAGTTTTTTAACAATGGATTTCATTGTACTTGTCATGTTTGGAAATGTATTGTTATTGTTCAAAGCTTTTAGACTATGCACAGAAAAGGTTTGCAAATGAAATTGTAGCTGCTTTGTCGGTATTCAATCTTTGGGGTTTCACATTGGCTTTTAGAAATGTGGCTATTGACTAGCCTTCTAAGATAAAATATTCATCTAAACCAGTGGTTGGCAAACTCGTTAGTCAACAGAGTCAAATATCAAGAGTACAACGATTGAAATTTCTTTTGAGAGCCAAATTTTTAAAACTTAAATTTCTTCTAATGCCACTTCTTGAAAATAGACTCTCCCAGGCCGTGGTATTTTGTGGAAGAGCCACACTCCAGGGGCCAAAGAGCCGTAGGTGGCTCACGAGCCACCGTTTGCCAACCACTGACCTAAACTCACTGACTAAACACAATTCTCACAACATAAGCAGCAAGGCTTTACAAAATGAGTAATATCTCACTTACTACACACAATTCTCCCAACCAGGCTACTGAGGATATTTCCTAAGGTTTTGTAAAATCTCTAGTAATGTCAAAATATTCCTCAATGCTCTTATCATATGTGGCATGTAAGATAAAGAATTCTATAGATAAAAGTATCAGTCCTTATAAGTGTTAATAGTCACTGTCCTGCCATTACCATTTCCCTAGTTTTCTTCCTTAAAAGACACTCTAACCTCTTTGCATGAAATAAATGAAGGTAAAATGCCATTTTAAAAATATAAATGGAAGCCTTCTTGAGGTGTTTAAAAAATTAAAGTAGAAAGCATGACATGTGGAGCTATGTACCTGACCTATATCCTCCCTCCTGTGAATGCATAGTAACAAGGACATGGCATTGAGATTCAGGAAGATGTGAGCAGGAATTCTTAGCTTTGTAACTTTTATTGATAAAATTACAGGAATCTTAACTGAATTTACTATATGACTTCACTTTTTTAAACGTTCCCCTTTGCATAAAATGGGGAGAATTGTGCAGTTTTCCATGTCCCTGAGGTTGGTAGAGGTAAACTGATAGTGTATATCAGCTCAATACCCAAGTGTTCCCAAACTAATAATGGCAGAGGTGGGCTGGATCCTGGATTTACTTTTATTAAAAATATATTTTTATTGATTTCAGAGAAGAAGGAAGAGGGAAAGAGAGATAGAAACATCAATGATGAGAGATAATCACTGATTGTGTTCTGCATATCCCCTCTGGGGATCAAGCCTGCAACTTGGGCATGTGCCCTGACCATGAATTAAACCCATGACCTCTGGTTTCATAGGTAGACACTCAACTACTGAGCAACACTGGCTGGGCTGGAACCTGGCTTTTCTGATGCCAAGACTACCGTTCTTTCTCTAATACTCTATTGAGTGCTATAATGTATTCTTACCATTATTGAATGTCATGGTAATAGAAAGAACCTTACATCTAATCCTGTCCTTATTTTTGTTCATTTATGTGGGGAATGAAAGGCTAACTCTGGCTTTCTGAATGCCTTCCTATAAAATATGTTAAAAAAATAAAATTACATATTTTAGGTTACATACAAGCAACATTTTAGGAATATTTTTGCCTTATACTTTGAAAAGTTAAGAGAACAAAAAGAAAAATTTAAGTGCAGTTGAGCAATCCAAAATTGATTGAGAAAAACCTTTTGTTTTCTTTCCTTCAAAGAATATGCACTAATATAAGCAGTATAGGCTCTATGACCAAAATACCATATTTTCATCATGGAGATAGTGTGGTAGACCTGTTTATCAGCAACAAAGGTTTCAGCGAAGATAGCCCAGGAACTCTGAAGTCATCCAGAGTAAATATATTTTAAATTGGAAACACCTTAAATCTGAACAAGGATGTTAAATCAATTATGATACCTTTAAAATTAATAAGATATATTGTTGGCTATTTACTCCATGCAAGGCAGTGTGCCAGGATTTGGTAGTAATTAAGGTAGAAATGGTCATTAAAGAGTTTACAGTTCATGAAATTTGTGCTATTAGGTGCATGGTCTCTGCATCATAGATTTTCATCTTATTAGGGGCATATATATTTAGGGTTATTGTAATTTATTATCCCTTTTACTTTAAATGTTTCTCTGTGTCATGTTATTCTCCATCTTGAAGCCCATTTTGTTTGATATTAAAAGAACCACTTATGCCTTTCTATGCTTACTGTTTGCATGGGTTATCTTTTTTCACATTCTTTTATTTTCAAGTTATTTGGGTTTTTATATGTAAAGTGTATTCCCTGTAGGGATCACACAGCTGGATCTTGATTTTAAGCAACAGATTCTGAAAATTTCTGACTTATTTGGCATGTTATTTATATTTAATGTAATTATTGATGTTTTAATTTAAAAACAGCATCTTGCTATTTGTTATCAATCGTTCCTTTTATTTTTTGACTACCTGTTTTGTTCTCTTTTCCCCAGACTTTGTGAAATTGTTGGATATTTTTTTATAATATGTATTATTTGTATGGAGTTTTATACCTCCTGTTATTTCATTGAGATTTTCTAGGGCATTGATTCACAATCAGGGATGACTTTGCCTTCCAGTGTACTTTAGTCAATGTCTGGAGACATGTTTTGTTTTTAAAAAATGGGAAGGTGGAGGGGCTGCTATTGGCTTCTAGTCGGTAGGGGAGGGATGAATCCAGCAAGGCATTGGAGAGAGTTCTGCAGCAAAGAATTATCCCACCCAAAATGTCAGCTCTGCCCTGGCTGAGACACCCTGCTAACATTGTACCATTTTACACTTTCAACTTCGTACCTGGCCCCTCCCATTCCCTGCATAATGGGTCTTTTTCTCTGACTGCTGTTAAATTTTCTATCTTTAGTTTTTCGCAGTTGGCTAAACTTGGTTTGAAGCCGTCGTATTCATATCATCAATGTACTTGTTTTATAAAACTTGATATATAAGGACTTCGATTACTGGACAAAGTCTAGACTTCACTATAGTTTTGTCAATTTCCCTTTGTATTTTTAACAGTTTTGTTTTGCTTTTGTTTTCTCTTATGTTGTGGAAAAATTTACACAGACTTTTTCCCTCTGCATTAAACATTTTTTTCAATGGAAAGTTCTTTTTTTTCCCCTTTAAATCCTTTTATTTTCAATCTACTTTGATATTAGTATTATAATTTCTACTTTTTTTTCTTTTTAAGTTTCATAGACTTATGCATGCCTTCTGCTGACTTTCATCCCTTTGGTGTTTTTCTCTCCATGCTTGATGGGTATAATGAGAAATCTGCAGCTGGAAGAGGCCCGTCTTGGAGCAGGCTGGAACCCTGCTCTTAAACTTCTAGCCTACAGTCCTGTGAAAAATGAATTTTTATTGTTTATAAGCTAATGATTCCATAGTATGTTGTTATGTCAGTCTGAATAGACTAAGACACTCTCAATTGATGAAAAAAATACAAAAAAAAATAGTAGAAACATAAGTAACAAATAAAACTAAAGATTTCCAGAAAACAAAATGCAAATTGTCCATGAACATTTGAAAAGATGTTAGGACTCATTAATAATTATGTAACTGAAAATTTAAACTTAAAAAATTTGCCATTTTTCACCCATCATATTTGAAAAACTTAAATATTGATGATAGTGCTCATAAGAACTTGGGTGGACAAGCACTCTCATTCTTTTTTTGGCAGAAATGTAAACTGCTACTGATGAACAGTCATTGAAGAAACTTTTTTTTAGGGAAAAGAAATGCAATTATCCTTTAACATAACAATATAACAATTCTACATCTTACAGTCTTCCCTGCAAAAAAAAAATGTGTGTGTGTGTGTGTGTGTGTGTGTGTGTGTGTGTGTATGTAAAGGGACATTAATGGCAAGCATTTTTGTATGATAATAGATTCTAGAAAAACCTAAATAATATCTATCAACAGAGGAAGAGTTACATGAATTATGGTACTGTGGAATACTACAAAGGGTTAAAACAGAAAGGGAGATGAAAAGATATTATTAATAGTGTTAAATAAAATGGAAGTAGAACAATATGTGGGTCCATTAAAATGATAATGCTTGTGTGTGTGTGTGTGTGTGTATGTGTGTATATATGTATATATATATACATGTATATATATATAACATTCACAAATATGCAGGCAATTACCTGAAAGACAACACTACATTCTTATCAATGTTTACTTTGGGGGGGGGATAATAGATTGAAGGGTTTAGAAGCCCATAGGAAAAATGTTTTAAAGACTCTTGAATTACTTGTATATTTGTTTTAATGAGAATGCATAGAAATATTTATTGCATAACTAAAAATTTAGCAACCAAACACACAAAAATGATACACCCGAAAAGTATGTGATGCAAACACCTAAGTTGTTAGTTACATTGAGGGGACAAGACTTAGGGGCCTGGCTTCATCTTCCAGAACTTCCTTATTGTCCCACACAGTTATGGGTTCTAGTTGTGATAAATGCAGTTTGGAATTGGAGACTGAACACATTTATATTATTGCACTAACATAGTTTCTCAGACAAAAAGCGTGTTCAAGTCCCTTCAGTTTTGTAGAGAACAAAAACATTTTTTTTTTCTGTTATTCTACTTTTCTCCAGCTGCTCCTAGGCCTTGGGGAGCCAACATTTTTTGTTGTTTTTGTTTTATGTCAGATAATGTTTCTATTATGTCCCTTTTCTCTCCTGTCTTTTGTCTCCTTCCCCAGCCCACTCTGATCCTGCAGAATAACCTACAATGAGTGTCCTCCTACTTCAAAAGCAGAGCCTTCTGTGTGAAGATCTGAGCCGTCAGGATCAGGTTGTCTTTGGAACTGTTCATTCACCTGCTTTAATTTCCTTTTATGATATTATTAACGACATGATTTTCATGTTGTAATTGCGTTTCCTTTGTGCCAATTCTGTTCCTTTACACCCCAGATTAGCAAAATGGATATGTCCCTCCCTTCTAAGTTTCTTTCTCCTTCATACGTCCATCTCCTCTCATTGGTGCGCTCCTTTGATTAACACACCTCCTGATTCTCACCTGATTGGTCCAGAATGCACCCTGCATGTCAGGAGCCTGCACACAGTGACTGATCAAAGGGGCATCCTCACTGGTTATTTTACCTAGAAGTTTAACAAATGCTGAGGGCCTGCGACTGCACTTGGTATTCTACTTTCAGTGACCCATTCACACATTCCCGCCACGATCTCACTGCCACCTGTTTTCTTTCTCCCTCCCCACTGAGCATCCATCTGTGGTCCTATTATCCTGTTTCCTATTGAACACATGCTGCTCCAGACTAAGCATCCAGCCAAGTTTAATTATTGTGCTCAGACCCTCTCTCCAGGACAACGATGCCTCAATGATTTCACCAATGTGCCTTCCCCTTTCAACAATGTGCATGTTTTCATCTTGTCTCTCGTAGTTTTGCCTCTTTGATCTCGCCTCCTTCCCGTTTGTGTGCGAAGAATGATGAGAGTAAAAAATGAGCCCAGGTGAAATGTTACCCTTCCGACTATACGTCTTCTTGTGCATCTTTCTGTGAAATATGTTTATGGGTATAATAAGGTCTTAGTCTTGGTGATGTTTCAACAGCCTTGAAATCTACAAGATAACTGAAGTGGCCTCTCTCTTGCCCTTTGAGTAAGTAAAACTAGTATTGTCTACATACTAATAACCATTTTTGTTTCTGCAAAAGAGACACAAACCAGAAAGAGCATAGATGTCTTTAAAATGATCTTTCATACCTGCAAAGTCTCATAATGCTCGATTCCTTATCACCCTCTTTACTGTGGTCTATACACATTTGAGTAAAAATCCAAAAAGATATTACCTCTTTGGTATGCAAAATAATGGCCCCCAAACATATCCATGTCCTAAACCAAGGAATCTGTGAATAAGTTACTTTCCATGACAAAAGAAACTTTGAAGGTATGGTTAATTAAGGTTCTTGGGGTGAGGAGATTATTTTATACTAGAGGCCCAGTGCATGAAAATTTATGCACTGGAAGGGGGTGAGTCCCTCAGCCCGGCCTTCCTTCTCTCAGTCCAGGAGCCCTCAGGGGCAGGAGATGACCCTGCAATAAAAGGAAGGCGATGCCCCCATCACACCTTTGTTGCTGCCACTGCTAGTAGCGCAAGCTTCAGCCCGGCCCTGATTACCTGAGCCTTGGGTTAGCCCTGGTGGCTGTGCAGCTTGCCCACATCTTGGGCATCAGCTGGGCAGCCAACATCCAAGGCTTGCCTGCAGCTAGGGGTTTGAGGAGACTGGGGAACTGCAGAGGCAGGCACATAAAGCTGAGGGGCCTGGATGCCACCATCTTGTGGCTGTGGGCACTGCCATCTTTGAGGGTGTGACAATCAATTAGCATATTTCCTCCTTATTGGCTGTGGGTGCTGCCAAGTTTGTGAGAGTGTGATGGTCAATTAACATATTCTCTTTTTATTAGATAGGATAGCCTAGGTTAGCCCAGAGGTTGGCAAATGCATTAGTCAACAGAGACAAATATCAACAGTACGATTGAAATTTCTTTTGAGAGCCAAATTTTTTAAACTTCTTCTAATGCCACTTCTTCAAAATAGACTCTCTCAGGCCATGGTATTTCGTGGAAGAGCTGCAAGTGGCTCATGAGCCCCAGTTTGCCAACCACTAGGTTAGCCCAAGGTAATGCAAATGATCATTATATGTGGAAGAGGGAGAACAGATAATCAGTGTCTCAGTATTTGATGTGAGAAAGATACCAATGACCATTGTCAACTTTGAAAGTGGAGGAAGAGATGGACACAAAAGGATATAGGCTGTCTCTAGAAACTAGAAAAGGCAAGGGTGTGGATTCCTCTCTAGAGTCTGTAGCGGGAACATGCCCTGACCAACACCTTGGGTTAGCCCAGAGAAACACATTTTGGAATTCTGACATCCAGGACTGTAAAGTAATAAATATGTGTTGTGTTGAGCTACTACTGAGTCTGTGGTAATTTGTTTCAGCAGCAATAAGAAACTAACATACTGCCAAAGAGGCAGTTTCAATAAGTGATTTACTGGAGCAGTAGAAACTGTACCTAAGAAACTCTAGAGTAATAGACTCAAATTACTTCCTGCTCTCACCTTCCCAAATGAGGTTCATTTTTATTTCAACAACCTTTATTATCCACCCCTTATTTTTCCCTTTAGGAAGAACTTTCATTAATATCTTCAGCTGTTCACTACCTCCGCCCACATTTGCTCCCAATGACCTACCCATATAATAGAACAATCCCTAAACTTCCTCTTTCTTTAGTCAAGTGGAGTTGGTGAACCTTGGGGATTTTCCTTTTATTGGAGCAATAAATTCTTCCACTGAAATGAAGACCTATGTTTACCGCCAGTTCCTTTTGTAATGATAGGACAACCTACCACAAGGCCAGCTGGGGCTGAGTTGCTGGAAGGTCAACATCTGCATTTCCAAGTAAAATGCATTCCACTAAATATATTGCTTACTGTAGGAAGAAGTATCTTTATTGTCCATTACAACAAGTATATTCTGGAAATAAAGCACTAAGTACTCTTTATATACACTATTGTTTCTCCAGCTTGGCAGTTTTATAATTTTCTCATGTCCTTTCAGACAAGGTCTCCATTGTAATACTCTGTATCATTGTTTGTGAAGCTATTTTATTTACCTCATGCCATACTAAACAGAAGGCTTACTGTTATTGGCCATGTGGATGGATGATGGATAGTCTTTCTCTGTTGCTAGTGGGGGTGGGGTATTCCTTTTCCCACTGGGTGCTGGGGGTTGGATCCTTAGGATATCTCAAGAAAGAATTTTCTGCCCTAACCAGTTTGGCTCAGTGGATAGAGCATCTGCCTGTGGACTGAAAGATCCCAGATTTGATTCCGGTCAAGGGCATGTACCTTGGTTGCGGGCACATCTCCAGTAGGAGGTATGCAGGAGGCAACTGATCGATGTTTCTCTCTCATCAATGTTTCTAACTCTCTATCTCTTTCCCTTCTTCTCTCTAAAAAATCAATAAAATATATTTTTTTAAAAAAGAAATAATTTTCCGAGACTCATGCAGGAGGATAAGTGACTTTGATTTGCATGGAGTTACATCCCTTAGGATCCAAAGTCCCATTTCCCTCAATCCAGTCCCAGAAGAAGTGCAAATGGGGATTCAGCAGAGTTAGAAGCAAAGCCAGTGTTCAAAGTTTCCATTTCATGGTAGAGCTGGGACCAGTTTAGAATTAGGCTACTTGCAGTCCATTAGTCCATTATATGTGGGGGGACCACATGTCTGTGGGCCATGTGGTTGAATGAAGGGGACCCAAGAGAATGTGCCCTCTATAGCAAGAGTCACTCACAAGAGTGAAAGTGGCAAGAGAGGAGGCTCTTTTGTTTAGGAGATTAAGTACCAAAAATCTTTTTTTGCTTAAAGTGGCCACACTTACTCTGATCAACGACCTGATATCAGGTGTGACGGACAGCCAAGTACATTCCCTGTTTTACCAAGGTTTTTACATTATATTGACAATGTTCTCAATAAAGTTAGTTCTTTCTATGAAGTCTCCTCCTTTTATTAGTTGACTAGAGGCCTGGTGCATGAAATTTTTGCACTGGTGAGAAGGGGGAGCCCTCAGCCTGACCTGCACATTCTTGCAGTGTGGGAGTTCTTGGGGGATGTCTGACTGACAGCTTAGGCCTGGCAGTTGGCATTCTTAGTGCTGCGGTGGAGGTGGAAGAGGCTCCTGTGACTGCCACCGCACTCACCAGCCATGAGCCCAGATTATGACTGAGTGGAGCTCTGCCTGTGAGACCACCAGGGTGCAGCTCCTGTGTTTAGCATCTGCCTCCTGGTGGTCAGTGTGCATCATAGCGACTGGTCATTCCACTGTTTAGTTGATTTGTATATTAGGCTTTTATTATATAAGATGATACCATTTTTTCCCTAAGCATTTAAGCTTTGAAAAATCAGCTTTACGGTAATGCTATGCCATATCTTTTAGGGTTGACCAATGAAATACAACATACACATTTAAGTTTGAATGTCAGATTAGAAACAAATGATATTTTAACATAAGTATGTCCCATGGCTCACATTTTATCTGCTAAGTCTGGCAACTATAGGCTGGTGGTTCTCAACCTTCAGTGTGCATCAGAATTACTTGGAGGGCTTGTTAAGAAACAGACAGCTGGGCCTTACTTCTGGATTTTCTGATTCAGTAGGTCTGGATGGATTCTAATTCTAACAAATTAGAAATTTTCTTGCATGTCTAACAAATTCCCAGTTAATTCTGAAGAGACCAGCACTTTGAGCATCACTGACTTGATTTAAATCCTGTGATTATTAGCTGTGGTTCTCAAACTTGGTTGTACATTAAATCAATTGGGGAGCTTTTAAAAAATCCTAATACATGAATCCTATGTCAGATGCTCTATCTACCTGAATTGAGTTAGAGTGTGGTCCAGACATGGGACTGTTAAAAAGCTTTCAAGATCACTTGAGCCTGCAGCCAAGGTTATCATCACTAAGTGCACATCCTCTATCTCTTCTGAGTCTCTCCTCAAAATTACAGGTAATAGGAGAAAAAAGGGGACATTATGTAATACTTTCAACAATAAAGATTTTAAAAAGAAATATAAAAAACATAAAGTTGAAAAAAAATTACAGGTAATTTGTGCCTTTATGACTTCCTGCCTTAAATATCTTCCCAACCTACTCTCTGCATCTCATGGCCTCACTGCCTAATTTATCATTCACACAACTCTAAGTAATTCTTTTAAAGCCTATCTCTGATTGTATGATTGTCTTTTTAATATATTCTTTGGGTGTTACACATAATCAACAAGTGAATATATGTTAGATGATGATAAGAAATAAGAGAAACAAAGAAGAGGAAGGAGGCTGAGAGATGGGGGTTGCACAGAAGTGTTTTGAATAAATTGTTTTGGTCTGGAGATGTTTCCCTCACCATTGACATTTTATGTGGGGCCCAAGGAAGTGTGGGAATGAGTCACACAGCTGTTTAGGGAAAAGCCTCAAGTACCAAATGCTTGAAGAGTGGCCACTTGGAGCAGCAACAAGGTTACTGTAAAAACTCGGGGGTTCATTCCAAGTGTAATGTGAAACCCTTGGACCATTGAGCAAACAGAAGTGATACCATATTATGTATATTCTGAAAGAATGCCTGGGCTGCTCTGTGCAGAGCAGAACTTGGGAGCAAGGGTGGGAGCAGTTATGAAGCTAGACAATAATCCAGATGCTCAGGAGAAAGTAGTCATCAGTATAGACAGGACAGTCAAGAGGGAGAGCTAGCTGTGTTGGGAAGATAGTGAATGGGATGTAAAACTGTTGCGCTTATGATGCCTCGTCAGTAATGAGGGCAACCTGTGATTTGGTTGTTTGAATATTTATTTTGTTTCTTTACCTACTCATTTGTAATTAAATGAAAAGAAATTATGCATTTTTTTAACTTTTAAAAAGTATACACTTTTATTGATGTCAGGGAGGAAGAGAGAAAGAGAGAGAGAAACATCAGTGATGAGAGAAAATCATTGATCAGCTGCCTCCTAGATGCCCCACACTGGGGATCAAGCCCACAACCTGGGCATGTGCCCTGACCAGGAATCAAACCTTGACATCCTGGTTCAAAGGTCAGTGCTCCACCACTGAGCCATGCTGGCTGGGCTATTTATGTATTTTAAAGAGAGAAAATATTACAGCTTCAGTAGATACCAATGTGTTTATGCTTTTATATCATGTGTAAGTGCATTGCCTTGAAGGCAGTGAAGCCAAGTGCCAGAGTCTCCCTCCCTGTGGACATGGCTCTCTGAATACTTCAGAAGAAAAGCAGGTTACACTTAGGAAGCATTTCTGACAAATTGCTTCCGATTCCCAGAAAAAAGTGATGAATAATTAGTTATGATTTATTTTTTCAATCTAAATATTAATTTGTGTACCTCAATGACTAGTTTTCACTTGTAATTTTGTATTCTTGTTTTAAAAATATATTTTATTGATCTCAGAGGGAAGGGAGAAGGATAGAGAGAGATAGAAATATCAATGATGAGAGAGAATCACTGATTGGTTTGCCCCTGCATGACCCACATGGAGAATGGAGCCCACAACCGGGTATGTGCCCTGAACAGGAATCAAACCTATAACCTCCTGGTTTATAGGTCAATGTTCAACCACTGAGCCATGTAGGCTGAGCTATAATTTTGTATACTTAGGCATCATGCATCATATGTGCAGATATATGTGCCTGTGTATTTAAAATTATATAAAATCATTTTCTGAAGGTGTTACTCAATTATACTACATTTATGACATGTATCCATGTTGATAGGTACATGTAGATGTGTTTTATGCCTTTGATCCATAATATATTGCTATATAAATATACCACAACTTACCCATTCTTTTCTTGTTACAGCTTGTCTTATAATTTTAGTTATTCAAAAGAATGGACATGATAATAGGTACCCACCTGTTTAAGTTTTTCTATCTAGAAATATGATTGTGTCTTAAAATTACAAGATAAAAGACAAGGTTGTTAAATCTATTTTTACTCCCTTTGGCAATTTATGAGAGTCGGTGAGCCTTTTTTTAGTCTGATTCCTAGGATTAGTAACTGTGGTGGGCCCAAAAATGGAACTTGTCCCAAGGGGGCCACATCCTAATCACCAAACCCCATGAATATGAGAAGTTGAGTAACAAAGAGGAATACATGTAGAAGCTGAAATTACTCTTATCAGCTGGCATCATCCAGGTGGATCTGGTTTAATCACAAGCATTTTTAACAGGGTAAGGAGGCAGAAGAGGACTGGAAAGGTGACTGTGCGGAAGCCTTGTCCTGATAGTACTGGCCTGGAGATGGTGAGGGGACCAGCCAAGTAAGCAGGTGGCCTCTAAAAGCTAAGGTAAGGCTGGCTTCCAGGAAGGATTGTACCCTGCTGCTACCTTGATCTTGATCCAGTGAGGTTCCTGGCAGACTTCTTTCTATGGAACTGTAAGGTAAGAACTTTGTTATTTCAGCCACTAAGTTTATGGTTAATTATTAAAAACACCCGAAGAAAACATCTTTCCACAGATTTATTGGGCATTCATGTTTCTTTTTCTATGTATTCCCTCTCCTTAACCATTTGTTCATCTCCTGTCAGGGTGCTTGTCTTTATTAAATTGATATAGAGCAGTTTTAGATAAAGTTATGAAATACCTACCTAGTACATGTGAGGCATTAGGATTTTATATACATGAAGATTTGCAAATGTTTCCATTTACTAGTAAAATATCTACAAGTTGCAATTGTGGCTATCACTCTCCTCTGTCTTGAGTCCAATACAAGGGCTCTCAACCTGGAATCCAGGGACCAAGTGATAACCACCAATCCATGAAACTGTGCAAATACATTAAGGTTTGTATATATGTGGCTTTCATTCCATTGTCAAAGGGATCTATGCCATCCAAAAGGTTAAGAGACATTACTCCAGTGTTTACAAGTTGCCTGTTAACACATGTTAATTTTGCTAATCTAAGAGGTTTTTGTGTTGTTTTTTTTTTGAAGCGGAGGGTGCAATTTAATTGTATCATCTATAGGGTTTCACCTCTCTGATGCGTTTAGTCTCCCTAACTTGACTCCCTACTCTTGGTGAGCAATGGCCCCATCTTGGACATACTTGGAATCTCCAGCACCCACAAACGCTCCATTCAGTGTTGAAGGATGGAGGTGGTCATCAGGTATGATGAGTTGGTTGCTAGCTTCCTGAGCTGAGAAACTCAGAGAAAGTGGGGTCTAGCTCACTGCTGTCATCCCCTGCAGGAGTGATTCCACAGGGTCTGTTGGGTTTGGGGAAACAGTTCTCCTGAAGCCTCTTGGGTTTCCCTGGGAGTCAGAACCTAGTCGCCCACTGGATCCTTGGTATTCGCAACACCCATGGTGGAATAATAATGTCCATCATTTGTGGGCGGGGTGTGTGTGTGGAGAATGGGGGATAGGACATGTTGCAAATTGCTCCCTGAACCGGCAATGAAGACCTGAGCGGGGCCTGGGTATCGGCCCCCTGCTCTTCTCCAGAGATGACTGCACCTTTGTGCATTGTGTTTTAGGGTGCTTCTGAGGTTGTTTTTTTAAAGCACATAAGAATATTGAAACATTAATTTGGGATCTCTTGCTAGTCAATTTTATAATATTAAAAGTTAAAAAACTGAGCTTTAAGATTAGCAGGAAAATGTCATCAGTTTTATCAATTTGCTTAAAATATATTTTATGTACCATGTAAGGTAAGGATTTGCTATATCTACCCCATATTGGTAGTCAGTATGTCTCAGCGCATTCATTGAATTCGTCCATCGTTCCTGGTTTATATACATTGGCATTTCTAGATTGTAAGCACATTGAGGGCCTGGTATTTTTAACCATTTTATTTACTGCTATATATCTTATACCTAGAATAATGGGTGCGATTCAATCACTAGTTGTTGAATAAATAAGTATTTTCCATATGAATTTGTGTATATTTCTTCCTTTAAAAATTCTAGCTTCATTCATGAAAAGCAATTCACTATTTTCTAAATACTTCTCTGAGATTTAATTAATGCTTTTGGTTTTTCCTTTCACATACATAAATAAATCTTCAGCATTGTTTAATGCTCAAATAAAACCTAACACTCTCATGAATTTAATTTATGTCAGTTCAGAGAATAGTAGTTTTCACTTTTCTTACCTCATCCCATCCTCCTATCTAATTTTCATATTGTCACTTCTTTTTTGGCATTCCTGACATATCAACTAGACAACAGGACAGAGAGAGTATATGAAAGTAAAAGTTTAGTTCAAATCTCTCTCTATCCTTTTTTTCTGCCTAATCAACTTGTTTTCCTAAATTTGTCGTAATCTGTCAACAATTTGAGAATTTTTGCGAAAATGAGATAAAGCATTTAACACAGTGACTGTCATAGAGAAGTCATACACTTGTTGAATGTTAATTTTATTTCATTATAAAGTGCAGATGCCTGGGAACTGATGCTTATGTACTCATGTTTATAAGGTCAACTTTTGGGAGGTCAACAGGGAGACATACTGTGTTCCAGGGGAAAGAGCATGAGCTATAGAAGGATTTGTTCTGATCTTGCCAGTTTGTGTGGCAATACGCTACTTTTCTGAACTTCAGTTTTATCTCTTATGCAATGGTCACAATAATAGCAACCCTTCAAGGTTATTCTGAAAATATAAGAGAATATATATTTATAAAGTCACTACTACATAGTAGGATATTTCTAAAAGTTTACTTTGCTATTTTGAGAGATCAAGACTTAATAATCTTTTAATCACTGAATTACTAAACACAGTTCTATTTATATACAGTAGATGTTGTGGGAATCCTAATCTGAGTATACCAGATGATCAAGACCAATTTGCTCTATGCACACTCAGTAGCAATATACGTATTGGGCAAGCGCACCCCTGTGCAACTTATTCATGTTAACATTGCACCAGAGTGTATCACTAATTGGCACGAGGCCTCTTTTGTTTGATCGTGTATATAAGTTGTCACTGACCAGCCAATTGTTACCACTTTGGACAACCTCTTTAGGGGCCTCTTTGGCTGGCTGCTTTGTGGGGCTACTTTGAAGAACTGCTTTGTTTGATGACTCCTGTAGTACCAATGGCTACTTGATCTGCAATAAACTCTCTCATATATGTCCACAACTTCTCATGTCTTCGTCTAATACCCAGCGTCTGAGGGACTGTGCTCCCACAGATGTGGTAAGGGCAGAAATAGGATATTGGGGACCAGCTAAAATTATAAGAAATATTAATCATGCTCTGTTAACCATGATTGTTTTGAGCTGATTAAAGAAGGCACATTCTAACCTGGCTGGGAGTTGTGCATGGGGCACGGGAGCTCACCTGGAAATGCAGCTCATCTTCTCCATCAGGGGCTGCCTATTATGGAAAGATTAACAACCTCGTTGCGGAAACCAGAGCCCCCAGCCCTTTCCATATCCTCAGCCCTTTGAGACCCCCAGCCTTTGCATACCCGCGGGCCTTTGCAAATCTCTAGCCTGCATTACCTGTTAACTACCCATTTGGCGGACTCTTTTGCCTACTTCCATTGTAACCTTTGTCCTTCTACCCAATATAAGCGGCTGGCTTGTGGGGAGAGGCAGGGCAGATTTTGTGGGTGACCTGCTGCTTTCCATACTGATGGCAGTGTTGGAATAAACACTCATATGATTCAACTCTGTCTCTGTTTAATTGGCTCAAGTTAGTGGCAGGCAGCATGGACCCATTGATTGTCCAGTGACATATACTCAAAAGATTTTGATTAGTGAAAATTTAAGAAGTAGGTAAGGAAAACAGAATATACTTAAAGGAAGATGAAAAGAAAGATGATAATGATTGCTCTAAGTTTCTGTGTTCTTCCTATTGCTGCTATTTTATTTTTCGTTATTTTTTAAAATTTTAACTGAATTTGTTGGGGTGACATCAGTTAAAAATTACATAGGTGTCAAGTGTATAATGTTTAATACATCATCTATATCTTATATTGTGTGTTCAAATCTCCTTCTATCCCCATTTATCCCTCATTTACCCTCTACTTTAAAAATTAAAAGTGTGTCTGCCTTCTGATGCTGCTGTTCTATTCTGGGTCTGAAAGTTATTTTAAGATATGTGGGTATTAACAGTATGATATATGTTTGTATATGCATATTAACTCTAATTTACACCCTAAGGTAAGTTGGTGTTTACACTACCTATTTGAAAATCCACACTTCCGAGGTGGTTAAATAGCATATTATAGGAAGCACCTCCCATCATAAATCAGCACCTTCAAAGGTGGTAACTTATGGAAATTTGCACTAGAGAGGTTGTTTATTATTAGCCTAGGAATGTTAGAAATAATTTCCCACGGGGAAATAAAGGTGTTAAACATGAGTGGTTACTTGGGATGTTTATATGTCCCTTATGGCAATTGCATGAGTGAGAGTAACATCAAACTTGGAGTAACATGTGTGCAGCTTTGGGGGTCCTGTGCCTCTCTACTACATGGAGAACTGTCACCCCATCTTACTAAAGCACACAGCTATCTCTGGGATCTCAGGAAGTCTGCCTACCTAGAGCCTCCTGAGCCTGCTAGTTAGGAGAACATAGCCATGGAGCACACAGCTACTTTACTTCTTTACTTCCACTTGCTGCTAGGTGCATGTATGGTACATAGGGGAATTTTGTCTGAGACATGCTTTGATTTAACATACTAGCCAGTAGCAAAGTTGTAAGGAAGAGTGATATTAGTTGTCTTTTTTATTTTTATTTTTTTTTTACCAAAGAGAAGCTCTCAATATTTAGTTAAAGAACATTTGCTGTTACAAAGATATACTTCTTTAAAACGGTAAACATATGATTTATATATCTAAAATGAAGCATGTTAAAGATTGTATTTAGCCTGGCCACTGGTTGAGCATCAACTTCTGAATAGGACAGGGCACATGCCTGGGTTGCAGGTTCAATTCCCAGTAGGAGGTGTGCAGGAGGCATTTGATTAACGATTCTCTCATCATTGATGTTTATCTTTCCCTCTCCCTCTCCCTTCTCCTCTGAAATAAATTTAAAACATTAAAAATTATTTTTATTTAGAATACTAAGGAGGGAATCAGGATGATGTTATAACTGGTTCAAAGGGTAATCCAAAGAATGGATACATTCATCGATATGGAATAGTGAAAAGAATGCGCCAATGGGGGTGCATTGGGGGTCCCCAAGATCACCTCCAGGCTCAGTGATTTACTAGGGGACTCAGAAGCTATTATTCTCCTGGTTATAGATTATTACAGCGAAAGGACCTCTTGGTTCAAGTCAGCAATAGTGGAGGGCACATGGGCCCAGTTTGGAGAAACCAGGCAAATCTTCCTGGTGAGTCCCTGAGTGTTGTCTGTGGATTTTCTTGGGAATCAGTCATGTAAACATGCAGTACACACATGATTGACCTTAGTTTCTCAGACTCCAGTCTTCCATTGGCCCTCCCCCCCACCAGTATCTCCCCTCTTTCAGAGCAAAACTGGCTTTCACCAAAGTCACATTGCTATCATTTCCCTGCACAAGCTGATACAGAATGATCCAAAGAATAAAAGGCATAAAAAACATTGTATCGGGCAGACTGTTCTAAGGGCTCAGAGGTTATTTCTCTGGGGCAGAGGAAGAGCCAGTGCTGACAAGAGGCCTTCACTTGCAATGTGCAGGGTTTGAGCAGCTGGGGCCTGGCCGGTTTACCCTTTGTAGCCCAGTGTGAAAACTGTCTTCTCCATGGAGGTAGGGAGAGGTTATTCTTCCGCCAAATAGAATTTACTTTCATGTGTGCACAGTGATTATTTCCCATGGATGCCAGTTATCGACAACTTAGAGTTTATAAAAGAGTGCCCATAAAATTCGACAACAGTGAAGGATGTTAGAGATAATGCTGTTTTATATCAAAGCACAACTTTCCCCCCCGGAACTTAAGTGCACATTGGTTTCATTTGATCTATCACTTTTAATATCGCTTGTACTGCTGTTATTTTTATGTATTAACTCTCGCCTCTGCATTTGGGATGAGGAGCCTGGAGCATGACTCAGATCGGCGAGAGAGCATGTTCCAGAGAAGTCATGGCCTTATTCACACGAGAAGGTGAAACCAACTCCAGACCAGTCATGGTTTTTGGGGGATATAGATGTGAGCACCTTTCAAAATAAGAAAGATAAAATCAATAATGACTTTAAGTCTTGCTGAGGAGTTTAAACTCAAGCTTGATGAAGCCCAATTCTCTCTCTTTTTTTTTTTTTTTTACTGAGACTGTTACAGAAAATCGGAATAACCAAACCATGCTGGGAGAGTTTGGAGTTACATTTAATACGTGCGGGTCCAGAGGAAAATGTTTCTCAAATTCTGGGCCTCAACATGCACAAATTTTTCGTATTTATATGTTTTTCTGTATTTATATGTTTTTACCCAAAGATGGAATGTTTTTCACCCCTTTGCAAGTTCTTAAAGGGCCCCTATGTGCTGAGGCCTTGAGACCTCAACCAAAGGCCTGGCCTGGTGCCAGCCCTGATAATTTTGTCCAGGGAAGGTTTAATGGCCTCTCTGAAGTGAAAATAGTCTCATTTTCCTTACTATTTAAGCAAGGAAGCATTTACAGAAGCCAATAGCAAGGTTAAAATATCAAACAGCAGTTTTTATATAAGATGGATGCTTCAAGACAATACATTCAGGTAAACCTCTGGGGGTTGGGAGGGTGAGCCCACTCAAATCCCCTCTTCTTCAGGTCTGAACACACAGGTTTGCCTCCTTAGTGCAGCCCAGAAAAGGAAAACCTGTGCCTATCCTTGGCCCACCAGACCAGCGGAAGTTCTCATCCCCTGGTGAGTTCATGCGAAATATTTTGGAACATGATGTTAATTCACCAAATTACAGATTCGTAACCTTCTGCTTTTTTAAAGAAGCATTTCAGTGTGGTGAGTGCCAGCGACATCCCTCACCTCCCATTACTCCAGGCAAGGTCGCTTCTCTCCTAAGCCCTCTATTTCAACAGCTCTCAATTTACTCTTTCAATGAGTAGTAAAATGGGGCGCCTCTTTCTCTGTTGAGGGCTTTGCTTCTGAGGTCTATCTTCTTACAGGCTTCTCTGGGAGACAGAGTAAATATAACACATGAACTATGTTTCTATCTAAGACGGTAATGTGTGTACCTGTGATGCGCCTGCGCTTAGGAGGGTGGGTTGGAGTGAAATGGATGGATAGATTGTGTAGTTTCCAAAGCAAGACAAGACGCCGCAAACAATTTAGGAACAATGGCCTTGCTTGTTTAATGCGGGAGGAAAATTGCCCCGTAGTTTTAGGGAAGAATTCTCAAAACAGAATAAATCTGTATGTCACTCTGTCACTTAGAAATGCGACAAGTCATTTTTCCCGTTTAAAAGGGGTGACAGGCTCGGGGCTTTTAAAGGATAGATGGGTAATGGTTGATATAAAATGTGATCTGTGTCTAAGTGTGGGGGGAAGGGTCTGATTATAAACCATAGGTAGATATGGTCTCAATTATTTACTAATATATGTGCCTAGGAAGGAAAGATCTGGAAGCATATGCAGTGCAGAGTTAACAATTTTTCTGAATCTGTTGGGATTATGAATGGTTGTAATTTTCTCCTCTTTGCTCAATAATAGTGATTTCTAAATGTTTTATGATCATCTTTTATTTTTTAATAAAGTGAACAGAAAATATTTTTAAGTCCTAAGGAAGTGCAGGGAGGGTAATTGAATCTGTGTTACATCACCTCCCGTGGTAGCAAAATGGCTTCAAACTATAGAAAGAAAACAATGAAGTGGGTGGAATCAGGTTATATGTGATATTTCATCCAGTTGCTCTAGAATCAAATTTTGACTTTGCTTTGTTATCTATCATTGAGATCTAGCTAAAGTAAAAAAACAAAACAAAACAAAACAAAAAACTAAAATGTTATGAGAATGTTCTTTGGGCATTGGAAACCTTAAACCCTGCTATACAGAGGAGATGTACCAAAAACCAAAATGGGTTTATTTTAAGACTGCTTGGGAAACTTCTTATATAGACTATACTTCTTGTATTGTCCGTATTAAGAGAAGGGGTAAATTGGCTTAACTGATGCACAGTTGACATTGTAGGCCAGGACAATTTCTGTTGTGGGGACCATTCTATGCACTGTAGCAGAGTGAGCATCATCTCTGGCCCCTACCTACAAGATGCCAGTAGCAACATGGACGTTATCATCACCAAAGATGTGTTCATACATTTCCAGGAACCTTAGAACATCACTCTTCACAAGAACCATTGCCTTAATGAGCAGTAGTATAAGGCATTAAGGTTACTTTTGGCTGTGCATGACAGATGACCCCCAAATGATGGTCCCTCAAGGGTATACAGCTTTCTATCTTTTTCTGTAACTGAAGCTTGAAGGTGGGAAAATCAGAGCTGGCAGGACCTTGCACGGCCATCAGAGACCCAGAGTTCTTCCAACTTCTCCTCTTGCGTTTTCTACCCTTGGGTTCCGTTCTCAGAATCACCACATAGTTCAAATTTCTGCTGGACATCCAGTCATCATAGCCATTTTTAGACAAGCATCATGAGGAAAGGCAAATAATTCTGGAAGCCTGTGTTCCCTTCAAAGAGAACTTCTGGAAATCCTGTAACTTCCACTTTCATCTCATTGGGCAGAAATTAGCCTCACAGCCACACTTAGCTGCTTGGAACACACACATGTAGGCCTATAGCTGAGCACAATGTTTGTCCAAATCTCCACGTGGGGGTTAGTTAAGGGAAAAATGGGTAAATGTTGCTGGAGTTACATTCTCTTAGCATTCTGCATAATAGGACACGTGCACTGTTCTCTAAAAAGCTTTGATTCCAAATAACATATTACCAAATTGCTACAGAATATCTGTTGCAAAATAAAAAATTTTAGATAATGAAACTCATCTTTTTGAATTAACTGCTTTACCGAAAAGACTGGTTTTGTTTTCTCTCTTCATATTTGAAAACCACTCTAAAGTGTTTATATTGCTGCCCAGGCAAGAACAATATGGCTACTATTATGAAATCTTTCTTCAACTCTTGGCTTCCTTACAAAAGGCTTACTTCTTAGCCTATGTTCTCCTGAGAGCAGAACTTGAGACAAAGGCTTCCATCAAGAAGTCATGTTAGGGAACAGGAGTGAGAAGATGATATAGGGAAGAAAGGTAAGACAATACAAGGATGTGTTTTTTGAGTTGTTCACTGCTGCGGGTGACAGGTGTCAGATTCTGCATGACCTGCTAAAGAATCTTAAGAAATACACTTTAAAACTGTCTTCATGGGAAATAAAAAAGAGAAGAATTTATTCGATGATTTCTTCCTCACTGGTAAACAGTAGCTTCAAAGGTATTAACTATACTCCTGAGTTGCTCATGTATGTCTTCCAAGTGCTTGGCACATGTCCCACTCCTTGGAGTCAAATTATAGTAGGAGCTATACTATGTGGAGGGGAAGTACCTCTAGACACCTTACATGAAGCTGGTTGAAGGTTTCATGACCTGACCCTTGGGCAGTGGCTAGAGAAATAGGTGGGACACACAGAACTTAGGTGGTGCACAGGGATTGGGGGGAAGGAGACACTTAAAATTATGAATAATTACACTGCTTAAGAGAAACAGCTGGAGTGTGATGATAGAGCATACCTCCATTCCCATTGCCCTGGCCACTAGTTATTGGGTATAGTGTTAATCTGAAAAAAAGTATGTGGGAGATACATATACACAAACATATGCACACACAATTGTATACAAACATATATTTCTCATTTTGATATTAAGTAGTCTAATTATAATATGCCTATTTTTCAAAGCCTATAAGCCAGGAGAGTAGGAGCCGTTACTTGTGTTGTGTAGTCTGCATTTGATTCACTGTCAATGTACTATGCTAGTTTATTCTGGTTTAGTTTCTCTGTTAGCTATATTTGATTCACAATGGCTGATTAGAGTTGTTTGTTACATAATTCCAAGGTGGCATTCATGATATTGGGTATGCTCCCATCTTCCCCTTTCCCAGTAAAGGGTACCATGCTTGATATTGAAATTTTTTTTTATGTTGGTTAGAGGGGTGTCAGCACCTTAAATAAACTGGTGGCAGAAATAAATAGTAAATATCATCAGTGAGGAAATGGAAATCCTTTAACATTAGGAAGCACATTCCGAATCAATGAACCTGGGAAGAAAGTTACTAATTCTGCGTATATACGGTAACTGGAAGAAATTTTTCTTGGAGATATAGCCAACTTCATGATATTTGAGAAAATAATTCCTGTGTATTGGATTTGTATAGAATTTGTGTAGAAACTGTGCTTTTACAGCAATTATTTGGAGCCAAATCATTTAAGGTCCTATTTATAGGAACAGATTCCAGAAGCTGACTAGAAGATGACTGTTATGACTGTAAACCTTCTATTGGAGTTTTGACTTAAAAACAATTGCCACATGATCTATAGGTTTAGGCTAAGTCCTAATTAATAAAAATTTGGATAATTTGAGTTCTTGTAACTGAAGACTTCCCTGCAATTAGAGTGAGTTTGGCTTAGAATTATTGCTTAGAGTCCAAAAGAAAACATTAACAGTGAATATTTCACTAAACAGTACTTTTTGAGTTGAAAGTCCTTCAGTTTCTATTAAAATCCCTCCCCCGACTTTTACAGCACAAAAAACATCCAGTTCTCCAGATGCTTAGCAATCCTTGCTTAGCTTCCTGTGGAAGTTTTGGCTTTTAGGAAAGAAACAGTTTGATTTGAGCTGAAGGGAAAAGTAAGCAGGGGAACAGCTGAGACATCACTTCAAAGAGCATCAGTAAAATGAACAGGAGAGAGATCACACTACCCAGAATTCTCACAGCAAATGAATGAGATGACAGGGAAGGTTTCTTGAAAACAGTGGGCTGAAGCGAACAACTAGCAAGCACTTTGCTTTTAATTCACCCAGCGCAGAGTCTGTACATTGGAAGATCTAATTTGTTTACTAAAGGCTTAAATAAGGGTGTTCCCTTGCACTATGCCAACAATCACCTTCCTGCCTCCTGAAGTTATTTCATTAACATTGGTGAGAATAGAAGCAAAGGTAATGAAGATTGTCCCTTTAATCCTGTGGTGAAGGCCTGGGGGATGGGGGAACAAGGGGGTGCAGGGTGGAGAATGTCAATGGGGAAAAAAAGGGGACAATAAAGATACATTTAAAAAAGAGAATGTTCATCTAATCTAGACTACTGGGCCCCTCTCTCTCTGTTCAGAACAGTGGGAGGTTAATTCTTCCCCATTGTCTTCAGTTTTATTTCTCTATCTCCCCCAGGCTCAGACACAAAAAGGCTTAAACAACACCTTCTGGCCCATCTTCCTTACTCTCTGGAGAGAATAAATTTCTGAGTGTTTCCCCTTCATTAAGAGCAAGTCCCTGAACCCTCAGCAGTCTCACTTTCCTTGGGATCAGGTGACTTCTCCATGAACAGTGAGGGGAATGAGAGAAGAAAATACTGGAATTCATTACCTAGAATCATAGGAGCTTCAACGAAGCATTTAATGGGCCCTAATTTATCTTCTTGAAGAAAAGAGATGACACCTAGGAGTCCTTAGTTTCTATTGTAAATTGGATCATTTATTGTTCGGAAACATTCCCTTTGACCTTGGTGGCAGAATATATGGTTGGTATTGCCCTTGGCTGAGTTATCGGTGGGGAGGTCTCAGTGCCCCTACATGTTGCCAGTGGAAGTGGGCTTCTTGCGATGTCACAATAAAAGGAATTTTTAGAGACTGGTATGGAAGAAAGAGGAGAATTTATTTGTGTGGAATTGCATCCCTAAGTTTCCAAGGTCCTCTCTCCCTCCATCCAGACTTAGAAGTCTGGATGTGTCTTTAGCAGAGTTAGGATTAAAACCATTGGCTAAAGTTTCCGTTCCATGTTGGAGCACAGTCCAGTCCTGCATCAGGCTAGCTTAGTTTGCGTTCCCATCTGTAGTCCATTGCATGTGGAGTCTACATGGCTGTGGGCCATGTAGCTTCTAAGAACACGGGCAAAGGCAAGGAAACAGGAGCTAAACTAAAGAAAGGAGAGAACCATGAGGGAGAGAATTCCTTTGTCTTGGATTATGCATTCTCAATTTTCACAGGTTTGCATTGGCTCCACCCCCTCTAGCCAATCATCTTTGTTTCCAGGTTAGACTGACAGGCACCTTCCTGACCCTGACTTTGCTGTACATGTTTCCATCTTCCCCTTCCACCGGTGATTTGCAGGGAATGGACCAGTGGTTCCTTGGGGAGTGCAAAATGGCAGCTTCCTGGTAAAGCTGCCCAGATCGCTATGTTTGTAATGTCTGACCTCCCTTTTGCTCCTTTCCTATTATTAATAACTAGCTAATTACCACAGTAACAATTGAGTGATTTATTTCATGGGATCTTAGCAAATGAAGATTGAATTGAGGACTTATATGTACCTGTATGTTTGGTCTTCTGCTTTTGTGTTTTGCCTTTCTGAAGATATGCCTTCATTAGCCTTTGCCCATGGAGAACAAGAGATTTGTGGAGGTGACCTAAAACAGACTCATGTCCTGGATTGCATTCAGACTAAATCACCAAAACTCTAGCCACAGACAGGATCAACAAATAAATGCTGCATGTAAACCACAGAAATTCTGCGATTCTTAAGCATATGTTAGCTCATTATTTTAGCTGTTGTATCTATGAGCTGGTAGCACAGTATGGAGGTCCCCTGTCATCTGAAAGACCCTCCTTCTGCTTCCCAGAAGGGTATCTTTATGGTCCCTGATCCTGTCTTGTTGGGAGTTCAGCGTTATGTATCATCCTTTCTGGTGGGCATTAAACATTTTTCCCTCTTAGGGAATATACGGCTCTCATAACTTGCTTCCTGCTAGTGCAGATTATAGAGACCATGAAGATGTTAGGAATGGAACATTTGCTTAATTTTGTAAGGCCTAGATTGCACTTTTCTTGGAAAGATAATTAGTAGTCTCCCAACATGGGACACTCAGGGACATGGGCTTACAGTGTTACTTTTTAACATATGTTCCCAGGATCATTAGAGAAGGAGGAAAGAAATATACTAAGCCATTGCATGGTTTTAATCATTCTGTTGGGAACTGGCATATGTCAATTCCACTCACATTTCCCTGACCAAAGAAAGTCATTAGTCCACCCCTAGTATCACAAAGAATGGAGAAGTGTAATTCTACTGTGTGCATTTAAAGGTGAATGGCCCTAAAGACCATTGTGCTATCTGTACTAGTAATAATGGGTTTAAGTGGTAAGGCAATTTTCTTAATCTGACCTTTGCAACTAAGCTAGCTTCTATTGTCTGGCCAATAGTTCTTAATTGAAGATGCTTGAAAATTTGGGGGCTACAGCAAAAGTTTTATCTTTTGTTCCAGAGACTTCTTCAAGGCATTGAATTTAAATTGTTTCAGCTTTGAGTAACAAAGCAATTGACTTTTTCAGTGCCATGAAGATCCAAATTAATGGATTCTCAAATTAACTTGGATTTTAGGTCAGATACATGCAATTCCATCTCTTTTTGCCCAACAGCTACCTCAAGTCAAAGTTCATGTGTCTCATGCAGTAGAACTTCCATCAGCACTACTGATTTTTCCCATCACTTACTCTAATGTCACAGCCTTGCCTCGTTACCTCATCTCTTTTCCAAGGACAGGTGACCATGTAATAAAATATCTTGCTAGTGCAAAATATCTTGCTAGTGCATCAGTTTCTGAGCCTACAATATCTGAGTCCTTGCTATCTACTTCTTTGTCACCCCCAGAAGGAAATTCTATATATTTTAGTCTCTGTTATATGAACACTCTATTTATAGATATTGAATTTTACATATTTAAAAATTGGTATTGCTTACAATTGATAGAAACCACAAATTATCATGATGTACATAAGACAGTTATTACTCTCTCACCTAAATGGAAGACAGCTGTACTTGGGGCTTGTTTTCTAGTTCCGTGGTCAGCAAACTGCAGCTTGCAAGCCATATGTGGCTCTTTGGCCCTTGAATGTGGCTCTTCCACAAAATACCATGGCCTGGGCAAGTCTATTTTGAAGAACTGGCACTAGAAGAAGTTTAACTTTAAAAAAATTGCCTCTCAAAAGAAATTTCAATTCTTGTACTGTTGATATTTGGCTCTGTTGACTAATGAGTTTGCCGACCACTGTCCTAGTCATTTAGGCTGCCATAACAGAATACTAAAGATGGGGTGGTTTATAAACAGGAAAATTAGTTCCCATATTCCTGGAAACTGGGATGTCCATGATCAAGGTACCAAAAGATTCAGTGGTGAGTAACCACTTCCTGTTCATAGAAGACCATCTCGTTGCTCTGTCCTCACACGATGGAAGCAGGGAGGGAAGTCTCTGGGGTCTCTTTTATAACAGCACAAATCTCACTTATGCAGATTCCACCCTCATGACCTGATCACCTCCCAAAGACCCCACTTTTCAAATAGCATCCCACTGGGGAGTCGGTTTCAACATATGAATTCAGAGGGACACATTCAGCCTACGGCAGCTAGTATGATATTTGTGCTCCACCAAGTCCCCTGAGACCTAGATTTCTAGATCATTATTTTATCTTTCCTAGGTAGCGGCTCTCATATTTACAGTTCAAAATTGTATTTTCCACAGGCCAAGCAGCGAAATGGAGGGGAGGGATAAGGAAGTGACAGACAGCATGTACTGGTGTTTCGTAAGAAAGGTTCTCAGAAGTTGCACATGACATTCTATTTATGTACTATTGTACAGAAATTTGTCACAAGAGAGACAAGGGAAGCTCTCCTGGCTATAAGCATACCTGTCGATTTCTTATGTGACTAAGGAAAATGGACAACTAGTGGTCTCTGTTATAGTTTGACACTTTTCTGAACATACTTCCCACCATTGTTTAGGAGAGGAAACCAAGATCCTGAAGTATACAATTAATTTGCTTAAAGTCATACAGCGATTAACAACTAAGGATGCAACCCAAGTCCTCCCAAGGCATAGTGTAGTCTGTGTAACTATGTACAGCTCTGCCTCATTCAAGTGCAGCTTTGGCTGAAAGATGAGCACAGATGCTCCACTTCTGTACATTCCCACTGACTCCATCAGTGAAATATTCAAAAGGGTGACAGACCTGGAAACTTCTTTTCTGTATCCACCTTTTCCTTTCATTTAAGACTTTTTAAAAATGGATTTTTATAGTGAGGAGAGAGAGAGAGAGAGAGAGAGAGAGAGAGAGAGAGAGAGAGAATTGAAACATGAATCAGCTGCCTCCTATGGGCTCCCTACTGCCTTTGAGGGCTGTTCCTTCTCCTATGGTCTGAATGTTTATGCTGTTCCCAAATTCAAATGTTGATATCCTATCTCCCAAAGATGATGATCTTTGTAGGTGGGCTTCTGAGCGGTGAAAAATCATGATTGTGGAACTTTCATTGGTGGGTTTAGCGCCCTATAAAAGAGGCTCATGAGTGGTCCCTGCCCCTTCTGCCACATGAGGACATCATGAAAAGTCTGCAACATGGAAGAGTGCCCTCAAATGACAATATAAGAGCCATGATCCTGGACTTCCCAACCTCCGGAACTGTGAGGAGGAAATGTTTACTGTTTATAAGCCACCCCGTCTATAGTATTTTTTATAGCAGCCTGACCAGACTGAGATACCTCTCACAAGTACAGTGACGAGGGGAGAAGAAGAAAATAAATTGCATCCTGTTTTTGAAAGTTTTCTTTTTTTCAGTGATTATTTTAATGTTAGGTCTAGTCATTTTACTTAAATTGTGCTTTGTTTCAGGACAAGAGGACTTTCAGTCCATTATCTTCTTCTCAATTTAACTTTCTACAGTTCAAGATGAAGGGTTTTATTAAAGTCATAGTCACTTGCAGTCAGATTCCCAGGGTTAGTTTCAATGTCATGGCTGTAACCTCTAAAATGTCCACACGAGTAGACTCCTTGGCTGCCTGTAGCTTTCATAATTTGTGTTGTGGGATTTGTTTCCAGAAGATTTTTTGATAGCTCAATGTTTTCACTGTTGATTTCAGATAAGAATATACTTGACTAAAGAGAATGGATTAGTCCTTACCTAGAGTGTTAATTAACTTTTTTTTATTTTACTGGGGAGGTTAAACTTAAGGGCTGAGGACAGGGTGGCTGAGATGATTAGCTTTTATTGTACCTCTTAAATTCTTTACAATGTGTATTTAAAACTTAATGCTTTAAAGGTTCATCTAAATCAAATTTGTCAATCTTAATTATTCAACTAACTTCCTAGAATGCTAATTTCTTTGTCATTCTCCTGTAAATTTTGGGATTTCACTCAGAAATATTCAATATTTGAGACTATAAAGTGTGATAAGAATGTGGATGAAACTATGAAAAAAGTCCTATGACCTCTTTTTAGGGCATAATCTCATATTCAAAACAAAGCATTAATATCTTATTTGAAGCCCTTAGATCTAATGGTCTATGTTCTTATAAGTATTTTCCCACTCTGGGTTTCCTAAAAGCTAATTGAATCTAGACAGATTCAACATCCCATTATAAATCACAGCTCTGTGGACTTGTCATTGTTCTCATAAAAACCTTTGCTTGTACAGATGGAAAAGGCTTATTCCAGTGGGCTATCTAGTCCATTTTTCTCTGCATGGTTTTCCAGAGTGGTTTCAGATTTGAAAGGATTTGAATATCTACAAAGACCTCGTGGAGAATTATTTTAAAGCTATTTGTAACCTAAAAGTGTTTTTCATGAGAATGGATAAAACATATTGGGAGAATAAGAAATCTAAGAGAATTCCTCTCTCAGAATTACTAAAGAAAAGACTGCTGTTTCCAAGGTGGCTGTTTAAATAATAGCATTGCTCTTTTTAGCAGATAAAGAGCTCTGAATCAGGAGACAGAATCTCACTTTTCTCAGGGAAGAAGTAATACGATACAGTCTTTGTAGTTATAACCACCTCCCCAACAAGAGTTTCCAGGTGGATTGGCAAAGTCTGGGAGGCAGATCATAGTTGTGGCCAAATCAATGGATTAGGAAATAGATTAGGAGTGATTATCTGACTTCAGTCTTTCCTGTGGTTTGTCTTCAGGTTGGTGACCACTGTAATACTTTGGGTTTATGAGACACAGGAAGACGACACACACACCACCATTTACACACATCACCCCTTTTCTGCCTCTCTTGGAGGTCAGGGCCTTGGGGAGAGAAAGTCATTTATCTTCCCACAAAGGCTGTGATTCCCATTCTAATTGTCACAGTCTAGGGAGCAAAGGGCTCAAAGAAATCGGTGAATTCATTTCCATGGTTGCAAGTGTGTTGCAAAAGCACGTCCTACATAGTGGAGTATGTCCAGATGGAGTATTTTCAAGACATTTCTATGTTAACCCTTTGTGATAATTTAAAATACCCCTTTGCTTTCCCCTCTAGAATATTCTTTCTCTCTTCACTAACACACACACACACACACACACACACACACACACACACACACACACA
>JAAGEH010000076.1:6132916-6144279 GCA_011751065.1 Lasiurus cinereus | reverse complement strand
CACACACACACACACACACACACACACACACACACACACACACACACTTTATTTCTGGATAGACCTCCCGTTCTATTTGCACCATCCAATTGGACTAATCTAGAAGAAAGCCTGTAACAGAGGCTTTCACTAATTTCTTAATGCTTTTGCCTCTCGCCAAAGTACCCATTTTCTCACATTTGTGATTTACTCCCCTGAACTTGGTAGAAAGAGAAGGGAAAGGATATATATCATCCCCTTTCTCAATTCTAGAGAGAATATTATTTCCACTCCAAGTTTATTTTTTTTCTACTTACCCTACTCAGTCTTCATTTTGCTGGCTACAGTTTTCTTGCTGTGGCTAAATCCCTCTTACATGTTAATGTCTAGTCCAGAAACTTCCCATCATACCTTGTCCTTCACCAGGTCACTTTGGAGACCCATGGTGAAATGGGTGGACAGTGGAGCTACCACCTGAGATCATGGTCTTTGTAGTGTTTCACCTAAAGCTAGCATCAGTCACTATATATATAGATTGAATTCACAATTGTGCTCCACACTACCTGATTTGGGGGCAAAGGACTTGTTCTGTTAAATTTTTTTTCCTAATATTTTAAGTGACAGTACCTATACTAAACATTTTGATGTATTATTGTAAGAATAAAATAAAAATGATGCACATATATAATCTATAAAATATCACACACTCAAACACACATATAATATCTGTGACAAGTATATTAACATGTCATGTGAATAGTTTTCTAAAATTATTATATTATCACCTTTATTGTACTATAAAGCATGAAGGAGGAGATATATAGACATCCTAGTGTTTAGTTTAAAAAAAAAAGATGATTGTATCTTACTAGAAGAAAAAGCACTGTTGAATATTCATGAGAGAGATCCATTTTACCCCCTGCAGGCACAAAATATTTGTATAAATATAAAGTCTGTGCATAATTATGTGATAGCAGACAATCCCCAGAGGTGAAATATGCTGACATAGTCAGAAAGATCTTACCCTCCCACAGATTTTATTAAACAAATTCAAGTCATTAGAAAGACATAAATATCAAGTAAGAGCACAATACTTTGGATTGATCCAAAGGAGCATAACTAGAAATGATGAGACTATATTAAATAAAAACAAGTTATTGGGAAACATGCTGTAACTATATTGTATTTTATTCCCTAGAAATGCTTTCAACCTAAAATTCACCATCTAATGAAATCTATTAGATTGAAATTACATTTCTGGGACATGATGAAAGTTTTATTCCTTGAAATGCTGAATGTGACTTGACTCACAGTTTTAATTCATCTTAAGATTGGATTGAAGCTAAAATGATGAAAAGAACACATGTTTGGTTGTCTTTGCTTTCTCAATGACTGGTGTGCGCCCTTGGACAGTAAATTCAATGGTTTAATTTGCTTTATTTCTACATAAAAATATCACTTTATATTTTCTATCGTGGTTCTAAATATTAAGTTGATTGTTACTTTCAGGGTAACTGTGCTCTTTTATTTTAAGAAGAAAGAAGCATTTATTTTTACTTTTTCTAACTCTGGGGTAGAGTGGCCAGCAAACTCATCAGTCAACAAAGCCAAATATCAACAGTACAAAGATAGAAATTTCTTTTGAGAGCCACATTTTTTAAACTTAAACTTCTTCTAACACTTCTTCAAAATAGACTCTCCCAGGCCATGGTATTTTGTGGAAGAGCCACACTCAAGAGGCCAAAGAGCCGCATGAAGCTCACGAGCTGCAGTTTGCTGGCCACGGGAATGTATCATGCCTTCCACACTCCCTACAACCACAAATGTTGGGGGATTAGAAAATATTTCTTTTTCTCTGATTTGGCCATCTACCTCTGTAAAGGCTTATGTACTTCAACAATCTAAGTTCTGATCTATCCAGTAAAATAAAATCACACTATTTTCTGATAAGGAATGATTAACTCATTGAGGTTATCAAACTCCTTTTTAGGAAGAATAGATTAGCCATAATTTGGCTGAATCTTTTCATATGCAGTCTTACCAGAGGCTGCCAAGCTTCTACCCTCACTGTTCTCTATTCATGGCCATATGTATACTTTCTGGGTAAAAAAAGCAACTGATATTCCTAGTCTGGGACAGAATCTGTGTCCAGTAGGATCTTCCCACACTTCTCCATGTTCACAGATTGATCAGGATCCAATGCAAATATGTATTTGAAGCTATTTCTTTCTGGTTCTAAGATCTGAAACTATTGATATCCCCCAGCTCTTGACCTTTTAAGATCTTAGGGGCTGAATTTCTTGGGGTGCTGAGTTGGTGATTAGACCATCTATTCATGATGAAAAATAAAATATTACACAAACATCTATCCTTTCTAATAAAAGAGAAACATGCAAATTGACTATATCTCCGCTACATGCACAAGCCACACTCTCAAGCCAATCAGGAGTGAGTATGCAAATTAACCCAACCAAGATGGAAGTTAATTTGCATATCCCTGTGCAGAGTGAACACTGAAGACAGCATTGAAGAAAGCCATGTGCTGCAGAAGGGAGGGAAGCTGCAGAGAAGCAACCAAGTGGGGCAGCAGAAAAGGGAGATAAGCACACTGGGCAGTAAGCAGGCAGGGCGTTTGGAGAAGGGAGGGAAGCAGGCAGAGTGGGAAGCAAGCGGGGCTGCAGACAAGAGAGGGAAGCAGGTATGGCAGCAGAGAAGGGAAGGAAGCAGGCGGGGCAGCGGAGACCTCTGAAGGAAGCCCTATTGCAGGAATCTTCCTGCCATGGGCCTCTAGTATATACATAAAAGCCCAAGTGATTATCCAACCCTCCAACTGATAGCTATGACACACAATGACCACCAGGGGGCAGATGCTCAACACTGGAGGTGCTGAGCCTCAGTGACTTGGCAGCTGTGGTTCTTGGGTGATGCACCGGAACCAGAGAGGAGGGAGCCTGAATCCAGGGTATGTTACCTGAGAACTGCCATCTTGCAATCTGGGACCCTTTGGGGGATGTTGGAGAGCCAGTTTTGGCCTGATCCCCACAGACCAGGTTAGGGACCCCACTGGTGCATGAATCTGTGCACTGGGCCCCTAGTTACATTATAAAAGAATCAGATCTTTTCTTTAAAGTAAAAACAGCCTTGATATAGTAGGAGACAGGCTTCCCCTCCAAGGGGTGTTTTGAATACAGTCCTATATAATAATCCTATATAATAAAGGGTAATATGCAAATTGCCCATCACTCCAACACACAAGATGGCCACACACATGTGGACACAAGATGGCTGCCACAAGATGGCCAGCAGGAGAGGGCAGTTAGGGGTGATCAGGCCTGCAGGAGAGCACAGTTGGGGGTAATCAGGCCCACAGGGGAGGACAGTTGGGAGGGGGGACCAGTCCTGCAGGGGAGGGCAGTTAGGGGTGACCAGACTGGCAAGGGAGGGCAGTTACAGTGACTGGGCCAGCAGCAGAAGACAGTTGAGGTCAACCAGACCTGCAGGGGAGGACAGTTAGGGGTGACCAGGCCAGCAAGGAAAGGCAGTTAGGGACAATCAGGCTGGCAGGGGAGAAGTTAGATGTTGATCAGGCTGGCAAGGGAGTGGTTAGGGGGTGATCAGGCTGGCAGGCAGAAGTGGTTAGGGGCAATCAGGAAGGCAGGCAGGCAAGTGGTTGGGAGCCAGCAGTCCTGGATTGTGAGAGGGATATCCACTGCACATTTAGGCCTGATCCCACTGGATTGGGACTAAACAGGCTGTTGAACATCGATTGAAGAGTCACAGATTGGAGAGGGTGTGGGCTGGGCTGAGGAACAACTTCCCCCTTCTCCCCGCCCATGCATGAATTTTGTGCACTGGGCCTCTAGTTCCCTATAAAAATACTGACTTTCTCATTATGCCAAGGCACTATGGAGTATGTGAAATAGTAAGCTGATTATTTTTCATGCTGCCTACCTCATAAATTACTGCTGATTCCTTCATTCCCCATGGAATAAAGTTAAATCCAATAGGTGTTCCATAGTCTATAACCTTTCAGGATAAGGGTGATGGTCCACAATTCTGTTGTTTCCTCTGTCCCTTCTTATATCAAATCTCAGCCACACTATATTCAGTTTCCCTCAACATCCTGCATCTTTGAATCCTCTTCCTGTGAGGTTATGTCTCTTGTCTTACTGGACCACAACTATATTCAGTGCTCTTAAGTCCGTCTCCCAAAATATCACCACTCTGTTTTTTGTTCTAAGTTTTCTAACTTTTATCTCTAGTTCCTCTGTACCTTCCTTTGTGTTTCCTTTTTTGTTCAGCTACACAGATTTATCTAAGAGCATTTACTGACTCCACTCTTTCTACCCCTTTACACTTGTTTTTTTGGCTATAGTACTCTCTAAATATATTCTAAAGTGGTTCCTTCTCACCAACTGTATTGCCACTACAAGGTTTTTGCCTTCTCTTAATGGACTTCTGTTGTCCCTTTGTTCTCTCAAATGCATCCTTGACAATGCAATGTAGAATGTCCTATGGCATCATATTTCTTAATGGACTTCTAGTGTCCTCTTGTTCTCTTCAAATTCATCTTTCATACCACTAACTAAAATGTCCTCTCCAGAAATTTAGTCCTGTTAATACTTGGTTTAAAATAATTTAAAGGATATTGTTCACCTCTGTTGTCTAAACTGTGCTACTTTTGAGAATGAAAGGGATGCCATTAATATTTAACATGGGATGGCAGGTATGAACCCTGGCTATGCCAGGCAGACCTGACTGAAGGAACACACTAACCCCAGTAGGCTGTCAACAGAAAAGCCCATCCACTGTTTAATGGAACAGAGAAAGCCCTCCCTAATGTGACCCTTGTTTGTCTCCCCATGATAATCTGTGTATATTCCAAATCTGGGCCTTTATACTCCAGTTGATCCTGTGCTTTTTTTTTTTGTGCTAAATTTACCAATGTTCTTTCTCTTTTTGTACCATCTCTATTCTGACTTTTTCCTGGAAATCTTCAGTGTCCTTTTCACTCCCCAAGTTAAGTATGATGATGCTTTTGAAGAGCACTCCAATGATAAACATTAACTGCACATAACCTGCACCTCTCTCTGTTGGTCTGTTTTAGTTATCATTTTGTCCTCACTTGGACATGAGCTACTTTAAGGTAGTGAGATGGCATTCATTTAAAAAAAGAAAAAATATATATACATATTATTGATTTCAGAGAGAAAGGCAGAGATAGAGGAAGCCAAGCTTTCTACACACCCTGGCTGGCCAGACCTCTGCTTAAGGCAACAAAGTTTCAATTGTAGAAGATAAATAAATTCCAGATACCAGGGCCTCCCCTTGGGTCACCAGGGAGTGTGGCCAGCCTGCAAATCACCACAGGCTCCTCTCCCAGGCTACCTCACACCCCAAGGGAACACCCACCCTGATCTAGGACACCCTTCAGGACAAACCAGCTGGCCCCTACCTGTGCACCAGATCTCTATCCTATCTAATAAAAGAGTAATATGCAGATTTACCATCACTCCAACACATAAGATGACTGCCCCCATGTGGTCAAAAGATCCTGCCCCTATGTGGACACAAGATGGCCGGCAGGGGAGGGCAATTGGCAGGGACCAGGCCTGCAAGGGAGGGCACTTGTGGACGATCAGGCCAGCAGGGGAGGGCAGTTGGGAGAGGACCAGCTCTGCAAGGTGGGAAGTTGGGGCAATCAAGCCTGCAGGGGAGGACAGTTAGGAGTGACCAGGCCAGCAGAAGAGGAAAGTTGGGGGTGGCAGAGTCTCCAAGGTTAGGGGGACCCAGATCTGCAGGGGAGGGCAGTTAGGGCTGACCAGGCTCACAATGTATGACAGTTAGGGGCAAACAGGCTGACAGGGGAGCAGTTAGGCATCAATCAGGCTGGCAGGGGAGTGGTTAGGAGGTGTTCAGGTTGGCAGGCAGAAGTAGTTAGGGGCAATCAGGAAGTCAGGCAGGTGAGCAGTTGGAAGCCAGCAGTCCTGGATTGTGAGAGAGATGTCTGACTGCCCGTTTAGGCCCGATCCAAGAAGGATCGGGCCTAAACGGGCAGTCAGACATTCCTCAAGAATTTTCAGATTAGAGAGGGAGCCAGATGGGCTGAAGGATACCTCCCCCCGACAGTGCACAAATGTCATGCACTGGGCCTCTAGTAAAATATATTACTCACACTTTGGGTGTTCTTGAAAAGTCAGTTGAAAGTTCTCATGAAAAAATGATTTTAAAACATATATAGATGCTTATGGCTTACAAAGAGTTAAGGTAGAAACTTAGGTCATTGTTTGCATATCTTTCATCTTTTCTAATAAGAGCATTTTAAAGCTATGACTTTCCCTCTAAATATTGCATTCGTACATTTTGGTATGTTGAATTGTTGTTACCATTAGTTGGAAACATTTTATTATAACTTGTTATTTTTGTTTTGAATCATAAGTTCTTTAGAGTTGAGGCATTTAATTTACAAACAGTTGTGGGTCTACATATGTTATAGTTATTAATTTTAATTTTACTCTATTTAGGTCAGCTATCAAACCTATTCTTTATAATTTTAATCTTTTAAAATTTATTGAGACTTATCTTATGGCTGGTATTATTTGTCTTAGTAAACATTCTAAAAGTAATTGATGAGAATATATAATCTATATTTGTTTATATATAGATGCATATATATATATATATATATATGCATACCAGTATGTGTGTGTGTGTGTGTGTGTGTGTGTGTATACCAGTATGTGTATTGTTTGAATGAACTTGATTAGGTTGACAGTGCTATTTTAATTTTCTTTAATCAACAACTCTGATTATGGTCTAATACATATCTCCCTTTAGTTCTGTTTAACTTTATTTGATAAAATTTCAAGTAATATATTATTTCTTATGATTATTGAGTTTATTGTTATGAAATGACTCTAATAATTATTTATAATGGTGCTCATTCTACAGTCCACTTTTATAGATATTAATGTAGCCACAATAAGTTATGATATTTATCATTAACATGGTGTATCTTTTTTCATATTTTTTACTTTAAACCTATTTGTGTTTTTAATTGTTAAAAAATATTTTCATTGATTTCAGAGAGGAAGGGAGAGGGATAGAAACATCAATGATGAGAGAAAATCATTAATTGGCTGCCTCCTGCCCACCTCCTATTGGGAGGGGATTGAGCTGGCAACCGAGGCATGTGTCCTTCACTGGAATCAAACCTGGGATCCTTTAGTCCACAGGCCGATGCTCTATCCACTGAGCCAAAGTAGCTAGGACTGTGTTTTTAATTTTAAAGTATATCTCTTAAAAATAGCATATAGTTGATTCTTAGTTATTGGTTATTCTGTGGCAGCTGTTGATCAGCACTTGTCTCTCTCTTTCATTCCTGGCCTGGCCAACAGCCAAGCCTCTCTTTTGCTGGGGCCTCCACTGGGGCTGCTAATCAGCCCTGCCTCTCTGATCAGGCCCATTGGAGATGCTAAATGGCATAGAAACTGACCAATCAGAACCAAATCTGGGTAAGGTGTGAGGAGCCAATGGCTGCCTAGGAGGCAGAGCTGTTGACACTGACTGGCATAGAAACCAACCAATCAGAACTAAATCTGGGTGAAGTGCAAGGAGCCAATGGCTGCCTAGGAGGTGGAGCTTTTGATGCTGACTGGCGTAGAAACTGACCAATCAGAACCTAATCTGGGTGAACTGAGAAGGCAGAACCTAAGGTGGGGACTGAGGAGGAGTTTTAAGGGAAGTAGGTGTTTAGTGTAAGGTCTAAGAAAGTGGTTCAATTTTTTAATGACCGGTTAGGCAGTATAGTGCATATGGCTGGCTATCAGTCCTGATATAGGAATTACGTATTTTTGTCTGCCAAGAGCATCTCCTCCTGATGAAAAAGGCTTCCTCCCACTCCATTTAAGCAATCCTATCCTATATAATCTATCTATACTACTAAAAGGATAATATGCTAATTAGACCAGGTCGACTGGACATCTTTCAGACATCCGACTTCCTTCTGGACAAAAACCATGGTGGTGGGGGCCAAGGCCATTAAAGCTGATCAGGCTGGCAGGAAAGGGCATTTGGGGGTGAGGTCAAGCAGGCAGAGGAGGCCAGTTGGGGATGAGATTAGGCTAGCAGGGGAGGGTAGTTGGGATGAGATCAGGCCACGTGGGGAGGGCCGTTGGGGATGAGATCAGGATGGCAGGGGAGGGAAGTTGTGGACAACCAGGCTGCAGAGGAGGGCAGTTGGGGGCAAGATCAGGCTGGCAGGGATAGGCAGCAATCCTATCTTATATAATTTATCTATATTACTAAAAGGGTATCATGCTAATTAGACCGGCTCAACCAGCCATCATCCGGACATTTGACTTCCTTCTGGACAAAGTCATGGTGCTGGGGGCAAGATCAGGCCGGCAGGGGAGGGCAGATAGGGATGAGATCAGGCCAGCAGGGGAGGGCAGTTAGGGGCGATCAGGCAGGCAGCCAGAGGCAGTTCAGGGCGATCAGGCAGACAGGCAGAGAGGTTAGGGGCAATCAGACAGGCAGGCAGAGAGGATAGGGGCAATCAAGCAGGCTGGCAGGTTAGTGGTTAGGAGCTAGCGGTCCCAGATTGCAAGAGGGATGATCCCCTGTTTAGGACTGATCCCCCAAAGGGTCCTGATTGGAGAGGGTGCAGGCTGGGCTGAGGGAACCCACCCTCCCAAGTGAATATCATGCATCAGGACACTAATTAATATATAGAAAAGATACCTTTATTAGAAATTATCCCTGCCCTGGCTGGTGTGGCTCAGTTGATTAGAAAGTCATCCTTGCACCAAAGTTTCATGAGTTTGATTCCAGGTCAGGGAACATACCCAAGTTACAGGTTTGAGCCCTGGTCAGGTGCATATAGGAGGCTATTGATCCATGTTACTTTTTCACATCAATGTTTCTCTCTCTCCCCTTCCTTTCCTCAAGAATCAATGAAAAAATATATCCTTGGGTGAGGATAAAAAAATAAAGTATTTCATATATGATTTTTATTTTAGATCACTGAATTGATTTAAGTATCTTTGTAACTAGATTATGTTATCTCAGATTAGTACTTCAGCATTTTTTAAGGATGATAATGGTAGATTTTTACTTAATTTGATGAGAGGGTTTGACAACTCCTGTCCCGGGACTTTTACTTATTCTCTCTGGTTCTTGGTGATGGACTATGTCCAGGAGGTTTTCTGAAAGCAATCATGGGCTGTGTGTCAGCGATATGCTGGTGAGTACTTTCTGCGCTCACCAGTTGGCTTTCATTATTCTCCTGACCTCAAGAAGGGTGACCCACCAGGCCTGCCTTCTGATTGCTGAGACCTAGTGGTTCTGACCCTCACATCTGTGAATCTGAAAAGACCTAATGAAAAAAAGTCCTTTGAAAGAATTACTTTTCAAGCACTCAAGCCATCTCATTACGCCATTATTGCCCTTTATCTACCTGTGTTTCTCTTCTGGCTTCCTCTGAAAGTGGGAATTTAATCTGTTCTCTTTTACACAACTGCCTTGTAAGTTAAAATAACTTGCATTAAGTCATTTCAAGTCTCCTTAATTTCCTATGAGAATAAGTATGACTTTTTCAATTTTGATGAGTAATATGAGACACAGCTTATAGCCAGTAAATTCTACAGCAATATTCCTACCTCCTTTGATTTATATTTCAGATTTTTAATAATACACTGTAGCAACCTGTGTGACATTTTCATTACTGTCTACATGCTTGGGGTTAAAGATGAATCTTGAATGCTCTACAGAGCATTTCAAAGAAAAAAAAAACACAGAGTATATATACTTTGGTTCTCAGGTGTATGTTTGTTTCACAAACATTATAGATTTCAGAAGGTTTTGAACAATAGTTTTTTCTTTCTAGCAACAAGAATATACATGTAAATGAAATAGCTGTTTGTGGCAAAATACTTATTAGTGACACATAGAAAAAATGGATTATTTAGATGATTTTGCAAGAATTTTACCAAGTTAGTTCCTCTATGTAGAATTTCTTTTACATGACCTCTCTTTTGAGGCATCTATGCGCATGTGTATATGTGTGAGTATGGGTATGTGTGTGTGTGTGTGTATGTGTGTGTATGTGTGCACACATATGGATGCATATATATTTTTCCTCCAGAGAATATATCTTTGTTTGGGGATAGTGATCACCCAATGTGTGGTGGAAAAATTGTTTCAGTTTTACAAAGTAGTTAAAACAGTGCTTTCAATATTTTCTAGGGCCTTTGTGAGGCGGGTGTGTGTCTCAAGTTTGGCCCCTGAATTCTAATTCTAGCCCCTATTTCATGGGATTATGAATTCCTAGAAGGAAAGTGCCAGGTTTTATTTTTCATTCTCAGTCCCTGATCATAGTTCCCATTATCCTGTCTGTGCTTCCGGAAGTTAATAGAACAGTATTAGCTGATTAGCTATTTCTCTACATAGAGCAATGGAAAGATAGTAACCAAATGGACTCAGAGTCAATCATGTTTAAAAACCTGAACCATGTTTGAAGAGAAAAAACCTAAAGCAAGATATAATTGGCTGGGATAGAGAGGGTGTGTATAATATTTAAGAGCTATAGAAACCTGAACAGGAAAGGAAGTGCACTAGGAATGGTTGGGATACTTTCTGGGAAAAGGTGAGGAAATTTGAATTTTCTTAACTTGCTCTTGATTCAATTTTCAGTTTTATCCATCCTTTTGCTGATACAGGCACATTTGCAAATGGTTTTGATTTTTTTGGTATATTTTATAACTCAGTGATATATTCAGCATCATAACAGCTCTCCAGGGGCATCTTTTTATGTCAAGGGAAAGTGCTATAAATGATGTGATTGTGATAGCTGATTGGCAGTAAAGCATCTGAAATTGCTGTGTTTATACTGTCGAGAAGTGTACCTGTTAATTTGGGCCTGATGTTGATATTCTTGGGATGTTTTCTTACAGTCAACGATTCTATCTTTTTTTCTATACCTTTTTCAGTGCTGTGCACATAACAATGTTTTTAGTAACCTGAATAGAGCTTGGGCTTCCTGTATGTAAGAGAGAGTGTGGTGCTGCATGAGGATTTAACATGCATCTTATAGCCCTTTTTCCTGTCTCTCATGGCCTAAAAACTTAGAAGTGTGTATGTGTGTGTGTGTGTGTGTGTGTGTGTGTGTGTGTCTGAATGTAGTTGTTTTCAATAAAGTGAATAGCCTTTCTCAATCTAGTTATATTTACAGACTTCCCCCTTAGATTCTCAAATACTCATGAATTGAAAAATTATCTCATTTTTTTTCTGAATTATACCTTACTAACTCAAAAACCACCCCTAGTCATTCAATAAGAGTTGTCCCTTTGTACTATTTTTGTTTTATTAGGAGTCCAATTAACTTG
>JAAGEH010000076.1:5923844-6132906 GCA_011751065.1 Lasiurus cinereus | reverse complement strand
TGGGGTGGCCTGGGCAAGAGGCCAGTGTTGGTTTGCAGGCTGGTCATGCCCTCTGGGGACCCCAATGGAGGCCCTGGTATCTGGGATTTATTTGTCTTCTATAATTGAAACTTTGAGGCCTGGAGCAGAGCCAAGCCTTCTGCTCACACAGCCATTGAAACTTTGTTGCCTTAAGTGAAACCTGGGCGCTTGGCTTCCTCCATGGCTAGGGGCAACCCAAGCCTCCCTCCTACTCTCTCTGTGGTGGTAGCCATCTTGGTTGGGTTAATTTACATACTTGCTCTGATTGGCTGGTGGGTGTGGCTGGTAGGCGTAGCAGAGATATGGTCAATTTGCATATTGCTCTTTTATTAGATAGGATATATATATATTTTTTTCTAAATTCACTGTGTTCTAATTTTGCATTCCATGTAATACCCTGATATGGATTAAAAATTGTATTTGAATAATGTCCACATTATTTATTTTCTTATTTTCAGTGAATCTCTTGGTCCCTTTACCAGGTATTACAATTTTTAGTTACTGAAAAGAGCCTGGCATTATTTGAGCTTTTATTGCAAAGAGTGAACTAAGTTTGAACTCCTAGTATCACTGAGCAAAGGAAAGACTCAATCCTATCTGATTTCTAAAGAGCAGCATAAGGACTGTGATTCTAAAGCAAGATTGTAGGTTGAAATGGGAATAGGTTAAATTATCCTCCGATATAATACAGAGGTAATCACAAATTGACCATCACTTCAATACACAAGATGGCCGCCCCCATGTAGTTAAAGATGGCTGCCCCCATGTGGACACAAGTTGGCTCCCACAAGATGGCTGGCAGGGGAGGGCAGTTGTGGGCAACCAGGCCAGCAAGGGAGGGCAGTTGGGGGCAGCCAGGCCTGCAGGGGAGGACAACTTAGGGTATCTAGACCTGCAGGGAAGGGCAGTTGGTGGGGACCAGGCCTATAGGGGAGGGCAGTTGGGGGGAACCAGGCCAACAGAGGAGAGCAGTTGGGGGTGACCAGGCCTGCAAGGGAAGACAATTAGGGACAACCAGGCTGTCAGGGGAGGGCAGTTAGAGGCAATTGGGTCAGCAGGAGAGGGCAGTTGAGGGTGACCAGATCTGCAGGGGAGGACAGTTAGGGGTGACCAGACCTGCAGGGAAGGGCAGTTAGGAGTGACTAGACCTGCAGGGGAAGAAAGTTAGGGGCAACCAGGTTGGCAGGGGAGGGAAGTTAGGGGCAATCAGGTCAGTAGGGAGGGCAGTTAAGGACAATCAGGCTAGCAAGGGAGGGAAGTAAGGGGTGACTGGGCCAGCAGGGGAAAGCAGTTGGGGGTGACCAGGCCTGCAGGGGAGGACAGTTAGGGGAGGACAAGATGGCCGCCCCCATGTAGTTAAAGATGGCTGCCCCCATGTGGACACAAGTTGGCTCCCACAAGGGAGCCAGGCTGGCAGGGAAGGGCAGTTAGGTGTCAATCAGGATGGCAGGGAAACAGTTAGGCATCAATCAGGCTGGCAGGGGAATTGGTTAGCAGGTGATCAAGCTGGCAGGCAGAAGTGGTTAGGGGCAATCAGGCAGGCAGGCAAGCAATTGGGAGCCAGCAGTCCTGGATTGTGAAAGCAATGTCCGACTGCCCATTTTGGCCTGATCCCAGTGGAGTCAGACATCCCTCAAGGGGTCCCAGATTGGAGAGGATGCAGGCTGGGTGAAGGTCACTCTCCCCCCCACCCAACTCCCATGCCTGAATTTCATTCACCAGTCTTTAGTAGGAGAATTAAAATGCTATTTGGTCCCAGTGAAATTTATCCATTGAGTTGGAAGTCCAGAGCGTGATAAATGGAATGTTTCTGATTGAAGGAATATAAAGTTGAGCTGATTGGGATAAACATTTGGCTACCAAGGTGCACAATTTGACAGAGTATATTCTTTGTGGTTCCTGTGGCCTCTTTCAGAATTCACCAGCTATGTGGTCTGATATGCCACCTTGCATCTGGTAAAATTTCTTATAAAATGTCTTGTGCATTGTCAGTGTCTTATAGAACAGCACTGTGATGAGGTAAGGGCCAGGATATTAGCAAAACCATAGGACGCAGCAGTGTTGGGTGATCAGTTGGAGACAGAAGGCTGAATAAAAATGTCTTCAGGATGTGGTAAGTTTCAGACATTGTGTTCTGGGATCATTGGTTCAATTCTGTTCACCTTCCACGTGGTCTGCACGCAGCACAGACCAATCATTCCGAACATTTGGGCTTGCGTGCAGGCTGATACTGCTGTCACAGCAAGCACTGATTTCTTAAGAACATCTGCTGCTGCACAGTCCTCAGCCACCAACTTAGGGAACACAGGCTATTCTGATCTCAGGCATCTCGCTTTTCGCAGTTTTGCTGAAGGAACCAGAAGTCAAAACTTACCAGTAGAAAATTAAGCTTGCGTATTAATACCTAACAGTATTAGGATCCCATAAACAGAACCTAAAAACTGCACTGTTATCAATGTTTCTGAAGGATGATCTCATTTCTTTGCCTCTGAATCTATTTCTCATTCTTATATGCAAATAAACTCTTATTGTGAAATATAAAACAAATTAGAGAACTCTAAAAAATGAATAGATGAATTAATTATCCCGAAGTAAAGCCAGGATAATAGTCACCCAAGTCAAGAAACATACTTTGATACCTCAGAAAGTTTTCTTGGGCCCCTTTGCAATCTCCCTTGTTTTTCTTTCCCTTCTGAAGACAACAATTACTTGTCATTAACTGTGACTATTTTCTTTTTTTAAGCACCTAAAACCATATTCCAAGACATAAAAATTTGCTTTTCTTTGGTTTTGAGCTTTATTTATATGGAATCATATAATAAGCGCAGTGTTGTATTTGGCTTCTTTGAGTCATTTTTTATTTGTGAAATTAATTCATGTTTCATTGGATGCATTTCACTTCCATTGAGATCCAGAATTGCTATGATTCTCTCACAATTTAGGTGTCTGTTTTATTTTAATAGACATTTATATAGTTTATTTCTAGTTTGGCTTAGAGCTTCTATTACTTGGTTCTATTTCTCTAGAGAGCTGTAATAGTGTGTGTGCGGGGGGGGGGGCGGGAGGGATGGGGGGGGTTTGTGATTGCAGAGGATCATAATTTCAAAATCTTCAGGGCAACCAGCAGGCTGGAGACTCTGAGAAGAGTTAATGTTGCAATGGAGTCTGAATGTGATTTGGAGTCAGAATTACTTCCTTCTTGGGGATCTCAGTCTTTTCTTTTAAGGCCTTCAATTGATTATGTTGAGGGCCACCAATATTATGAGGGTGATCACCTTTAGTCAAAGTTAACTGATTTCAAAGTTAATCAAATCTAAAATACTAGGGGTCCAGTGCACAAATTCTTGCACCTTGAAAGGAACTGTGGGCTGCTAGGCTGCAGTGAGCACAGGGATGGGTTTCAGCCCAGCCTCCACACCCCCAACTGGACCCTCCCACCAAGGTTCCTGGTCCCCTGTCTGCTGGCAGTCCTTCTCCTGCTGTTCCCACACACTGATGGTGCTGGCCCTGCTCACACCTGCTGATGGTGCAGAGTGGTTGGGACTGGTGCCAGGCGCTGGCAGCCAGCAGTGAGTGAGTGGTGGCTCCAGTTCTGGGTGCAGGTGTGCGTGGGGCCAGTGCCAGCAGTGGGTGTGAGCAGTGGTTCTGATACCAGCAGCAAGTGTGAAAGGCAGCTGCCGGCCCCATCGCCCCTCAGGAGCAGAGGGAGGTGGAGAAGCCCTGAGGGAGATCTGGGCCACTAGCCACTGTTCCCACCTGCTGATGGCACCAAGCAGGTGTGAGCAATTCTGGCTCTGGCATTGGGTGTGAGTGGGGCTGGTGCCAGTAGTAGGTGTGAGAGCCAGGCAGGACCATGGTGCACAGGAGCAAAGAATTTTCAGTAACCACCAGAGGCTCAGCTTATGACAGTGACCGGCACCCCACCCCTGCTCACCTGCTCCACCATCCTGCCACGACCAACACCCATGCTTTGCCATCTGCATCCACCATGTTCCATGCATGCCCCTGGTAATCATAGCGACCATTTGTTCGATTATTCCATCGTTTGGTTGATTTGCATATTAGGGTTTTATATATATATATACAGATAGTGTAAAAATTATTGTAATTTAACACAAATATAGATTTGCTATCTGGTTCAGCAAGACTCTGTTCTAGTTCAATAGTATTTGTTTTTAGGTCATTTACTTCCACATAAATATTAGTACCATCTGTTACGTAGCCCTCCAAAGATTCTGTTAATATCTATAATAATAAAAGCATAATATGCTAATTAGACCAGATGGCCAAATGACCTTCCAGACGACCTTCTGGACGACCTTCTAGAGAAAGCCGGGGCTGCAAGGGCCAAGCCCCTTGCATCAATTTTGTGCATCAGGCTCCTCTAGGATTTATATAATTACATCAAATCTGCAAATAATTTGAAGAGCTTTAATATCTTTCCAAATTTAAGTCTTTGTACTAAAGAACATGGGATACTACCTATTTATTTAGGTATTGCTTTATGTTCTTTTAATGTATTTATTGAAACATTATGTTTGTTCAAGAAATATTCTCCATCAACATTATATAAGAAAATATAAGAAAATAAGGTTAGGTCATACATAAAAAATCATATGTTATGTTTTACCTAGTAGGAGGAAGATGTTAAGAGATTTTTAAAAATCTTGTTTTTACCTCCATAGTGCCTATTTTTTACCTCTCTTTTATTGTGCTACTTAGTATTAAATTTTGCATATACTTATTAGTATTTATTGGATTCAATCATATTTGACCATTTAATCTTATTTATTATAGCTTTCTTTTCTTTAGAGCAAGCTTTTGTTATTTTCTTGTTTCACTTGCTGAAATCTACATATTTCAGTGATATCTCAAAATTATGTTGCTGCTAAAAATGATCTGAAATAATTATTTTCAGTATTAAGACTCTACTAATGTTGGGTTTCTGCTCATTCCACAGTGTTTATCTTTCTCTGAGAGAATTTTTTATTGTTTGTTTTCTTGCTGTGGCTCTTTTAATTCCTTTCCTACATATCATCATAACATTTTCTTTCTTTTGTGTTTTTTTTTTGCTATTAGAACTATTTTCATTAAAAATAGTATCCTATATAATAAAGAGGTAATATGCAAATTGACCATTACTCCAACACACAAGATGGCTACCCCCATGTGGACACAAGATGGCTGCCACAAGGTGACCGGCAGGGGAGGGACTAGGCCTGAAAGGGAGGGAAGTTGGGGGTGACCCGGCCTACAGCAGAGGGCAGTTGAGGTTGACCAGGCTGGCAAGGGATGGCAGTTAGGGGTTATCAGGCAGGGAAGTTAGCGGTGACTAGGCTGACAAGGGAGGACAGTTAGGGGCAATTGGGCCGGCAGCAGATCAGTTAGGTGTTGATCAGGCTGGCAGGGGAGTGGTTACGGGTGATCAGGCTGGCAGGCAGAAGCAGTTAGGGGCAATCAGGCTGGCAGGCAGGTAGGCAGGCGAGTGGTTGGGAGCCAGCAGTCCTGAATTGTGAGAGGGATATCTGACTGCCTGTTTAGGCCCAATGATCCCAGTGGAATCAAGCCTAAACAGGCAGTCGGATATCCCTTGAGGGGTCCCAGAATGGAGAGGTTTAAGGTTAGGCTGAGGGACACTCCCACCCCTGTGCACAAATTTTGTGTACTGGGCCTCTACTATACTTATAGGAGCATAAAATATTTTAAAAGTTGAAAAAAAATAAAAGCAATCATCTCAAGTTATTTGTTGGGCAAGGTGATAAATTATTGGTTACAGGGTTTGGATCATCTAACAATATATACTAATTTTGTCATAGACCAGGAACTATCTGTAATTGCCATAAGATCAATTTTACAGTTACACCTTATGGAAATTTCTGCTTCTAAGTCAGCATCTCCATATGTGAATTGGTGTTTCATGGGAAGTTATGATATAGCAAGATAAACTAGCAAATAATAGATAAACACAATATTTACACTTGACCTTGAGATTCATTTGGAATCCTTGCACATTCTTTTTTATAAATTATGAAACTTTGATATGTTCCTTTATTTAATGATTGAGTGCCATCTTAATTCTCATTTTTTAAATTTTTAAAAATACATATAAGTTTATTGATTTCAGAGAGGAAGGGAGAGTGAGAGTGAGATATAAACATCAATGATGAGAGAAAATCATTGATCAGCTACCTCTTGCACACCCCACACTGGGGATCGAACCTGCAAACTGGGCATGTACCATGAGCAGGAATTGAAGCAATACCTCATTCTTGGTTCCTTTTAAAAGGAGATTAGGACTTATAAGGAGAGATACCAGAGATGTATGAGAGGAAATACCATGTGAGGACACTGTGAGAAGATGGCCAACTACCTATCGTGAAACCAAACTTGTCAACATCTTGACCTTGGACTTCCAGGCCCCAGAAGTGTGAGAAAAAAAAATCTGTTGTTAAACTATCCAGCTAGTGGTATTTTGTCAGGGCAACCCTAGCACATAAATCCTGTCCCCATCCCTTTTTTCTTTCTTTTCTTTCTTTTTTTTTAATATATATTTTATTGATTTTTCACAGAGAGGAAGGAAGAGAGATAGAAAATTAGAAACATCGATGAGAGAGACATCGATCAGCTGCCTCCTGAACTGGGGATGTGCCCACAACCAATGTACATGCCCTTGACTGGAATCGAACCTGGGATCTTTCAGTCCACAGGTCGACGCTCTATCTACTGAGCCAAATCAGTTTCGGCTTTTCTTTCTTTTCTATTTTTAAATATTAAAGCTACAGTCCTATACCTGAGGATTATCATGACAAACCATTTGATATTAAAAAGATAATGGCCCAGCTGGTGTGACTCTGTAATTGAGTGTCAGCCTATGAACCAGGAGCTCACTGGTTCGATTCCTGGTCAGGCACATGCCAGGGTTGCAGACTCCATACCCAGAAGGGGGAAGTGCAGGGAACAGCTAATTGATGTTTATTTCTCATTGATATTTCTATCTCTCTCTCTCCTCTCTCTGAAAATTATATTTATATATATATATATATATATATATATATATATATATATATATCCCTAAGCAGTTTGGCTCAGTGGATAGAGTGACGATCTGTGGACTAAAATTTCAATTCCAATCAACGACACATGCCCGGGTTGTGGGCTTGATCCCCAATAGGAGGCATGCAATGATTCTCTTTCATTATTGATGTTTTAATTTTTCTGTCCCTCTCCCTTCCTCTCTGAAATCGATAAAAATATATGAAAAAAACACATATTTTAGAAGCAAAAAATAAATAATGAATCGCCTAGGACACTCACCATGCCATTTCCCAGTGGCTGCTGTTATAGAAAATAGACATATTTAAGGAACAAACGTGAGTGTGGAGTCTGTCTTATGGCTCTCGTTCCAGAAAAGTTCCCTTTGAAGCCTTGGGAGCCAGGCCTGGTCAATGGTTGTGCTGTCCACAATCTTACAGTTGGTACATTGAGATAGTTCTAATAATTCTTAGCATTACTCCTTCCATAATTAATGGTTCAGTTGTTTTAAATGTTTCAATGCCAAAACAATAAAATAAAAGCTCACATGCAGTGTCAGATCTCCAAATTATAACACAAATTAGATGTTTTTCAGTAATTTACATGGAATTAATTCCATCCCAGGCTTCTGGTAAAAATTAGAAGCCATTTAAAGGCTGAGCTCTGGTGGTTTATGTGTTACTAGACTCCCTCTATGGAACCATTTGCTTGTAAATCTTTGTAGTCCATTTACATTCAATATGCCTTTGGTCTCTTGATGGCTCCAGTGGTTCTTAATTGCATTTCTCCTATGCAGTCCCGGTGGTAGGTTTCTCTCAACTAACAACTAGTAGTGAAATGCTGTCATGGCAAAAAACCAGCCTCACTTTAATTATTAACAGCAATAGTAACGTTTTTCTAGCTTCTCCCAAGAAAACACGAAAGCACATTACTTGATTAATTAACAGATCATTTTGGTAAATGAAGTGTAGTTATATTTAGTCAGGTTTGTTCTTTGAAATTTCAGTTCTGATTTATTTATATGTTATTAACCTCAGGGGCTCTGGGCCAAGTTAATCACATTCTTTAGTTTCTGAACTTCTAGTATTGATCTGCCAAATTTGTGCATTTTAATTGTTTGTTTGTTTAATTGTTATTTACTAGAGGACCGGTGCACGAATTAGTGAACCAGTCGGGTCCCTTGGCCTGGCCTGTGGGAAACATCTGCCCCCCCTGGTGGTCAGTGCATGTCATAGTGTCAGGTTAACTGGCTGACTGTCTGCCCCTTGGTGGTCAGTGCATGTCATAGTGAACAGTTGAGGAGCCTTAACATATCATTAGCATATTACTCTCATTGGTTGAACAGATTACTGGACACTTAGCATATTAGGCTTTTATTATATAGGACTAGGGGCCCAGTGCATGGATTTGTGCACCTTGAAAGGAACTGTGGGCATGAAGCTGCGGGGGGTACAGGAGCAGGTCTCAGCCTATCCTCCACACCCCTGCCCAGCTCCTCCCACCATGGTCCCTAGTCTCCTGTCTGCCAGCAGCCCCGCTCCTGCTGCTATTGCTCCCACTCACTGACAGTGTTGGCCCTACTCACACCCACTGATGGCATGGAGCGTTTGGGGTTGGTGCCAGCAGCAGGTGTGAGCAGGGCTGGTGCCATTGGTGGGTGCAAGCAGTGGCTATTACCCTGATAACCCCTCAGGAGCAGGGGAAGGTGAAGAAGCCCTCAGGGGCGATTGGGGCTGGCAGCCACCACTTGACCTGCTGATGGTGCCAAGTTATTGGGGCTGGTGCCAGGAGCCAGAAATGGGTGCGAGTGGTGGCTCCAGCACTGGCCAGGGGTATGAGTGGGACCATTGGTCCACTGCTGGCTGCAGGTGCAAGAGGTGGCTCCTGGTCCCAATTGCCCCTTAGGAACAGAGAGAGGTGGAGAAGCCTTGAGGGACAATTGGGGCTGGCAGCCGTCACTTGCATCCGATGACAACACTGAGCAATTGGGCGTGGCACTTGCACCAGCAGCAGGTGTGAGCCACAGCTCTGGTGCTGGCCATGGGTGTGAGCACCGTCCGGGACCATGGCATGCAGGAGCAAGAAATTTACAATAACCACCAGATGCTTGTCCCAGTGATAGCGAATGGCACCTCGCCTTGGTCTGATGTCCCTGCTTACCTGCTTCACCACCCCATCATGGCCAACTCCTGCCATGTTCTGCGTGTGCCCCTTTGGTGGTCAGCACATGTCATATCGACTGGTTGTTGGGTTGTTTGGTTGTTCCGCCGTTCAGTCTATTTGCATATTAGGTTTTATTTACATAGATTCCCACTTGTCACTCTCATCACTCGTCCTTCTTTTGCGATATTTCAAAGATGATTGAAAATATTTTTCTGCTTTATTGAGATATAATTTACATATAGCATCTTATAACTTAATGCATAGAATATAGTGACTTTACATATGCATATATTGCAAAATGATTACCACAATAAAATTAGTACACCCATCAGCTCTCCTATTACAATTTTCTTGTGGTAAGAACTTTTAAAATCTACTCTTTTAGCAACTTTCAAATATGCAGTTCAGCATTGTTCACTATAGTCACCATGCTGTATATTATACCCCCAGAAGTTACTCATCTAATAACTAGAAGTTTGTATGTTTTCACAACCTTCCCCCTTTTCCACCCACCCCTGTCTCTGGCAACCAACAATCTGTTCTGTTGTATTTTAGTTTTTCTTCTCATAAAACATATACACATCTTTTCTTTTTTTTTTCTCTCTCTCTTTTTTTTACAACTGCTATGCATTTTATGTGTTTTTCTTTTCTCCCAACGCTAAGTTTTTAGAACTATTCTTTCCTTCCTTTTTTAAATGAATAAAATAGTTTATAATTCCTCATTTTAAAAACAATTACCAACAATAAAACCTCAGTGGGGTGTTATGCTCACTTCTCATCTACGGCTGCCTCCAATTAAGCAAACAATGCTGCATATGTATGAATGGGTATGCAATTTAATGACAGATTAATGCAGGAACGTACTACATATGGAACACTAGCTCTCCAGAGCCCATTTGAATATTCATTAGGAAAGGGAAACCTATTTCTGATTAAGAGTGAAAATGTGATTGGAAAAAAAGGATGCCACAGGCCAATCAAAATAATTAAATGTCCTTCCTCTTTAAGTAGCTGATTGGACTTGACTTGTGTGCTTCTAGTGCAGAGTAGAATAGGTAAGCACCAGATATAAAATTCAGTCCATTGCTTCACAGAAGACAGTAAGTAGAAACAGGGCAGCTAAGGTAACCTGGGAGTGTAGTTAGTGCTTGCAGAGAGGGGATATGGTTTGAGGCTAGTAGAAATTACAACATTGCTTCTAATTTTCAGAAGACGCAGGACATGCAAAGCTTAACTCAGAAGCAGCGTATCTCAATTTTTTTAATCTTTCTAGAATAAATAGTCAGTGGTACAGGCGAGGTCATTTGACTCAATTAAAATTGCCCATATATCTATCTATGTATTATATGAAATCTATATAATAAAATGAGGATTATCTTTTTATAAATTTTGGGTTACTTCAAACTATTAATATAACTTGATAGTAAGAATACTTGTCTTGATTTTAGATATCCCAAGAATAGCTGGAAGAGAAAGATGAGAGAAAGAGACAAATTACCAACAATATTTTATCAAATGGGTTATGTGAGAGAATTAATGCATGTGTCCAATCATCAGTATACTCATAGATAATCCAGTGAATTCTCTCTTTGTAGTACAGTGTGATTGACTAGAGCAGGTGTTGACCTATTAGTGTGGGGGTCATATTTGACCTGCTGCCTATACATTTGTAAAGAAAATTTTATTGGCATGCAGTAACATTTGTTTGCTTACATCTGCTTTTCTGATAAATTTTCAGAGGTGAATAGTTCTGACAGACCAATTGGCTCTCAAAACCTGAAATATTTATTTGGCCATTTACAAGTTTGACACCTCTTTGAGTAGATAATGCCAACAGGTCAAGTGCCACACGTGAGCATAAACTCATGTTAAGATGACTGGGTAGAGATAAAATTTAGAAGATAGTTAAGCTTAGTTTTAGTCATCCTGCAGAGGGTGAATATTTAAAAGCCAGAGAAAATAAAAGTAGAGTGACAATGGTCTTGACTTGATGTAAAGAAAAGTAAATCAAACATAGGTCTTTAGACTTGAAATCTGTAAAGACAATGAGCAAAGTTGAATCCTGTAGATTTCCTACATGAGTTGATAGCCACTTCCGGTCTTCATAATTCAGTTATTGAAATGACAAGTTGAGTCTAGAAGCACTTTGCTCTTGAATACATCTCATAATTTTAGGTGCTTGCAGTACAGGCACAAAGCTGATACACAGATAGATCAGTTTATTTGCTAGCACAAGTTGAAGATGAGCAAGATTACCCCTTGACATTTACTTTTTCACTTTGTATTCATTATTTCTGCATGCTGGGTGGGCTGGTAACTGATTATTTACAAAGGGGGAAATGGCATGGTTACTTCTTCTAGGGCAGTGGTCGGCAAACTCATTAGTCAACAGAGCCAAATATCAACAGTACAACGATTGAAATTTCTTTTGAGAGACAAATTTTTGAAACTTAAACTTCTTCTAATGCCACTTCTTCAAAGTAGACTCACCCAGGCCATGGTATTTTGTGGAAGAGCCACACTCAAGGTGGCAAAGAGCCTTATGTGGCTCACGAGCCATGGTTTGCTGACCACTGTTCTAGTGAAAAGGGTGGTTCTCAGCTGGGGGTGGGAGTTTGGTCTTAAAGAAAGATATCAAGATTTTTAGCAGAAAAGTTTTTAAAGTTTTAAAAACAAACAAACAAACAAACAACAAAAACAATAATAAACATTTGGAGACCTTTTGTAAAATCTGCATTTTTAATGATCCTCTGACCAAAACCTTGAGGTCAAAACCTTAACTTGTTTCAAACACTGACTGCTTTTTGATTTGAGGCCATATAAAGAGAAATTTGCATGACTCAAACATATGAAATGTAATCATAAGCCTGAATGTACATGTATCAATAGCATATATTAACTGTTCCCATGTGGTTGGGACTATGAGCATAGCTCTTACCATCATAATTAGCTAATTATTAATAATAATATAGAAGAAGTACAAGGGAGGCCAAATATTATAAACAAGGCCATCTTGGCTGCTTCACCAGCAAGCTGCAGTTTCACACTCCCCAAGGAACCCCTTGTCCATTCCCTGCAGATCACTGGGGGAGTGGACTGAACAAAGGGGAAAATGAGTGCATGAGCAGTAAGTCAGGGTAACATAGGGAAGGTGCTTGGCAGTCTAACCTGGAACAAAGAGCTTTGGCGAGGGGTGTTGGAGCCACTGCAAGGTGCAAAATTTAGGAATACATAACCCCTCTTTTTTTTTTATTGATTTTTTAAAAAAGAAAGGGAGAGGAATAGAAAGTTAGAAACATTGATGAGAGAAAGACATCAATCAGCTGCCTCTTGCACGCCCCCCTATTGGGGATGTGCCGCAACCAAGTAAATGCCCTTGACCAGAATCAAACCTGGGACCCTTCAGTCCACAGACCAACGCTCTATCCACTGAGCCAAACCGGTTTCAGCTACATAACCCCTCTTATTTATGTATTTGGTAATTCATAATTCCCCCTTACTTAGGAATAAGACAAAAGAATACTCTCTCTTGTTCCTCTGGCTCTGCTCTTGCTTCCCTGCACGTGGCCCTAGAAGCAGCATGGTCTACAACTGTGCAGATCCCACACATAAACGAGTACATATGGGAATACAAACTGAGATAGCCTGGTGCTAGACTTGACTGTTCAAATATGAAATGGAAACTCTGGGCAATGGCTTTAATCCCAGCTCTGCGAAAGACACAGCTGGACTTCTTCCACAATGAGACAGAGGGAAAGAAAACCTTGGCAAATCAGGGGTTTAATTCCACACAAATAAATGCCACTCATCCTCCTGTGTGAGTCTCAGAACATTCCTTTTCTGATGACATTGTAAGAAGCCCACTTCTACCAGCAATAGGTGGGGACAAGGACAGCCCCCCACTGATAACAGAAGGATAGTGCTCAGGAAGAGTTGTACATTCATTTTGGAATAAAAGTCCTTAAAAGTCTCTTCCATAAAGTGAAATTGGCAGCCTTAATTAGATGTCAAATGTCACATTTTACATTGACATACTATTTTTTAATATTTTAAAATGGCATTTTTAAAAGAACATGTAGTGAATGAAATATTTTCAGAAGGAAAGAATCCAACTGTGTCCTGGTATTACATGGTTGTGAGTATTTATTCTACATGGATTAACATTGGAAAATAATGTTAAAGGCAGAAAAAATAAATGTCTTAAAAATGCCTTAACTCTAACTAGAAATCTCATGGACAGAATCTAATTGACAACCTTGCTCAACTAAACTGGAGCAAACCTCTTGTTGAAAGGTTCATAATAATAAGATATTATGTGATAATCGAGAGAAATTTCTCTTTTATTTTACATTTATGTCTACATGATAGTTTGAAATCTTGATTAGGTTTATAGCATTAATTAGAAATATGTATAGTGATGCTGTTATTATTTTGAATGTAGAAAGTGCTACTTCTAAATTATTGAAAATGTTTTATAATATTCCTTAAATTTATTTAATACAATAATCCCAAACCTTTTTTTTTGTTTGTTTGTTTGATAACAGTAAAAGTAGGGGAGAACCAATTAGAATGGAAAGATGGGAAAGATGAGGGTCCCCTATTTCTGCTTTTGACATTGGTGCTGGTATAAGAAATTATACAGCTTAAACTGGTTTTGCTCAGTGGATAGAGCGTCGGCCTGGGGACTGAAAGGTCCCAGGTTCAATTCCGGTCAAGGGCATGTACATTGGTTGTGGGCACATCCCCAGTAGGGGGCGTGTAGAAGGCAGCTGATGGATCTCTCTCTCTCATCAATGTTTCTGGCTTTCTATCCCTTTCCCTTCCTCTCTGTGGAAAATCAATAAAATATATTTTAAAAAAAGAAATAATACAAATATCAAACTAGGCCAATAGCATGGACTAATCATTGTTGCTATGGTTCAGTACTCACTGAGGAAGCTGTACCTGGAAGTGAGACTGCACTTCCTAAATTTAAACAATAAAACAGGGGCTCCCGTGTCACTCTAATTAACGTAATCAGATCCATAGGGACTTTAGGCATCATTTAGGTCCAGCACCCTGTGCAGCACTGCAGTTGGGACTCAACTGTGCTGATATCTTGGCAATACTACTTGCAACATAGGCTGCAGGAGCAAGAGCCATACTACATTCCGAGGGGGGTATATTTTTTTCTAGTAGTCACCTTCAATTTTCAAACAAAAGTCATTCTTTACCCAGAAACAATACCATATGTGATTGCAGCCAACGATCTCCTTTACTGCTAATTTCCATCTCAGGATCCTCAATAACAGGGAACCGTTTTCAGCCTGAATAGCTACATTCCCTTTGCAGGGCTAACTTTGGTTCTTTAGGCTCCTTTGAGTCCAGGATATATATATTTTTAATATATTTTATTGATTTTTCACAGAGAGGAAGGGAGAGGGATAGAGACCTAGAAACATCAATGAGAGAGAAACATTGATCAGCTGCCTCCTGCACACCTGCTACTGGGGATGTGCCCGCAACCAAAGTACATGCCCTTGACCAGACTCGAACCTGGGACCTTTCAGTCCGAAGGCTGACGCTCTATTCACTGAGCCAAACTGATTTTGGCAGTTCAGATCTTAATGGATCTTTTTTTATTTCCATTTTGTTTCCTTGTGTTTGCTTATAAAGCAGTCTTATAAATAGGACGTTACCAAAGATACCTCCCCCCTCCCCCCAAAAAAAGCAAGTTGACAATGCTCTAGAATAAAATTTCAACATCATTTTCAAGTTATCAGAATCTATTAATAAGACATTCCTGATTTCCTTTCTTTTTTTTATCATTACCTGGATGAAAAAAGCCTGCAGTAAAGCTTTTCTGAAGAATAGTATAAAAGTTTATATGGACCCTATGCTGATGGCCCAGGATTTGTTTTCCCTGCCCGTGTGGACACATTCACCCTAATAGTTAATGGGGCCAGACAAAGACTTGATTCCCAGGAAAGCTTTAACTGTGCTTTCTTGGGCAAGATAACAGACTTTTCTGAATTTGTTTTCTTGTTTATGGGGATACTGAAAGGCTTAAATAAGACAATACATGGACATGACTAGAGCATTTGACAGCAGTAGGGGCTGAGGACCACAGGGAAAATACCCTTTCCGAATTTGAAAGCCAGGGAAGATTTCTCATAATTGGGGATACAAGAAAGACAGAAGCCAAAATGAGAAACTGGGCAGTCTTCCCTTTTTTGGAATAATATTATAAGTGTTCACAGATGAGTGATGCAGCTCAGATGAGCAGAATTCAAAATTGAGCACATAGTAAAGAGAGAGTCAGGCATTGTGCCTGGAAGAGCTAGAAGCAGAAAAAGCAAAGAAATTCAGAATGAGCCCGAGGTATTAGAATCACTGAAGGAGGGCATATTTTCTAAAATCAGTGACTCTAGGATGGGAAGATTACCTGTGATGTTAAGGACACGTGCAAGAGTAATGTTTTGTGTGATTCCATTTCCATAGCAAATTATTCTTTTAACATTGTGTTGTTCTTCATTTAATTAAGTTATATTTTCCAAGCAAGCTTGCAAATGGAGAAATATCATCTATTCATTCTGGCCTACTTTCCTGTATGTGTGAGTGACAGGTTGTAATAATTAGGCTGTTAACTAAACAAGGTTTAGAGTAGTGATGGGTCATTAATAACTCAAAATCCTCATAGGGATTTGTAAGCCTTTCCCAACTCTGAGCTGCATATTCCTGGGGAAATATTTCATCCCTTGTGAAGTGCACATTATTGATGAGTTGGAACAAAACACAAACTCAAACCGGTGCCTCTGATTTGTGATTTCTCTTCTTTGTGTGATTTCCTTTCACCCTGCTGCTGCCACCTGTGTGCCTTCCACATACTCCCACGTCCTGATATTGTGTTAGATGTAAAAGCAATTGCAAACCTTATCATAAATTCAATGAATCTAATCATTGGCAACACTCTCAAGGGCATCTAGGTCAATATTTCAGCCAAAGAAGAGATTTTTTTTTGTCTTGCATTCTTCAGAAGTGGGGAGAGTTGTTTTTCTCCCCCTGCATGCCTAAAGTTATGAATTCTTTGCTCCCTCATACTTTGGATTCGTCTCCCTGTTAGATGTTTCTCTGACTTAATGTAAAGTCCAAATCTATTTCTCCACAGCTACTACCTCAATCCTCATTCTGCTCTCTGGAGCTACAAAGAACAAATCAAATGCCTTTTCTCTGTAGATTTTTCTCAATTTCAAGAAGTCATCTCTTGATTTTCTATTTTAACCTACTCCTTTCCTAGATAGATGTGGTTTCCCAAAACTTTCTTTTCATACATGTTTTTTTTACTAAAAATATATGGTATAATTGAAATCCTCTATCATTCTTTTATATCTTCTGGGTTTTATATCATAGCGTATGTTTTTCTTAAAATACCATACCCAGAATAAAGCATTATGATCCAATTTTTTTCTGAATTTCTTAGCATTGAACACAAGTATCTGCTCTCTTGTTATTGAATATATACTTCTATTATGATCTAAGATTCCATTCTTTGGGCCAGAATATCAAATTGTTGCTGCACATTGAATTTAAATCCAACAACTCTTATATATCCCCCTCTTATAGATTTCTGTTTAGTCACATGTCTCTCACCTTGACCTTGAGTAATTGGAGCACTGTAGGTAGTGTTTTGTTCTTATTTAATATTTAGAAAATATTCTGAAATTGATTAAGACATCAGAGATATATTCATCATTAATTTATAAAATTATGAATACTTTTATTACCATTATTCCCCAAAAAGGTACCCTACAAAAATCATACTTGGAAAATATACTGTTTACATATTCTCACTGAAAGGGCTATGGTTTCTTTCCTGAGAGAGGATTAATGCCACACCCTACCAAAGGAGCTACTTAACTAGAAATGTCACCCTTGAATTAAAGAACATTTAACCTAATTTGTCTTTCTTTTGTTAACTGTAAATTCATGGTCAGTGGGACTGATAGTGTGTTTTGCAATTAATTCTGCTTAATTCTTACCTGCTTTAACATCACCTGCTGTGCTAGTCTGTAGAGATTTAGAGAAAGCTACTACATTAAGCAATCCTGATGTTTCTAGTGTTTAGAAGTCTAATGCATTTCTGCTACATATATCCACAGATGTCTGGTGAAAATTTATCGATCTGTGGTAAGTTGGTTACAGGAAGAAATAGATCCCTACCAATGTATTATAGACTTGAATTATTTTTTTAATCACATCTTCCATCATTAGAACTGCAACCTGCCACAGTGGTGCTCTGTAGTTAATGACCTAATTTTTATGAGATTCTTTTAAAATTTTTCTTTTTTTCCATGTGTTTGTTTATTGCCTCACATAAAATTATATGAGCTATAGATAAGATTAAGAATGGTGGACAGAATAATGAACAGCATGCTCACCAGACTAGGACTTTTAAATGGTGAATACATTGGGTGAGGAATCTAGCAAAGAAGACAGGTTATGCTGGGGCATTCTGACAATGGTGAAATTTTTATTTCAAAAAGTTCTATACCATGGATTTTTCTTTTTTAATATGCTATTCAGTAAATGATCCTCAGCATTCCCGTAACTCTTGTGATATAGCATAGCAACTCTGGCATGATCCAAACAATTTGGCCAAGGCTTTGCCTATCAGAGAGGATCTATTAAAGAGAAAAACTCATAACAGCAGGATTATTTGAGGCAACATCAATATCATCAACATCTTTCTAATAAGACAAATAGCCAGGATCTAGAGATGATTGCTTGAGATATTATTTCAAAAATATGTGCAGTGTCTTCTTGTAAGAAGATCCTACTACTTATCCTCTTTCTCCACAGCCCAGACCTTTTGACAAATATCTTGGCCATGTTGTATGTCTTTTTAATTTTTTTTCTTTACTGATTAATGTATTACATATGTGTCCTTATTGCCCCTTGCTTCCATCCCCCACTTATGCCCTCACCCTCCTGGTGTCTGTGTCCATTGGTTAGGCTCATATGCATGCATACAAGTCCTTTGGTTTATCTCCCCCTGCCTACCCCCCACTCCCCCTTTTCCAACTTTCCCTTTGAGTTTTGATGGTCTGACAGATGCTTCTTTGTCTTTGGATCTGTTTTTGTTCACCAGTTTATGTTGTTCATTATATTTCACAAATGAGTGAGATCATGTGATATGTATCTTTCTTAGACTGGCTTATTTTGCTTAGCATAATGCTCTCCAGTTCCATCCATGCTATTGCAAATGGTAAGAATTCCTTCTTTTTTACTGTAGCATAATATTCCATTATGTAGATGCACCAGTTTTTAATCCACTCATCTGCTGATGGGCACTTAGGCATGTCTTGTTCAGTAGAATGTGTGTGCACTATTAAGTGGAAACCTTTTGAGCCTTTCTGTAACTTGCTCTCTCTTTTTTTCTACTGTAAGATCAATATGTTTCCAAATAGTGGGGGTCCCAGAATAAATAGAATGAACCTTTGTTGACCCTGTGTTGGATATAAATGTAATCATGAAAAAAACCATGGTTGTTATAAACTATGTGGGATGTAGGTGCTTCGCCATATAATTAACTTTCAGTGTTCAGAGCTATGCATCAGAACAAAAGCACATTCTCTATCCTATATAATAAAAGGTAATAGCAAATCAACCTAACAGTGGAACAACAGGTCACTATGATGCCCACTTATGACCAGGGGGAAGACATTCTCCCTGGTGGTCAGTGCACTTCCACAGGGGGAGCACCGCTCAGCCACAAGCTGGGCTGATGGCTGGCAGGCACAGCACTGCCTCCTCGGCAGTGCTAAGGATGTCCGACTGATGGCTTAGGCCCTCTCCCTACAGTCTAAGCCATCAGTCAGACATCCCCCAAGGGCTCCCAGACTCTGCAAGGGTGCAGGCCAGACTGGGGAACTCCGGCCCCGCTGAATGCACGAATGTCGTGCACCAGGCCTCTAGTATTAAATAACTGTAATTGCTAATAGTGAGTCTTATGTAACATAAATATTTTCCAAATAAGTATTTGGGAAATTGATTCATGGAATAATAGTGATAGTTTTGCCAAAACCAGTTTGGCTCATTGGATAGAGTGTCGGCCTGTGGACTGAAAGGTCCCAGGTTGGATTCGGGTCAAGGCCATGTATCTTGGTTGCGGGTGCATCCCCAGGAAGCAGCTGATCTATGTTTCTAACTATCTATCCCTCTCCCTTCCTCTCTGTAAAAAAAAATCAATAAGATATATTTTAAAAAGTGATATTTTGAGATCTAATATGTATTTTAATTAAAATGGCACAAAACATATTCTTGGAAAACTGATAGAAAAACATAGAATTAAATTGCCTTTTACATAGTAAAAATAATTCAATGATTCCATTTCTAAATTATAAGAAGATATATGTAATGGCTTGATGGTATACCAAAATATATCCATCCATGTTCTAATCCCTGGAAGCCGAATATTACCTAAGATGGCAAAATGTAAATATGACATTCTATGGCAAAAAATGGGGTTACATTAAAAATCTTACCAGAAAGAGTTTATCCTGGATTATCTATTTGGGTCTTTAATACACTCATGTTTCCCTTTATTATAGAGGCAAAGGGAATTTTGAAATAGACATTCAGGGAGGAATATTATGCAGACAAATATAGCCATAAGTCAAGAATTTTTACTGGCACCAGAAGCTGGGAAGTTAAAGGAAAGGAGTCTCTCCCAGAGCTTCTGAAGGAAGCACAGCTGATGACAACATAATTTTGGAATTCTGGCCTCCACAACTGGAAGAAAATAAATTTCTGTTGTTTAAGCCACCAAGTTTGACATAATTTGTTACGGCAGCCGTAGGAAACTAATACTATATATATAATAGACCAGCATTTCTGGGAAACTTTGTAAAGGTCCAAGATAACAAGTCTAGAGATTCTGGTTCAAGTAAATCCACAATAAAACCCATATTTGTCTATTTTTAATAATTTGCTTAAGGGATGTGAATACTATAAATCTGAGGATCTTTTTGTTTGGACCATCTGGAATAGATAACATACAAACAGATGCTCAGTGGTGCATACTGACTATTTAGTAGTTTGTGGGTAAACATCACCAGTTCCATGTCTCCAGTGATCTGACATGTAACTTTCTAGTGTATCTCAATATTTCTTAATTCTGAACTATCACATAATTTTTAAACGGAAATACATTTATTATTTTAAAATCAATTTTATAAGAAAAATATAATCAGGAGTCCTCCCATCCCCAGAAAAAGATGACTCACATCTCTCATTGAATACCAGGGTTTTATAGTATACAGTGGCCATCTCTCAAAATGGCTTTAATTTATTAATAAGATGATACAGTCTTAAAAACACCTAAAATAATCAACTATTATAAACTTTTCTGTTTCAAATCACATGAGAGTGGAAAAATCCTATTCTTATCTGAAAGACCTCAGCTGAATGAACCATTTTGATACAGAGAAACAGTTTTGATTTTTCAACTGTGATTCAGAGTTTCAGATAAAGGGGTTTTTAGACACAAAATTCCACATTTTTCTAACTTGTAGTTTCCAGTGAAATGGGATCCCAACTCTCATTTCTTAGCCCAAACCTAAGAGCCCAAATGTTTGTTCAAAGTGCTGCTTTGCTTTGTTCCAGACAAAACGAAGCTTTATTTAAAGTTTATCCAAACTCCACTCTTCTACCAAGTCATATCTGATGTCTTCCTTTTTGGGTGAAACACATTATGATTTCCTTGGGAAGTTATTCCTCTCTGTGGCAGCAATTTAATGATCCTAACCTTTGTGGACTCCAGATTGGTTCTTGTTGGTCTTTGGCCATTAGAATTTATTAGTTTGAGAAATGCTGGGAAAGAAGAACTTGAGTTCCGAAGACAATATACTTGTTGTGGATTGAAGTGTTCTAATGGGGATCATGAGGACGGAATCTGAGCTGGACATTAAGTATGTGTATTGAATATATATAGGAAGAGACATTAGAAGCAGCATTTCAGTCAGGTCAACAGTATGAATCAAGGCAAAATGGTAGGACAGTAGGACATTCAGCTCTTCAGTAATTCACAAGAAACATCTGCTCCACTAACCCAGCCCTTCTGGACTGATGCAGTCATTTTGTAAACCTGGTTTCTTTCATCCACTAAACCCACCTACAGTATATAAACCAATTAGCAGATAGTTTTATTTTGGATGAAAAACCTATATCTTATTTCTCTTCTTTATAAAAGTCCCCGTTGATTCCTGCTATGCTTAAAATTCAAAGTCCTTCCATAGGCTCTAAGGCTTTATATAAGCTAGTCTTTGCCTTTGCTCTTATGTCCAGCCACACAGACATTCTTTCTGTTTTTTTTTCATCATCAGCCTACATACTTTGTCCATATTGTTTTTTCTGCCTGTATAAGGGGAGAGGGAATGGAGTGAGAGTAGAATATGAAGGAAATAAGAGGCTATATAATTATATATTTGACTTTATGTCATAAATATAGACAAGATGCATGTGGGAAAATTTTTTACATGTAGCTATCAAAAATATTATCCTAAAATTCGTACAAGATGCTTCTTTAATTTAGGGGGAAATCAATTTAAACAAGGAGATTCTCAAAGCAAGTGTTGCTGTTCAGTGATACGAGTTCCTTTTGTATTTGCTCCCTCTTTACCCACTTTCTTTTAAATTACCTTGAAAGGGCAACACCATCACCATCTAGAGTCAGAGCTTTCCTTGGTAATATGAATGTTGTATAATGATGGGATTGTGATGAATATATACAAAATTGTCTCTTCACAATTGTGTGGTTCTACAAATGATGTATTAGACTTTTATTGCCAAACTCATTGAAAGCCCATAAATTTGCATATATTTTTATAAATGTGACCTAATTAAAAAGTGAGCTGAATTTTATTAAAATCTATGTTCCCGGGCCTCATTCAATTAATGTAAGCTTAGCTGGCTGTCTTTCATGATTCACTGAAGGGTTTGTTTCTACAAGCTGATGTATTTATTGCCTATTTTCACTCCAGTCTTTCTGACTACTCTATACAATGTCTATAAATTTTCTTCCCTTGCTAGTTATTAGTTTGTTTACCCTCATAGTAATGGGATTCCCACATCTACCACCACAACAGGCTTTCACATATATCCTATCTAATAAAAGGGTAATATGCAAATTAACCATCACTCCATCACAAAGATGGCAGCCCCCATAGCCATAAGATGATGGTGGCCAGTCCTCTCAGACCCACTGGAGTCCCCCAGTCCCAGGGGGACAGCTTCTGAGAGTAGGCAGTGTGAGCGGCCTGATCGGGTACAGAATAACTTGTGTCGTCACCCCAGCAATGAGGCAAGCATTCTGCACTTAGCCGCGGATGGGCCTCTGGGCCAGGGAGAAACCCTGGGCACTGGGCATGGAGCGTCCAGGCCCCACAGAGAACTACTGGTTCACAGATTCATGTACAGGGCTACTAGTTACTATATATTTAGGTAAATGATCCATTATAGTATGGTTTTCTGGAGTTAATGTTTATGTCCCCTAAAATTCATATTTAAGCCTTAATCCCCATTGTAATGATATTTTGGAGGTCTTTGAGAAGTAGTTTAGATGAGCTCATAAGGGTAGTCCCATGTCTTTTCAAGATAAGGAAGAAAAACCAAAGCTCGTGCCCTCCCCACCTTGTGAAACAATTGCAAGAAGCTGTCGGTCGACACACCAGGAAGAGGATATCCCATCCTCCAGAACTGTGGGGAATGTTCTATATAGTATTGCATAATGGCAGCCCAAGCTGAGCAAGACAACTCATATTTGTACCAATGGATGTGATTAAGTACACAGTATAGAAGTTCAAACATTTCCCATCTTGATTTATATTAGTATTCTTCATCCTAGAACTTTAAATTTTCCCTTTCTCACGGACTCTATTCTGATATATTTATTTTATTTTTTAAATCTTGTTGAAAGTATTACATATTTCTCCCTTTTCCCCCCATTGACCCCTCTAGCTTGCCCCAACCCCCCATCCCAGACCTTGACCACCCTATTGTCTATGTCCATGATTAATGCATTTAGATTTAGAAATTTCAGGTCTACCAACATTTATACTATTTGTTACTGTCCTTCTTAACTTATAGGGTTTTTCATTAAAAAATATGCTTGTTCATTTTCTTTTAAATATGCTATTCATTTTCTTTTAAACTGTAGCTCTATATCTTCATGTTTGCTTATATATAGATATAGATGGAAGGACATGATGATGGCAATAATTCAGAGGAAATATCACTTCCTATAGGAAATACCACTGGCTTTAAATGCCTATCTAATTCTTCCTCCACCTCTCAATACTAGTAAATACTTTCAGATTTTTCAACTTCATGTTATAGAGAGTAGATTATGTTGTTTTAAAAATTATATATAGTAATCTTTGTATATAGTAATTTTAATGACAATAGCATTAGGATAAATTATGTTTATCATTATAAATATAGATATACTAAGGATCAACAGAAAATAAAACTACCCCTGGTGTCATTTTTGTGGTAATTGTATTTTTCCATATATAAACAACTCACGTACACCTTACACTATTATTTGTCTAAAATAGTTGGCAGTTGAATATAATGTAAGAGAAAATTAAATCATACTTATTCCAAGAAAATACTTGAAGTTTGTAGTTCTGACAGGCTAGCACAAAACATATTCATGACCAGAGTGGTAAGTCAAAATCATTCCTTAAAAACAGATTGTTTGATTCAGACTCAATGATTAGGCCTATTTAAAATTTGTACTTAATTGAGGCACAGATATCCTGACCCTGAATTCTGTCTGTTTTCTAAAGAAATTATTTGTTTCTTTTAAGCAGTCTTATCCACTACTATACATAATAGGACACTATGGCAAACATGTAATGGAATTTGCTTTAATATATTCTTAAAAAATGTCTTTTGTAATAGCATCTAAGAGCTGTGAAGGAGTTCAAGAATTTTTCAGTCATAGGATTATGCATTATTTTTTAAAAAAATTACATTCAATCAAATTTGTGGTAGATAAATTCAATGGGTATTGACAAATCCATAGATCTTTATATTCATTACAACACTCAAAATGGAGAATAATTCTGACACCCAAAGAATTTATCTTCTTCCCTTTTGTAATCAATCTAATACCAGATGCCCAATTCCTGGCAACCAATGATCTATACTCTATCCCTATATGTTTGCCTTTTATGAAATGTCATATAAATAAAGTCATACAATATGTAATATTTTATTAGCAAAATGCAGTTGGGGACAAATATTTTTTCTCCCATTGACTCTCTCTGCCCCCCTCCTATCCTCTCTCTAGGCCTTCACAGCACTGCATTATTATGTGTCTATGGGTTAAGCATATATGAATATAAGGTCTTTGGTTAATCACTCCCTGCTTTCCCCTTCCATCTGAGATTCATTAGTCTGTTGCCTGTTTCCATGTCTCTGGATCTATTTTGCTTGTCAGTTTATTTTGTTCATTAGGTTCTGAACTGCCATTTGACCCAGTGATCCCACTTCTAGTGATATATTCTAAAAATCCTGAAACACCAATCAGAAAGAACATATGCACCCCTATGTTTATAGCAGCACAATTTATAATAGCCCAAGTGTCCATCAGTAGATGAGTGGATAAAAAATTGTGGCATATTGCACACAATAGAATACTATGCAGCTGTAAAAAGAAGGATTTCTTACCTTTTGAGGCAGCATGGAAGAACCTGCTGAATATTATTCTAAGCAAAATAATTTCCCCCTTTTAAAGTGAGTATCTCCACTACAGATTTGGTTTGGACTATATTTTAACCTACATAAAGTTTGAGAGTATTTTATTTTTCTCATTCATTGCAGAATTCAGAGCTGTTTTGTTTTAATTTGGGAACATGAAACTCATGGTGGAAGCAATATATTGGGAAACAGGAAGGAACTTAAATACACAGCACTTATAGCCTTCAGAATTAAGATGCCCCCCAGACATCTGACTATTAAGTTGTCCATTAGGGAACCAAAAATAAAGTAGGAACTATTAAAAACACATACTGTTCTTTAAAGAGCATAAAGCACTAAATTTCAGCTCAGCCATTAACAGCTAATTATAATATCATTTACTTGTTACATATTTTATTAATCTGTTGGTGGTAAACTTGAACATGGTTGGGGCAGGGTTTGAGTTAAGAGGTGGAGCAGCTGCTAGCTTGCTCGTTCTGTGACACTTGCCAATGCTTTCTTTATGGTGACCTCTAGTTTAAATTTATGTGGCTTGCTTAAATGTCAAACAAGCTAAGTGGTGCATTTCATTAATGAAAAATTAATGAAAACCTCGGGCTGGCACGTACCATTTGTTTATGATATATATAATTCATTAGGAAGACATTCGTCAAGTCAGGGCCCTGGCATGGGTCTGGTGGCATTGTACGCAGGCTCTGTTCTCTTCCTTCCAGTTAATGAAAGTGCAAGGCTGGGAAAAATTCACATAAAAAAGATTTAATGAGTCTTTAGGGGGAGTTTTACATGAATAGTGTACATGAGTCATAAATATCACATGTAAAATCTATTTGGCACAAATTATTTAGGGTTGGAAATGGCTATAATTTCATTTTAAAATAAAAAAATTGCCCAAGTGTTTAGAACAGGAACCTAGTTTTAGGCAAAAGTCCCACAATCTTTTTAGAGCTTTGTCATTAACTAGTCTGAAGCTTGAACAATCACTTCAGGATTTTAGGAAACTAATTTCCTTCCTCCCTAAATGGAGGTGAGACTGGTGACCACATCCCTAGAAATGGACATAATCACTTATTTTCTAAGTCTCTAAAAGTAACACTTTCAACACTAATGATGAAGAAACAAAAGAGTAATTATCATTTCCATATTCATTTTTGTATGTAAAACTTTCCTGACTCTGACAACTTGATTACAAAAGATGGTAGAGAAAATTTTAAATCATTTCAAATGAAATTTTTTTTTCTGAAAAAGTAATGATTCCTTGATTTTCCAAAAAGCTATGATAATATCACTGGTCTCCTCTGTTTCTATCACTCTCACCTTCTTGCTCAACTCTTTCTTCACTTTCACTACTATCATTATTTTCAATTGTTAATAGATCTTTTATTATTTGTAAGGCATGGTGGTAGGTACTGGAGTATTGGTCAGGTAAGTTCCATGAGGACAAGGATCTGTTTTATTCAATGGTGTTTTCCCAGCACACACAGAAGGGCTTGATAAGTATGTGGGACCCCAAAACAAGTGTTTAATAAATAAAAAATGAATGGTGCCAGTCCTGAAGTAGATTTTTTTGTCCCTAGTGGAAAGATGGAATAGTCACCTACAAGCATAATACATATACAGAGTTGATTACTGTGATGGTTCATTTCATGGGTCAACTTGATTGGCTTTAAAGGGTACCCACATAGCTGGTAAAATATTTTTGAATATGTCTGGCAAAGTGTTTCTGGAAGAGATTAGCATTTGATTTAGTAGACTAAATAAAGAGAACTGCCCTTACCAATGTAAGTGGGCATCACCCAATCCTTTGGGGTCCTAACATAACAAAAAGGAGAAGGATGGGTGAATTTCTTCTCTCTCCTCTAGAGCCGGGACATCCATCTTTTCCTGCCTTTGAATGTCAGAGCTCCTGATTCTTTTGCCTTTGGATTCTGGGACTTAATACCAGAGGCCCCCAGTTCTCAGGCCTTTGGATTCTGACTGGATTATACCACCTGGTCCTTCCATTTTCAGGTGGCAGTTTGTGGGGCTTGTCGGCCTCTATAACCACCTTAGCCAATTTCCATAATCCCTTTCTCACCCTTTCTCAGAATTTCCTCTTGCTTATATTTCTCTGGAGAACCCCAACTAACAGTTACCAAATGATAAATCGTATTATGTAAAGTATAAAGTTGAGAAGACAGAACAATCTCTCTGGCCCAGGTTACTGGAAAGAATGGGATTTTCATTGGTCCTTGGAGAGTGAGATTGTTCTTATAATGATTCTTTAGTGTTGATGGCCTCTTTGTGGCAGACACTCCGGAGTTTTAGAATGAACTTATAAAATTTTATATTGAACTTATAAAAACTGGATCACTAAATTGCTTTCTGTTGCAGTTAAGAAAAAATATATCTGCCTGACAGAAAAAGGTTCTCAGTGATCCAAGGAAGAAGATATGGGAAGAAAGGCGGCCGTGGCAGTGGGGTTCGGGGGGGGGGGGGAAAATTGGGGGGGGGTGCAAAAACCAAAGAAAGAGGAATTTATAGTATTCAAATCAGAGCTTATAATATTTGTATAGGCAAGCATGATTGAGGAAATGGCTAAGAGGGAGGAGAGGGATGAGGGGAAGAGGCTGAGAGAATAAAAGCACACTCTGGAACCAGACTTCCTGTGTTTAATGCCAGTCACTATCACTGACCATCTTCTAACTCTGGGCAACGTATTCCAGCTCATTGAGCCTCCTTTTCCACATTTTTTTTCACTGAAGATAATAAAAATACCTTCTTCATAGTGTTGCCAAGAATATTAAAAAATATAAAATGCTAAGAACAGTTGCCACAGATAAGTGCTATCTTCACGTTTATTCAACATGGGAAATAAAGTAATTGTGGAGAGTTCAGGTATCTTGTGGGATAATGAAGCTGTTCAAAGTTTAGAGCAGAGATGAAAAATGATAATGGTGAGATGACAGCAAGATGGCAGCATCTACACAGGAAAGATTGATGGACTAAAAACTGTGGACAGAGAGGTCATTGGTAAAACCTTCAATAGTCTAGGAATGAAGTGTTTGGAGTTCAATTTCATGATTGAAATGGTAACTGGAATTTGGCTGAGAATTTAAAGTGGGGAAAGCTTGAATAAAACAGGGCAGAGGCCCTAGCCCGTTTGGCTCAGCCGATAGAGCATTGGCCTGCAGACTGAAGGGTCCTGGCTTGGATTCTGGTCAAGGGCATATGTCCAAATTGCAGGCTTGATCCCCACTAGGGGGCATGCAGGAGACAGCCAATCAGTGATACTCTCATCATTGATGTTTCTAGCTCTCTCTACCTCTCCCTTTCTCTCTGAATAAATAAAAATCTATTAAAACAAACAAACAAACAAAAAACAGGGCAGAGTGATGCTCCCACCTTAGGGGTGAGGGCTATAGTTATTAAAATATTATTCCTGCCTTTGCTTTATCTCCTCTCACTTGTTGTTTTAAATAATGGGTCTATAGCTCAGCAGTACCCTACATTTCAGAATCTTAGAGGAATGCTAAAAATATACAGCATGTCCCCCCAAAATGTATACACATTTTAACAGCTGAAAGTTCAATTTTTAAATGAAATCAATTTTAATAAATACTGCATTTATAATGTTTTAAAGTGTGTGTATACATTTTTGGGGACACCCTTTACCTATCAGTGAGTTGTATTCTCAAACATGGCTACCTGTGAGACTTGGCTGCCTGAATTCTGGCACTAGAAATAGTATTTTCATTGATATGGGCTATGGCTCCTGGTAGAAGGACCTTTAAGAGCTTTCCAAGGGCTTCTCATATACAAGTTAGGGAACCAGTGATAATGAAGCAATGTGTTTTGCATTCCTGTTGTCTTTGTTTTCTGCCACCATTTTAACACAACTTCCTAACACACCATGTTTATGTGTCTGAAATGTCAAACCAGGTGGTATCCTGAATCTCTCCTTTTTCCCCTACTGTTCACATTTCCTTTTAGCAATTAGGAGAATTAAATGCTAGCAGCTGTGATCATTGATTTTTCCTTTGATATGAAGGCTTAATGTAATTTTGATTTTTGCCTGACAGTGGATGTGTGCCCCTGGATTGTGGAGATGATGACCTTGAGTTAAACCATACTCATAACAAATATTTAGATTCAACTAGGATATTGCAATTGTTCATTTATTTGGTTTTAGGGGCCTACTAATTTTTCTAATGAGATTCTTTCTTAAACAAACATACTTCCACAATTAGAGTAAAAAATGAATTTTTAGTGTCATTTTTCTTTTTTCATAATATCTCTTCTTCACAATCAATGCTTGGATCATTTTGGTGGTAGAAGGAGAGGGACTTTTACTAGAGGGCATCATTGTTAGCACAGGTAGTTAACTAGTTATTTGTAAAGGAAGGGAGCAGAGCAAAGGGAACCATACATTATTAGGCCTAATAAACTAGGGAAGTTGAATCAAATATGGGGCCTGATTCACTACAAGCTACATCATTCACAGACTCATGCAGACTCTGCTGGAGATCCCTGAATTTTCAACCCTTGGGACTTAATTCTTAGGCAATCTCCCAACAATCCTGGAATAGGAAGGGTTTCCCTGCCTATTATCAGAAATATAGGGGTGGGGACAAACATGTGGAAGAGTATAAAGGGAATATTCCTTTGCTGAATGCATGCACAGAAGAAGCTAGATGGCACAGCAAAACTTTGGGACATGTGCAGTAGGAGCCAAAATGGTGACATAAAAGGGCAGAATCTAGCCTGGGACAATCTGAGAAAGGAATCAGATTGGACAGGCGTGTGAGATCCTGGTATGTCCAGGTAAGGGATTGGTTAGGGGGAAAATTCAAGCCTGGAAAAAAATCAGGAAGTAGGTTGGATGGTAAATGACAGCTTGTTCTTTATCAAGAACCAAGAAAAGATATGGTGGATTATCAGGAAGTTCAGGGCATTTGCTGCTAGAGCCTGCCCATCCTCCATAACCCTGAAGTGTATGATTTCCCTTCACCCTAACAAACCTTACCACTACATTTAACTTCTTCCACACATGTGCACTTTGAAATCCTTTTCTCCTGACACTGCAAAGAACTCATTTTCGCCAGCAACAGCTTTCCAGTCCATGAAGGATTGGGAAGTTGATTGGTTTGGTGTGTTCTCTCCATAGCAATCATTTGGGTCTAGCAGCCTTGTGGACTCCAAGCATGAGACTGGGGACAGCAATGCAGTGGCCATAGCACAGCCCAGAACAGAGACTAGCCAGCCAGGGACAAAGGTTGAACTGGACTAAGCTTTACTATGGACAGAATTTCTGGACACTGGTCCCTTTTCTTGGCTTGATGAAGACAAGGCTAGATTTCTTTCACAGCAGGATGGAGCTGAACCTGAACAGTCATTTGTGTTTGCTCCAGCTCTAATAAACCTTACCATTCCATTTCATCCTCTTATGCATGGTCCCCAATATGCTTTTTTCGTGACACCACAAGGACCCTATTTCCAATGGCTATATCATGAGGTGGTGAAATATGGACAAGAATAATACCTGTAACAGATGCGTAAACTATGGGCCAGAGCCTGGTATGTCCAACATACAAATATGTCCTATTTCCCCCACATCACACAGGCCTATACAGGCTTTCAGATTTGAGTCGAAAACATTTAAAGTAGAATGCTTCATTCCTATCTGACACCAATAAGCTGGAGCTGAATAGAAGCTGTCTCTTTAGATGTTAACTTTGGAACATCTTTTTGCCAATTGATTGTAAGTATCTTATGGGTGAATCTTATTCTTTGTGTCATTTCTTCTGGCACCTTCCAATGCGCTTGGCTAAACAAGTGATGATGATGATGGTGATGATGGTTTTATTTTAAGAGAAATGAGGTGGTATGGGTTAAGTAAAAACATCACCTTTTAGCCTATTTTGATATCATAAGTGATGAAGATATTAACTTCCTCATGGGGGCTGACAAAATATTAATATTTTTCTCCCACCTTCTATGTTCTTATGGCTAGGCTAATAATGAAATTAAAAGAGGCAGATTAACAGGAGAAAATCAAAGTTTAATACAAGCGCATGGAGAATTCATGTAGGCATGATAAATATGAAAATTCCCAAGGCAACATTGGGTATATGAAACATTTTGGATAAAGGAGAAAAGGCAGGTAAGGAAGCATTAGATTTCAGAAGTGAGAATGGGTGACTTACAGGTAATTGAGGAAAAAAGGAACCCATAAGGCAGGAAAATCCTTGATAGGTGACTTGGAAACAATGGGACAAGGAGTATTGAGCTAATAGCCACCTGCCTGAAACACTCTATTTATTACACTTAATTCAAATTAGGCTAAGGCAGCATCCTAAGATCTCCTTCCTGAAACAGTTTTATCCTTTTGAATCTCTTGGGCCAGAAAGATAGGAGGGAGTCAAAGGTTCTGAGTCCTTTGTTTCTTAATAAACAGCTTAGAATTAATATCCCAAAAAGGAGCTGTAAGGTGGCTGGATTTTGGTCCCTTCATCCTTGTTATTACCTTAGTAGGATGCCATGAGTATACAGTTTAGATGAAGGATTTCAAAGTGAAATCAACTTCCATCATTGCTCAAGAAAGGTCTTGGCTGTCAAAGCAGCATCACTGCCTGCTGAGAGGATCAGAATGGCAGCTGCCAGCCTGCACACTGTTTCATCTTCAGGAGGCTGAGAGTCATCGAGACTCACTGAAACAACAGGGGCTCAGGGGATCACCCGATGGGGCACTCTGTCATGCTCACTCTGTAGAGGACAGGAGGAAGGTTCTTTATGTGATTGGAGGGTGCCCAGTGCCACATCTCTTTAAACAGAAGGCAAGGCCTGTCAATCATGACAATAATTGTAATGCAAAAAGGTCAGATAGGCTTGTCTTTGTATATCAGAAATGCCAACCCTCCATCAATGATGAGGTCAAAAATCTGTGCCAGATTAAAAGCATTTGTGCCAGGAGCTTCGCACTTCTAAAAGGTCAGTGTCAGTGCCAATCAAAACTCACGTACAGAATGAAAATTAACTTCCACTTAAACTTCAATAAAAGAGCTTGTTTGCTTTTATTTTTTCACTAAGCCAATCCTCTGTAACTTGATCCTCAAACCCTTTGTAAATAGTCTATCGGTGCTCTATGCAAACATGGTAATACTTTGTTGAAACCAGTGACTCCCAAACTTGAGGGTACAGCAGAGTCACAAGGAGGGCTTTTGAGAACACAGATGCAGGGCCCCATTCCCAGATTTCTGAGTCAGTGAGTCTGAGGTCAAGTTCAAGGATTAGCATTTCAAATAAATTCTCAAGTTGTTCCAATGCTGCTGGTCTGGGAACCATATATTGGAAATCATTGTTCTAGGTCAGCGGTCTGCAAACTCATTATCAACAGTACAAAGATCGAAATTTCTTTTGAGAGCCAAATTTTTTAAACTTAAACTTCTTCTAACACCACTTCTTCAAAGTAGACTCACCAAGGCCATTGTATTTTTGTGGAAGAGCCACACTCAAGGGGCCACAGAGGTGCATGTGGCTCGCGAGCTGCAGTTTGCTGACCACGGTTCTAGGTGGTCAAAATTTGTTCTTTCCAAATCAATAGATACTAATTCCTATATAATACTTCTGTTTATATATTTCCTAGTATGTCTCCTTGTTTCATTAATTCATTATTATTCTAGAATTGTATGTTTTAAATTCTGAGGATTGTTTATATGACTTAACATGTGATAGGAAAAGTCTTCCCTTTTTGATCTGTGAAAAAATTATCTTATCTGTGAGTTAAACTTTATTATATGAAAAACTTTAAATTATTTTATTTTTAAATGATTTTTAAATTAATTTTTAGAGACAGAGGAAGAGAGAAGGAGAGAGAGAAACATTGATATGAAAGTAAAACATGCACCTCCTACTGTGGATCAAGCCTAAAAACATGGGCATGTGCCATAACTGGGAATTGAACCCTTTGGCACACAGGATGATGCCCAACTATCTGAGCACACCAGCCAGGGCTTAATTTATTTTTTGTTAATTTATAAACAAAAGTTAATTAGAATTGGATTTATTTTATTAAGTAATTTGGAGAGAACTTATATCTTTGCCTTGTTATGTTGTTCCCACTGTAGAGAGAGTATAGATGATCATTTATTTAATTTTTTTAAAAATATATTTTATTAATTTTTTTACAGACAGGAAGGGAGAGAGATAGAAAGTCAGAAACATCAATGAGAGAGAGAGACATCGATCTGCCACCTCCTGCACGCCCCACACTGGAGATGTGCCCGCAAGCAAGGTACATGCCCCCGGCCGGAATCGAACCTGGGACCTTTCAATCCGCAGGCCAATGCTCTATCCACTGAGCCAAACCGGTCTCAGCTTATTTAATTTCTTTTTTAATATTCTTTACTAATGGCTCAGTGCAAGAAATTCGTGCATGGGAGGGGGATGTTCCTCAGCCCAGCCTGCACCCTCTCCAATCTGGGACCTTGAAGGATGGCCTATTGCCAGTTTACAGATATCGGTCCTAAACCAGCAGTCAGACATCCCTCTTGCAATTTGGGACTCTGGCTTCTAACTGCTCACCTGCCTGCCTGCCTGCCTGATTGCCCCTAATCCCTCTGCCTACCAGCCTGTTTGCCCCCAACTGCCGCCCCCCTACCAGCCTGATCACCACCAACTGTCCCCCTGCTGGCCTTCTCACTCCAAACTGCCCCCCTTGCTGTCCTGATCACCTCAACTGACCCCCACTGACAGCCTGCTCACTCCCAACTGACCCCTCTGCTAGTCTGCTTACCCCCAACGGCCCTCCCCATCAGCCTGATCACCCCCAACTGCCTCTCCTGCCAGCCTGCTCAACCCCAATTGCCCCCTTCCCTACCTGCTCACCCCCAACTGATCCCCCTGCTGGTCTGCTTACCCCCAATGGCCCCTCCCCCCACCAGCCTGATCACCCACAATTGCCCTCCCTCTTGGCCTCTAACCACCTCTACCTTGGCCCCACCACCATGGCTTTGTCCAGAAGATCGTCCAGAAGGTCTCTTGGAAGTCTCCCAGTCTAATTAGCATATTATCCTTTTATTAGTATAGATAGAGGCCTGGTGCATGGGTGGGGGCTGGCTAGTTTGCCCTGAAGGGTATCCTGGATCAGAGTGGGGGTTGGGGTGGCCTGGGCAGGGGGTCTGTGGTGATTTGCAGGCAGGCCACACCCTTATGGGTGAGGGTCCCCAATGGGGGGGGGTGCGGCATGGCCAGTCTGGGTGAGGGGCTGATGGCTTTTACAGGCTGGCCCTGCCCCCTGGCAACCCAAGCTCCCAGACCCTCCTTTTTTTTTTCAGCGCCTCTTTGAGCAGAGGCCAGGGCCAGCTAGAAGCAAGTATGTGGGATTTATTTATCTTTTATAATTGAAACTTTGTAGCCTTGAGCAGAGTCCAGGAACAGCCAGGGTGGGTGAGAACCCAAGCCTCCTGCTTGCTCCAGCTCTGTGGCACTGCCATATTTGTTGGGTTACTTTGAATACGCACTCTGATTGGCTGGTGGGCATAGTGGAGATAAGGTCAATTTGCATGTTTCTCTTTTATTAGATAGGATTTGAAAAATTTCCCCATAACAATTTTTATTTGGTTTATTACTAGAAACTCTAGGTAGATAGGGATAGAGATAAAGATATTGTAAATTGTATTTATTGTTTTGTTTTATTGTATTTGCAATTAGTAATTACTGGGGTATAAGAAGTTTAATAAGTTTATTGCTACATTTTTCAGAAGTCATGGTAAATTTATTTGCCACTTTTAGTGTTTTGAATCTTGTGGGGGTTTTTTGTTGGTTTTTTTTTTTAAATTTGCAGTGGAAATGATGACAAATGTATATTCCTCTTTAGGCCTTTTCTTCTCCTTTTGGTCTATCATGAGCAGTGACCAGAAGAAAAATTTCTCATATATTCTTTTGCTACTTTAAAGAGGATGTTTTTAAAGCTTCTCTCTTCAGATATGATGGATGCCACAGGTTAAGGTAGATCGACTTTCAAAGGATAAAAGTTTCTTTCTTATACCTGGACTTTGATGTCTATCAAATGTTTCTTTAGCTATTGAGATAATTAAGGGTTTAGCAATGTGATGGGCACCCTGAGGGATGAGGAATGAAGTATAACTAATAATTCCTAATAAGATCTAATTTTTACCTGTGCCATGTTTATAATAGTGAATAGCATGTATAGAATAAAGTACTCCATGAATGAATAGTGTAGAACAACATTTTATATTGTGTCTAAAAATGCATTATTTGTATAGTTCAGTCTACATGATTCTGATGTGCAGCTTGCTAGTTTTAAAAACTCCACCATTGACTTAAGTAATTTCAAGACTATTTTAAAAAATATATATATTTTATTGATTTTTTACAGAGGAAAAGAGAGAGATAGAGAGCTAGAAACATCGATGAGAGAGAAACATCGATCAGCTGCCTCTTGCACACCCACTACTGGGGATGTGCCCTCAACTAAGACACGTGCCCTTGACCAGAATCGAACCTGGGACCTTTCAGTCCGCAGGCTGACACTCTATCCACTGAGCCAAATTGGTTTCGGTAACTTCAAGACTCTTATATGATGAGTAAGAGGCTTGTGATCCCAGCCTTCATATAAGTCCTTGTCTATTTCTCCATTTGTATCCTCTTTTCCATCTCATTCTTTCCTATATTTAGAATGAATTTTCTATCAGGTCACACATTTTGAAATCTTACCCATCATTTCAGGTCCTGTTTAAATGCTTTCTCCTTTCAGAAGTTTCCAATATACACAGAAACAATAAAAATTAATCTCCATTTACAATGGTCTTAGATTTTTTCTATAATGTTTTCTACATTGCACTAGGTTGATGAACATGTATTGTGTTATCATGTGTGTTAGGTCCTGGGGAATCACAAAAGAAAAGAAAATTATTAAAATTAGGTCAGAATCTAGGAAAAGAATGAGATGTACTTACATATGCTAGTAAAATGTAATGCTATCAATTCAATAATCCAGGAACTGATGAAGCAAATAAGAAAGTATGAGCAATTTTATATGGAGTTAAGGAAAATTTTCACAGATAAAGATTATACTTAAAGAGCAGAGTGGGAAGTCATTTTAGACAGAAGACACTATCTGGCAAGGCATTGAGGCATGAAACTGTGTTTCTGTGAACTTAGGAATGATTTGATAATTTGGTTATATATATGGAACACGTGAGAGTGAGAAAGAGGCAGAGATTGGTGGGAAATGAGACTGGCGTTCATTTTTAATGAATATAACATGCTAACTATCTTTGAATTCTTTCTTTGGGCAATGAATATCTACTAGACATTTACGCATGGAGTAACACAGTCTGATTTGGAGAAGATGAGGCTGGCGGCACTGTAAGTGACTTATTAAAGTGGAGGGAAGGAAGAGATTCAGGAGGTCACTACTTAAGATAAACTAGATGTATGATGAAGTCTTAAGGGAGGCCATGACATCTGAGGGGAAAAGAGAACTTTTAGATGATATTTAACAGAGAAACCCAGAAAGACTTTCCTTCTTACTTATTAAAAGAAGTACTATCCTATCTAATAAAAGAGTAATATGCAAATTGACCATACCTCTGCTAAACCCATAAGCCACGCCCACCAGACACGACCACCAGCCAATCAGAGAGGGCATGCAAATGAACCAAGATGGCTGTGGCCACAGAGAGAGCAGGAGGGAGGCTTGGGTTGCCCCAGGTGATGGAGGAAGCCAAGCTTTCTGCAAACCCTAGCCGGCCCAGGGCTCTGCTTAAGGCAACAATTTTTTAATGGCTCTGTGAGCAGAAAAAGCTTGGCTCCGCTCCAGGATACAAACTTTCTATTGTAGAAGATAAATAAATCCCAGATACCAGGGCCTCCACTTGGGTCACTGGGTGATGGCCAGCTTGCAGCCACCACAGGCCCCTTGCCCAGGCCACCCCACACCCCAAGGGAACACCCACCCTGATCCAGGACATCCTTCAGGGCAAACCAGCTGGCCTCCAACCATGCACCAAGCCTCTATCCTATCTAATAAAAGAGTAATATGCAGATTGACCATAACTTCAACACACAAGTTGGCTGCCCCCATGTGGACACAAAATGGCCACCACAGATGGCCAGCAGGGGAGGGCAGGAACCAGGCCTGCAAGGGAGGGTAGTTATGGGTGATCAGGCCAGCTGGGGAGGGCGGTTGAGAGGGGCCAGGCTGGCAAGGGAGGGCAGTTGGGGACAATCAAGCCTGCAGGGGAGGGGAATTAGGGGTGATCAGGCCGGCAAAGGAGGGAAGTTGGGGGTGACTGGGCTTGCAGGGATGGGCAGTTGTGGGGGACCCAGACCTGCAGGGGAGAGCAGTTGGGAGGGACCAGGCCTGTAGGGGAGGAAAGTTAGGGATGACTAGGCCTGGAGGGAGACAGTTATGCCTGACCAGGCCTGCAGGGGTGGGCAGTTAAGAGCAAACGCACTGGCAGGGGAGCATTTAGGCATCAATCAGTCTGGCAGGGGAGTGGTTAGGGGATGATCAGGCTGGCAGGCAGAAGCAGTTAGGGACAATCAGGAAGGAGGCAGGCAAGCAGTTGGGGGCCAGCAGTCCTGGATGGTGAGAGGGATGTCTGACTACCAGTTTAGAAATAAACGGGGCAGCTGGGCATCCCTCCAGGTGTCTCAGATTGCAGAGGGTGCAGGCTGGGCTGAGGGACACTCCCCACCTCCGTGCACGAATTTCATGCACCGGGCCTCTAATGAGACAATAAAAGTTTTCTTTCTTATTCAAAGAAACACTATAAGACAATAAGGTGAGACTTACAGGAGGAAAGATCAGTTTTTAGAATTATCAGGTATAGAGAAGTGAAAATTAAAATGATAAAAAATGATAGAAAAGATGAAATGTGTGAGACTGTAGCTCAGATGTTTACTAGAATAAGGTAAGAGTTGTAGATCTTAAAGAAGTCTGTTTATCTATCATCTATCTATCTATCTATCTATCTATCTATCTATCTCATCATTACAAAATGATAGCTAGTATCCTGGGTGGATATATTTAATACTCACCATAGCAAGCATGTACAATGACAAGATCTCTAAGGCTAAGTCACCACATTTAGTATGGAAACTGAGTAGGTAAATCCATAAATGTGGCCAGAGAAGAATAGCCAAAGATATAGATGAAAAACAAAGGGGTTAGTATTCACATAAAACCATTTCCTGGAAGGTTTTATCACTCTCTTCCTAAAAAATTATTTCATGATTCTTGTTGGGTTTAAAGTCTACTAGATGAATCTTCCATTTGCTGATCTATCAGTTCCTTAACCCAAATTTTTCATTGATTATGTCTTCCAACCTACCTCAGACATTTAACTACCACAGCCATAATATACCAAAGCTTTTCAAGTGTAAATTGCAATCAAAGAGCTGTCAAGTGAATTTTATAACCTATAACCACTATTTAACACATAAAAGAAGAAAATAAAATATATAACAAAATTGACTTTGAAAACAAAACATCAGAGTAAATGATATAGGTATGTGTAATGAAACTGCTGTCAAGAAAGCTCTCTTGTCCATCCTTATGCCAATCAGGGAGAATATTACCCTTTTTAAATTCTTCAAGCACTTTCTTTGCATCACCACAAGGGAATTTATAAATTCTCAAATCCTCTCTCTAGACTAGAAAGCTCTTGAAAACAGGGATCTTCTCTATCTGTTTCTTCATTGTTTCCATAACAAGTAGAAGAGCACGTACTACTAAGTAGTACAAGATCCATATATTTTGAATAAATAATAAAATAAATTACCAAATTCTTCTCTGTACTATATAATTCTAGTATTAACAAAGCTCACCCATGATCATAATTATGTCCTAAAAATTTCATTGATTAAAATGGGTTTAGTTATTTATATACTCAGTATACTTGTCTTATTAAAAATTCACTATTTTGAGAAAAATAGAGAATCAAGCTTTATTTTTTATACTCACCATAGTCTTTATTGATATTTATAACAACTATATAATTTTTCACATATTAACTGAGGTCATAGTTGTTGAAATCAGAATTAATTAAGGACACTTCTTTTTGCTTAATTAGATAATACTTTCTAAGCTAGAACTACACTCTTCATTTATATTCTAATAATTTTACTGTCTTCTGTATTTCTCTTTTCTTTTATAGAATACCTTTTAAAAATATATTTTATTGATTTTTTACAGAGCAGAAGGGAGAGGGATAGAGACTTAGAAACATTGATGAGAAAGAAACATTAATCAGCTGCCTCATGCACACCCCCTACTGGGGATGTGCCTGCAATCAAGGTACATGCCCTTCACTGGAATTGAACCTGGGACCCTTCAGACGCAGGCCAACACTCTATGCACTGAGCCAAACTGGTTAGTACTATAGAATACCTTTTATTTTTCTGAGACTATATTGCTTCCTGTTTTTAAAATTTGAAAACAGATGGCCTTGCTATAAGAATAATAACCTATAAAAAATTGTGTATGCATGACCATATGAACAGATTTTGATGATATAATCAAACAAAATTTATATAAACCAAACCAACACAAGTATAATTATATGTATAATTATATTCTGAATGGAAATTATACAGAAATAAAAGCAGTGCATATGAAATGTAGCATTGCATTTATATAACCACACCAAGTTTTTAAATGATTTTTCTTCTGGTACTGCCCTACTATCTAGTACATCTAGTACACTCCCAGTATCCAGAACATCTCTTTATCCTATGAACATTACTTTACAGGCAGGAGTGCATACACATGCATGTACACACACAAATACACATATAAACATGCATTCACACAAACACACATGCACACACACACACAGAGTGATTTTTGATAGTGTCCTCTGGAGCCATAGATCTGGGTACAAACCCACTAAAAAAAGAAGATAATTACATTTGGTTTCTAATTCCATGACATCTTGGCATTCTGTGGCCAAAAGTATTGTGGAATATAATTATAAGCCCACTTCTACCTAAAGTATTTTTATACCTTAGCACATTCTACCTAAAGTATTTTTATTCAGTCTTGTGCAAAATCAAAAGAAGACCTACTTATCTCAATAGTATCTTAGGAGAACTTCTGAGAGAGAATAATATATTCTTTGAAAACTCTAAAATTATTTATCCTTTTTAGAAAAAGTAGGAAAAACAAAATGTTTGCTCATATTTACATTTAAATCCATGCAAATATTTTTTTTAAAAAAATCAAGTTTCTTTTTTCAGTGTTAAGTAAACATAAAGAAAAATATTTCCCTGAGATATTAAACTATAAAAATATTTTATTTAATATTTCAGAAATGCCACCTTTAATTCCAGAGCAATTCATGACTATAAATTATAAAGCTTACATATCATAGGAAATTGAATTTTCAGGTAAACTATTGATTTTTTTAAAGGAAATTGAGTTTATTCATGTAGTGTATTAATTAAACTAGAGTCCTGGTGCATGATTTCATGCATGGATAGGGTCCCTGGGCCTGGCCAGCAATCAGGGCCTATGGGGCCTTCTGGCTGCTTGCCAGGGCCTCCCTTTCCTGGCTGCTAGTTGATGGCCAGAGCCTCCTTTCATTCCAAGCTGCACCCTAGTGGTCAATGCACATTATAATGAGCAAGAGAATTCTGGTTGAACTCTGTGGATATGCTTTGCATATTAGCCTTTTTTATATATACTAGTGGCTCAGTGCACTAAATTCATGCACGGGGTGAGGGGGAGGATATCCCTCAGCCTGGCCTTCACCTTCTCCAATCTAGACTCCTCAGAGGACAACCAGCAATTGGACATCCCTCTCACAATCCAGAACTGCTGGCTTCTAACCACTTGCCTGCCTGCCCAATTGCCCCTAACTGCTTCTGCCTGCCAGCCTGACTGTCCCTAACTGCTAGCCTGTTGGCTTGATTGCCCCTAATCATATCTGCCTTGGCCACACATCCAGAACCCAGAATTCCCTCCCTAGCTGACCACAGGCACCCGGGATCCAAGCTTCCCTCCTTCGGGTCAGCCATAGGCGCCCAGGCTGTCTGCAGCCACAAGGGATGGTGGACAGATGGTGCTGGTGCCTGGGACTGTGGGGTGGGCAGTTTCTCTGTCTACCAGGCTGTAACCAGCCGCAGGTGGTGGCACCTGGACCGCAGATGAGCGGCTTCTCTGTCTTCCCTGGGATGCAGTGTAGGCAACTTCTCCAGCTGGCTGTGGCCTGGAGTCATAGCGCAGGCGGCTTCTTTGTCTATGAGCTGCACCAGCCTCAGACGCTGGACCCAGTTTCTCCATCTCCCTAGGATGTGGGACGGGAGAACGAGGGGCAGGCAGACATGAGGCTTCTGCTGCTGGTTGCAGTCTGGATCACGGGGCAGGCGGCTTCTTGTTCTCCCTGACTGTAGCCAGCCTCAGGTGCTGGCGCCTGACTTCGACACCCACAGGCCCAGAGTGGCTGGGGGATGGGGCTGCCGCCATCTTTTCAGGTTAATTTGCATACTCACTCTGATTGGCTGTTCGGTGTAGTAGAGTGATGGTAATTTGCATCATTCTCCTTTATTAGTGTAGAGATAAAGATCTTATAATTATGAAGCTGCGACCATGTAAATGATGTAAAAAAAATGGATATCATTGTATTAACCCACTGGAGTAGTACGTGAGAGCACATGGAATTTACCCATGATGAAAGTGCTCTTGTTAGAAGGCAGCACAGTCTTTATATTTGAATAAGTTAGAAACACCTTGATTTCAGGTACTTCACAAAGAGAAAGCTGGCTCAAAACATCAAGTAGGGCATATGATTTCACAGAGGAAAAAGCTAAAATGATAGGTATAAGCCTTTCTCTTGCCTATTAATTTTGACTCTAAGGTTCTCTCTCTTCTCATCCTCTCCCAATTAATATTTGGAGTGAAAGGAAAGGTACAATAATCAGCACAGATTATTTTTAATATACTTTCCGCTGATTTATCTTCTTTCCTTTTATTCAATTCACTTGTTTTTTCTCCCCTTGAAAAAGCCAAGAATGTAATATAGTAGTGATATCTATGTTTGCTATAAGAGTAAGAAATACATGATAAGTATGCATTTCCTTAACTAAAGTCTTAAATTCTGGTTTTATATTCCACATTTTTATCCTGGAGGAATCTAGGACCAAGCTGGATTTTCTGTCTTTATTTTTATATTTTCTTATAGAAATGACTTAAGAGGGGTGCGATCTGGTGAGGTTCGTGGCTGACAAGAAATCATAGGTTTGGACATATTTTGTATTATGATATTCCAAGGTCTGGTTCTAACATAATTCTGTTGTATTATTAGGGCCCTTTGAATTTATTAGTACCTCTGGAAATGACTACTCAATTAAAAAAATGCTGATCTATAAACTAAATTGCCACCTTGTTAATTACAACTATACAAGGGAGCCAAATACTACCTAAAAGGAAATGGTCATTGGCTGCCAGACTTTCACAGCAGTGTATATGAGAAGCAAGGCATTGAAACAAAGGCATATAATGGGTGATCTCAGAAGCAGCTCAGTGTGACAGCTTGTATCCATCTTCTGGCTAAGGGTTCATCTGCCAAATTCACTTACATCCTACTATCAGGTTGGAATACCCTCTTCTAATCAATGCAGAAGACGCATTAATAACTTGTCACTTATGATTTTAATTTGTCTAGATTTCTTAGAAACTATATTCATTCTATCAACACATCTTTCTTTAAATTGGGAACATACAATTGTTCAGGTTTTGGTATAATTACAGTCTTTTCCATGCCTACTTCCTGAGTCCATATTATTTTTTTAAAAAAATGTATTTTATTGATTTTTTTTTACAGAGAGGAAGGGAGAGGGATAGGGAGTTAGAGACATTGATGAGAGAGAAACATCGATCAACCACCTCCTGTACCTATAAAACACTAACAGAGTTAGTTGATTGACTCATAACCTCACTCATAGTGCTATAAATCAGAGGGTAACACTATAGACATCTATTGAGCAGCTGTGTAGATCAGTAAGAACACATTCTGGCCACTGTGAAAGCGAGGTGGTCTTATTTTGAAATAAAATGGGAAGTAGCCAGGAAGGCAGGGGAAATGTAAGGTATGACTGGGGATGTGCCCACAACCAGGATACATGCCCTTGACCAGAATCAAACCTGAGACCTTTCAGTCTACAGGCTGACGCTCTATCCACTGAGCCAAACCCATTTCAGCAAGAGTCAATATTCTTACGATGTCAATTAAACATTAGTATTCCCAAATCTCCTTTACTTTTGCCACTCCTAAATATTTACAATGTCTTTTCTGGTTTTTCAAGATCCATCTTCATGGATTGTAATTCTACAGCTGTTAATGTCACTGTTACCCCCTATTATAATTCCTACTACCACAATTTCTACCAGCTAACAAATACTGAGCATAAAACAAAAGTTAGATTATATATATATATATATATATATATATATATATATATATATATATTTTACAACACCTCTAGGAAGTAGGCATTATTATTATTATTTCCATTTTACAAGTGAGGAAACTAAGGTTTAAGAAGTCTGAGGCCAAATAGAAAGTGACGGAGCCCAGATTTGAACTCAACTGTATCTGCCTTAAATCTAGATTCTAAGTAGAGTGACTTTACTCTGATGATGGTGCTCTTGCATCTCCATAGATGTTTAAACAGCTCTGAACCATTTCAGAGATTTGTTTTTTAGCAAGCTCAAAAAATTGAATAGAATCTGAAAGTTGCTTTGAAACTTAAATTTTTCTAGGTAAAATATTACAAAGTAGGTAAGTACTGTAATTTATGTAGCTTTAAATCCACCAGGGTACACTGACCCTGGTGAAATTGCTTGGCATGCTAGACTTGTCATAAATATTCTGCAAGAATCTTTATAGAGTATGGGCAATGCGCATGGAGCCTAGCAAAGCATAAAGCAGCAGAGACGAGGTGCTTGCCCCAAAGAGGTGGTGTTCTCATTTAGAAGTAGACAGAATACTAGCCACCTATAAAATACTAACAGAGTTCGCTGATTGACTCATAACCTCACTCATCGTGCTATAAATCAGAGGGTAACGCTATAGACATCTACTGAGCAGCTGTGTAGATCAGTAAGAACACATTCTGGCCACTGTGACGGCGAGGTGGTCTTATTTTGAAATAAGATGGGAAGTAGCCAGGAAGGCAGGGGAAAATGTAAGGTGTGACTTTCTGCATTACATGCTGTCCTACTCACTCTCCTGGGGGACACAACTACAGAAAGTCATATTCAACAGAAACTCTTTTCATTTAATGAGGCACCTTCATTTAGACACCCAGAACGGTCATTTTGTAAGGACCTTAAACTGAACATAATTTTGATCAATTACTTATTTTATACTTATATGCTGACATTTAGAGTACTTAAAGAATCCATATAAAGTAGAAGTGTCAGTCACTAAATAATGAAACATGGTTGCTAGAGAAGACAGCATTTTTGGAATAAAGTGTCATTGTTCACTATGGATCTCTCTCTTTTCCTCTCTCTCTCCCTTTCTTTAAGAAAGAAAGGGGGAGAGAGAGAGAGAGAGAGAGAGAGAGAGAGAGAGAGAGAGAGAGAGAGATTTAAACATGAGGCAAAAAGTCCATCCAGCCCACTTACTTGTTTGCTGAGATTGGGAGAAAAAGCAAACCTGTGGCTCTGCTCCTGGTCAGGGGTGTGTGCCTTGGTTGTGGGAACATCCTCAAATGGGGGGCGTGCAGGAGGCAGCTGATCAATGTTTCTTTCTCATTGATGTTTCTAACTCTCTATCCCTCTCTCTTCCTCTCTGTAAAAAATCAATAAAATATATATTTTTTAAAAAAGACTTCCTCCTAAGGACCAGTCTTCCTGCAGCCCATATATCGATTTCTTACCTCTTTGTTCCTGCATGAAGTATGTGTATGTCAGCCTCCACCCCGGTGGAAAGTGGGCCTGGGTGGGCCAACAGTTCTGAGTGGCCAAGTTTAAGTCAATGAAAGTAACAAAAAGTCTGGTTGTGGCCAGATATTTAATTTGTACCAGCTAGTCCAGCTCCATCAATAATAAAACTGCCATTTCTCTCCCCATCTGTCTGATTTTGTGTTTTTCTCTCAGTTGGTTTAAAACTTGGAAGGAAAGAGAAAGTGTGCAATTAAGCTTCAGTACATGTAACAAATGTTTATTGAATAAATGAGCAGGTAAATTAGCCATGAAGGAAAAAAAAAGCTAACTAGGTTAAATTTAAACTTGTTGATATCTTCAATGTTTTAAAATATTATTATGAAGAGACATAAAAATATTCAAGTTTTTCTGTTAGATCTTCTTGTAGATTGTGGGTAACTTATGGTAAGGTTCTATATTTTATTCATCTTTGAAACAACTAGGGCTTAATGGTTTTGGGCATATTGGTGATGTCACCTATACTTAGTATTAAATAAGTATATATTTTGGTCCTAAATTATACATGTAATTATATACATATAATAGTATAATTTAGAGATGTTTTTATACATTAACCTTGTATATGAGGATATATCTATTCCACTAACTAGGACCACTATTCAGCTTTCCATTAAAAAAATATATATATATTATTGATTTTTTATGGAGAGGAAGGAAGAGAGATAGAGAGTTAGAAACATCAATGAGAGAGAAACATTAGCTGCCTCCTGCACACCCCCTATTGGGGATGACCTGAATCAACCTGGGAGCTTTCAGTCCACAGGCCGACGCTCCATCCACTGAGCCAAACTGGTTTTGTCTAGCTTTTCTTTTTTTTTTAATAGAAGAATGCAGTGTGCCCTCTTCAAATGAACAACTATTTAATGTAGATTATTTAAAAATCATTGAAAGTCTCCTGAAATTGTGCTCAACACAACAGAAAATGGAGAAATACTCATTCAAGACCATCAACTAAATCTTGGTAAGAGCAATGAGAGTGCAGCATTTCAGCTATGGCCACTCTCCCACCCCCAGCTCTGTCTTAAACCACCTGAGAGTTCTAATGGGGTAGATGCTTTGTGATGACAGAGACTCTTCCTTCCCGCAGCTTGTAGTCTAGTGCTATCTCATCTCAGAAAAGCCATGCCACAGTTACTAATCATCCCCATGAGCCCCGTGTTGCAGAAATTTTATGCCAGGCAGGCAGGGTGGAGATGTCTGGGATTGTCATCCTCTACCCCAGTTGTTCTCAACCTTCCTAATGCCATGACCCTTTAATACAGCTCCTCATGTTGTGAGGTGATCCCCAACCATAAAATTTGCTACTGTTATGAATTGTAATGTAAATATCTGATATGCAGGATGTATTTTCATTGTTACAAATTGAACATAATTAAAGCATAGTGATTAATCACAAAAACAATATGTAATTATATATTGTGAAATATTTATTTCTAATGACAAATAAATGAAATTTTGTCTTCAATCATGGTGTAGCATGGGTAACAGTCTTCATATGACAACAGTAAACTACATTGCTACACTTTGTTACACCAAGGAGCGGTGTGTTGGTTCCTAAGACCATGGGAAATATGTGTTTTCCGATGGTCTTAGGCGACCCCTGGGAAAGGGTCATTCGACTCCCAAAGGGGTTGCGACCCACAGGTTGAGAACCGCTGCTCTACCCAGACCAAACTTGGCCACATTCCAGGCTGACAGGCTGAGAGTACTGGCTTTGACTACCTGCCACAGGTGGCTCTATAAGTAGAAGTTCCTAGTGTACCAAGAAGGCCAAGTCAAAAAGAGAAAACTTGACATCTTAATTATAACATTAAGCATAAATAGGTTAAATAACCCAATCAAAAGATAGAGATTATCAGATTGGATGAAGAAGAATGATATACATACTTTCTACAGGAGATAAATTTTATTTTTTTATTATTTTTAAAATATAGTTTTTATTTCAGAGAGGAAGGAAGAGGGAGGTAGAGAGAGAAAAAAAACATCAATGATGAGAGAGAATCATTGATTAGCTACCTCCTGCACGCTCCCCACTGAGGATTGAGCCCATAACCAGGGCATGTGCCCTTGACCAGAATCAAACCTGGAACCCTTTAGTCCACAGGTTGACACTCTATCCACTGAGTCAAACCACCTAGGGCAGGAGATGTATTTTAGATTCAAAGATACCATAGATTAAATGTGAAAAGATGGGAAAAGATTCAAAATGCAAACAGCAAAAAAAGGTAAAGTGTCTGTACCACAGTAGCTAAAATACATTTCAAAATAAAAACTTTACCAGATAGAATACTTCTAATGGCAAAAGTTTCAATTTATTAAGAAGATATGGCAATTATAAACATATATATTACATATAGAGTAAATATATAATTTAAAATAAAATCCAAAAATGTATAAAGCAAAACTGATGAAATGGAAGGAATAAATAGATATTTCAATAATTATAGCTAGTGTAACTGATGGGAGATACCAATATTCCCATTGCATTTGTTTGCTAGAACTGCCACAACAATGCAGTTCTTGGTGGAGAACAAAAGAGGGAGTGGACTTACAGCTTCATGATACAAGTGGCAACAAGTAACATGGCAGAGCAATCAGAGTTTAACAGAGAACCATGGAAAGAGCCTAAAATAGCCATTCTGGGGTCACTGCCAACCCTGGGCATTGGGAAGATCATACATGTACACGAGATGATACTCACTCAGGAGCAGCACTCACAACAGGACATGATATTCCTGATAAGTTTTATATAATCAAAATGAGAGATAACGTGTTGATGAGGATGTGGAGAAACTGGATCCTTTAAACATTATTGGTAGGGCTTTAAAATGTTTCAGCCACTTTGAACAGAAATTGGCAGTTCCTCCAAAATGCCATCCATCCAAATGTTGACATAAAGTCCCCAATGACTCAGCAATTCCTCTCCTAATTGTATATCCAAGATAAATTAAAAAAAAAAAAAAACAAAGAAACACAAAACAACAACAAACATATGCTCACCAAAAACTTGAATAGGGTTATAGCAGCATTATTCACAACTGATAAAACAAAGAAAAGCCTACATAATCCATGCTGATGTTTTTCTCTGATATGTCAGCTTGGCTAGACTACAGCCCCATTTATTCAATCAAACAGTAAAAAAAAATGTCACTGTGAAAGTATTTTGTAGATGTGATTAAAGTTCATTGCTGACATTAAGAGAAGTTATTTTAGATAATCTGGTTAGACTTAATTCAATCACTTGAAAAACCTTAAGAGCAAAGCTGGGCCTTCCTGGCTGAAGAAACTCTGCTTGTGAGCAACAGTTTAGTCATGTCTGTAAATTCTAGTCTGCCCTTCTGATGGCCTGTCATGCAGATTTTGGATTTGCCTAACCAGTCTCTTCAATTCCTTGTAAGAAGGATCTTTCTATCTCCTATTGGTCTTATTTTTCTGATTGAACTCTAACCGATCCATCATTTGATCAAAGGATGAACAAGCTATCTTATCCTATATAATAAAAGGCTAATATGAAAATTGACCAAATGACTGAACGACCGGTCATTATGATGCGCACTGACCACCAGGGATCAAAGGCTCAACCCAGGAGCTGCCCCTGGTGATCAGTGCACTCCTACAGGGGGAGTGCTGCTCAGCCCAAAATCCTGAGCCTGGCTCACAGCTGGCGAGTGCAGGCGGTGGCTTCCCCAGCAGGGAGTGGGCCTAAGTCATCAGTCAGACACGGCTAGAGGGCTCCTGAACTGTGAGAGGGCATAGGCCTGGGCTAAGGGACCCTGAGTATACAAATTTCATGCACGGGGCCTCTAATATCCATATAATGGAATATTACCTTGCAATGAAAAGACATGAAGTAGTGATTCATAGATACACTATGAAAACATTATGCTTAGTGAAATACATTCAGTCACAGAAGATCACATCATGTATTTACTCGTATATGAAACATCTGACATAGATACAATTATGGAGAGAGAAAGTTTTTTGATTTTGGCTAGAGGAGGGGCATGAGAATGACTGCTAGTAGTTAGAGGGAAATTTTTTGGGGGTGATGAATATGTTATAAAGTTACACTGTATTATTATTTTCACAATTCTATAAACGATGAAAATATTTTCTAAGGTTCACTATTTGTTTCTTAGGAGAAAATGGGGGACATCTGTGATACTCTCAACAATAAAGATAAAAGAGCAAATAAAATATAAAGTATATACCAAGTTAAAAAAAAATGATTGAGCCTGACTAGTGGCTCAGTGGTTTAGCATCGACCCAGGAATTAAGAGGTGGCTGGTTCAATTCCTGGTCAGAGCACATGCCTCAGTTGCGAGTTTGATCCCCAGTGGGGGTCATGCAGGAGGCAGCCAATCAATGACTTCCTCTCTCATTGATAATCCTCTTCCACTGATAATCCTTCTTCCTTCCTGTCTCTCTCTCTCTCTATATATATATATTTTAAAAAAAGAAATACAAAGTAGGTTAAAGGCTTTTTAGTTTGTTTTGGATTCCAAGTATTATTTTCTTTAAAATGTAAGAGTCTGGGTTGATGAAATTAGGGATTGACACTGAGAGGTTTCTACTCTAAAACCTCATCTAATAAGAAATTCAGGACTTTTCAAGGACTAATTAAAGTACTAGACAAGTATCTTTATATGAGACTTAGCATTGAAAACATTCTGTGAAGAAAGTTTTTATTCTGTGAAGAAAGTTTTCCACTGTCTACAAGAGAAATAATTAGTAAATATTGCCTAGATCTTGGCTGTTTTTTTCTGACATTACATATGATCAATTTTTTAAAATTATTCAATGGTCATTTTTTTCCTCACTCTGATAACATTCAAGTTCAATTTTTGATGAGAGCTCTTACTCTGGGCCCTAGCAAGTAATGACTTGGTTTTTATCATTGTATTTTAGATTTCTTTATTACATATGACTTTAGTCATGGGTGAATCCAATATTTGTCAGAAAAAGCAAATGTTTATTCTGCAATATCAACTCAATATCTGAATTGGCATATGCCTTCACATTTAATTTAAATTGACATTGTTGTTCCAAAGCACAGAATTAGCTTCTAGTGTGATTTTAGAAACCCTTTAGCATGAAAAATCAGAATGATATGAAAAGGTTAATATTCTGTAAATTATATTGTTATGACCTGGCCAGAAAAGGTACTCCATGATTTTATTCAGTTTCTGCTGTGAAAACAAGTCAGATTGACACACAGCCAAAAGCAATGCCATGTTTATTTACAAAATCATGAACCACAAAAAATTGTAAATTGACTCACCAGTATGATTCAATTTAAAAAAATAAAATAAAATAAAATCTGCACATATTTTGAAACTTCTTCTTTAAAATAAAACTCTAATTTATTTTTCTCATAAAGTCAAGGTGGTTCTTGAGTTTAACAATAGTATACTCTGTAGGTCGTAAGACATTGTAGAAAGCATATATATTTTATATGAAAGTAGATATTGTTCTAATCCTGTATCTTCATCTTAACATATTTAATCATGAAGAGATTATAATTTCTCCAAGGTGTTGTGTGAAAGAACTAGACGAGGACACACTTATAAAGTATTGAACATGGTTTGTTGAATAGCCATTCAAAAATGTGCAGTTTTCTTCTCTACTTATTTTGATGTAGTTCTCTTCACATTTTAGTTCTTCTGTTTCATTGTGGCATTATTGAAATTTGTAGGGTTTTATCAGTTTGTCCTTTGCTTCGGTGCACAACTTGATTTTAGAATTTGCTCATTATTTTCTAGCTTCCCCATGTCAAAAGAATGGGTACCTTTGAAAGAAGAAAAGGAAAAAGTAGAGATGGCAAATAAAAGCCAGGATAATTGGAGAAAATCAATTGAAATTGAAATATATGTTTTGGGGAATATTGAACAGTTTGATGCCCGTCATTATTCTTCTGAGTTCATATGTAAAAAGGAGTTTGTATTGCAACAGAGCAAACACAAAATGCTCTCCAGGAGAGGGGCATTCTCTGATTTGAGCTGCCTGTCTATAAAATGCCCTTGTAAAGTCTATAGCAGTCTCAACTTCAGCAAATCCTGCAATTTGACCTAATGAAGATGCTCTGTGTACTTCCTGTCATCAGGGAAACACCCACAAAGAAATCCAAAAGCAATCAAGAGCCCATCAGATTAAGTATAAAAACAGACATGAGGAATGTTGAGGCAGACTGAATGGTGAAGTTTCTATCTAGTTTTGCCTTTTCAGAGCCCAAGAATATTGATTTTGTGGCCCTGGTTTGCCACGCATTTTATCTTCCAGTGGTTTTGTTGTTGTTGTTGTTTTAAATTAGGGTTCAAACTAACACACATAATTTTTTAAAAATAAATATACTTTGAAATTTTAAAAATCATACAATAGTGTAAACCCACAATCTATTTTGATATTACCTTCTTGCTCCTTTTAAGTAAGAAACTATCAAATTTTCCAGTTTAACTAAAATACGACTTTACCATTGCTGTGTATTTTTTTCTATTGCTGCCCTCTGAGAATTTCTCAGTCTAGGAAGAACAGAATTACCAACAGTTTTATTTGTTGTCAACATTCTTCTACTTATCCAATCTATGGATCTTTCATTACCAATATCATGCTTTGTATTCCTAAATTAGGCAAACAGCTAACAAGCATTCAACATATCCTAGTTTCATAGTCTATTTTGTTTCTTACAAGATACAAAAACTTCAAGAAGTAGGTGTCCCAGTTGATTTACAAAGATGCTAACGAGGCCAGGAAAGTTAATAGGTCTGCTCCACAGCCTAATTGCATGAGCCAGATAGTCTGAACTTCAACTACACAATCTGTTCAGAAAGTATAGGCTCATTATACGATTGTACCCTCAGCATAATTATATAGGAAACTACTATTTATTGGAGGCTTACACAATGTTAGAAAGTATGCTCATTTTGGGGAGATCCAAGGAGAGTACAGGATTGTATGATGTAGTCAGGAAGTATATCAAATTCAAATTTGGGGAGAAATTTTTATAAATAGACATAATAGTTCTGAGTGATAGAAAATGTTCTATTCGCATCAGGTTCTCTGGTGATAGAAGGAGGCAACTGCATCTGTGTGAGTATGGAGGAAAGGTTGCAAGAACATATGCAATGTTTTATTATAACATGCATTTTCCACACTAGACTGTGACTCTTTTATCCCATGTACCAGGCTCTTGGTATATGCATAATACACCTTCGTTGAGTTAATTAATGATAAGTGAATCAAAAGGTCAACTGTCAGCTGGATTTTGCAGAAAGGGTAGCAAAGATTAGCCTGCCCAGAAAATAGAAAGTGATTTTCAAGAAGAGAATAGCATATGCAAAGGTAAACGAGGAATGTATAAAGTTCATGGCAAGGATGGGCTTCAAGAGAGCAACTTATTTATCCTTTCAACAACCTTTTATGCAGTGTTTGCTATGTTCCAGGAACTGTTAAAGGGCCCAGTAGTGAGCAGTGAGCAGTGCATGAATTTCACTGTGTTCAAATGATAACATCCATGGGAAAATGGTAGGAGATGACAGCTAGGAGACAGTTTTTTTACTTGAACACCAGGGTAATGAGTTTTGATTTATACTGAGAACAACATGAAGCAAACTCGTATTTTAGGAAGTAAATTAAGATTCAATTAAAGCTGGATTTTTTTAATGTACTTCCTTAAATGTTACTTTGCAAAGTTTATTTTGCCGTGGGAAAAGTAAATACACTGACCTCCAAAACTTTAAAAGTAGATGAGCAAAATATTTGATAGAAAAGTAATATGTTAAGTGAAATAAAGCAAATCAATGAAGGAGAAACACCACATGATCTCACTCATTTGTGGATAATAAAGAACATTATAAACTGATGAACAAAAAGATAGATACAGAGGCAGTAAAGCATCAAACAGACTGTCAAATTACAGCAGAAAGGTTAGGGAGAGGTGAGTTAAATAAGAGATCAACCAAAGGACTTGTATGCATGCATATAAGCATAACCAATGAATACAAGACACTGATGGGTTAGGGTATGACTGGGATGGGGTGGGCGATGGGAAAATATGTATACATGTAATACATTAATAAATTTAAAAAAAAAGAAAAGGAAAAGTAATATGTTGAATTGGAGAGAGATAAGCATGGTGGGAGCCTCATGTCAGACTGAAGGAGGCTGGTGATCCAGTCATGAAATGAAGAGAAACTGACAGCAGGCAATTGTTGCCAAGTAGGCATACTGTAGAAGGTCCTGCGATGTGATTGAGGTGATTTGATGACTGCCTGGCTGTCGTGGGACAATGTGGGAGATAAAAGAGGGAATAAATCAGGGATGAGTTGAGGTGTTTTTTTTTTATTGTTGTTATTTTTTTTCTTATGCAATATTGGAGACATTGGGCTCAGAGTGTGGACATAGAGGAAACAACAGACATGGGTTCAAGGGCAGAAGAATCGCCTGTTTTAACTTTGGTGGTTTGAGTTGCATTTCTGTAGAGAGCTAAAAACACAAGTGGGAAACTTCTGAAAAGGGCTGATGCCAGAAATGCACAATTAGGACTCATCATAATAGAAATGTTAGCAAAATCCAAGAAGGCAGATGTGACCACCTAGGGAGAAAGTGAAAAATAAGGGAAATCAACCTCGTGGAAAGCAAACAGTTAACGAAAGAGAAGAAGGAGACTGGAAGTGAGCTGGCAGAGAGGAAGGTGGAATCCCCAAGGGGTCTCTGCAGAAGGCACCTGATGATATTCTTTTGCAAGCCTGGTGGAGCAATAATTAATGCTGATGAGCCGAGTTGCTTGCAGATCACAGATAATGGTGTGCCCTTGACACTGGGAATCACCAAGCTCCCCGAAGATCTGAAAACAAAGAGCAGCCTCTGTGGAATTCGAAAGCCAACTCTATGAATAAAAGCACTCAAGTTAGTCTAAATGGAGTCTGAGGACTTGCTTCAAGTTTTCAAACGGGAGATTATTTTCCTAGTTGCTGCTGATGTCCACTTTCTTTTCCATAATCGGTGTCACACGGGATGAAGACCAGCACTGACTAAGTAAAAGGGGTTCTTTCCAAAATGACTTGAGAAGTGGACATTATCTTTTAACTCTTTAATCAGTAGCTAAAGAAAGGGAAAGAGACTGGATGTGTCTCAGACCGATGAGCTCTATTATTACCATTTCTTTCCCCGACCTTCCTAATGATGCTGGTTGGTGGATTTAGTTCAAGATAACTCAGTTCAGACAGCTCGTTTCCATAACAAACTTCTGTTTCTTTGCTGTTACGTAAACATTTTTTTTTCCTCAGCATTTTAAACTCCCGCCGATTTATTATCCAACTAGAGGCCCGATGCATGAAATTCATGCAAGGGCCTTGGCCTTGGCCTCCGCTGCAGAGGCAGCCGGGGCTCGTGCCATGGCCCCTGCCTGCTGTGGCTTTGTCCAGAGGAAGGATGTCTAGTCTAATGAGCATCTTACGCTTTTATTATTATAGATTGGAGAAGACATTCTACACGCAGAGAAAAACTCCAACAAAGGCTCCGATAAAAAGAATCAGTGGCTGCTCCTGATTCTGTGCCAGGTACTATTGACAATTAGGGACCGTCTAGCTGCAGGCATGATGGGCCAATAGTTTATGAGTGTAGATGTGTTCTCTTTTCTAAGCTCCCCTGCATCAACATACCTACAGAAAACCAGTTTGGCTGTGCTTTAAATTGAGAGGCTCTGTTGAATCCGGTGCCAAAAGACCTAGGATTCACCACTTAATTACTCTGAATCTAGGCAAGTTACTCCATCTCTTTGTGCTTTAGTTTTTGTTTTGTTTTTCTTTTAATCTGTAAAATATGGGTGGTAAAAAGATGATAGCAAGGAAAGTAAAGATAGTGTGTTCTAGCATTACATGAGGAGTAACTTAGGTCATACATAAGTGCATTAAATGATTCATCTGTGTCCCAGTGCTATTCACGCATCACTAGTATATTCTACAGCCTTCTGTATTTAACCTCTTGATATTTCTAAAATCATTTAGATAATTAATATTTAGATAATTTGAACTGATTTAAAAGAAGAGGTTATTATAATAGTATTTAATTGCACTGACTTTCTATTTTCTTATTAAATTCATTTTGGCTATTCTTTTGCATAGTGTGTTTGGCCAGGCTGGGCATTCACAAACTTCATAATTTCTGACACATTTTAAAAAATTGCTTCTTACGCCAAAACCGATTTCATTCAGTGGATAGAGCGTTGACCTGCAGACTGAAAGGTCCCAGGTTCGATTCCAGTCAAGGGCATGTACCTTGGTTGCGGGACCATTTCCAGTCGGGGGCATGCAGGAAGCAGCTGATCGATGTTTCTCTCTCATCCATGTTTCTAGCTCTCTCTTCCTGTACCTTCCTCTCCGTAAAAAATCAATAAAATATATTTTTAAAAAATTGCTTCTTACAATTTTATTTATTTCATATTTATATCATTATAATGTTACTATTTTAAGAACAAGATATCTGGAGCTTGACAGTGTAGATTTCAATCCTGGCTCCTCTATTTCTATATCCTTTGAAATTAAGCAAGTTATGAAAATCTCTTTGCCTCAGTATTCTCACCTACAAATCACTATGATAATAGTAAGTATTATGACGATTAAGTGACAGCAAGCACAGACAAAGTGCTTAGAAAAATGCCTGGTATATGTGTTTGCCATTTAGTTTTATCTTTAATGAGTAATGACTTTTATTGTATGATAGATAGACCCATCATTTCAGTAGCACTGTTTATTTTTATTTATTTTTATTTTATTGTTTCAGTAGCACTTTAGGAATGAAGATGAAGTCACTGTCATGCTACGTTTAAACTAATTAATATGACTAGTAGTTCTAAAATTTTGAAGGATTTTGAAATTTCTTTTCAAATGGAGAAAAAAGAGTTTATTCTCAATGATAATGTTGAGATACATACTTGATTCAAAGCCCTAGGTCTCTGAGTTACTTAAAAAATATGAACAATTGATACATTAATTTCAAGAGAACTGATTACTGATAAATAAATTATTTGGACCAAATTGTTTTTCAAATCCCTTTATTTTCCTTGAAAGTATGTTCAAATTATTTATTTGCAAAGCTATTAATTTAAGGAGGGAAAACTCAAACTAATTTTTCTCCTGCTCACTTTTTAATTGGTAGACACTTCTGATGTTTTTTTTAATTTCTGACTTTATTATTTTCCTAGAGTCTCTACCATTTTACTAAATAAAAATTATAAATAAATTAATAAAGACCAAATGTGGAATTGATTAGCATTAACTGCAACAATGAAAATATGGCAAGAGCCAGGTAAAAAAAGTCTTCCCTCAGTTCACTCATTCATCATTAATCATTTTTCCTATGATTAAATTATTTTGCTAAATTGTCCATTCGTTTGCTTCTGTACTTTCTATTTTTTTATGGTTATATGTTCTTGTTTCTCTTTCATTCTCTGCTCTTGAAAAAAAATACAGTTATCAATTTTGAGATGTGGAAGTGTCATTCAACATTGTCTGGTCTAACCTTTTTATTTAAAATTTAAAAAATTCATACAGAGTAGTTTTGTGACTAACTCAATATCATGATTGTTGTTGGCTGCGGAACAAGTAGTGGCATCTGGGTCTCCAGGCTTCAGATCTCATTTTACCTCTGGTCACTCATATTCTTCTTATCATTGTTTTTAAAATCTTTAAAAAATGTTTTGTTGTTTTTCTTTCCTTTATTTTTTCTTTATTATTTTTGTATTCACAAGTCTCTGTGAAAGAGTGACACTGATGAATTTATTCTCCAATAGAAAATGCAGTTATGGAAAACAGAATAAAAAATGACAAAATATAAATTTTTTTTCTATTTTCATGTTTAATACTCCACTCACCATTGATTTAAGCATTCTTCTGACAAAGTTTAGGTATAAATCTGCCATTGCTTCCACATGAATTATTTTTTTAAAAATATATATTTTATTGATTTTTTTTTCAGAGAGGAAGGGAGAAGGATAGAGAGTTAGAAACATCTATCAGCTGCCTCCTGCACACCCCCATTGGAGATGTGCCCGCAACCAAAGTACATGCCCTTGACCGGAATCTAACCAGGGACCCTTCAGTCCGCAGGCCAACGCTCTATCCACTGAGCCAAACCAGTCAGTGCAAGAATTTTTTCTGCAGTTTGAAAAGCCCATGAATATGTCTGTTGCTCCTTTTATTCATGAAAGAAAAATGCAAAAAAGTGAGTGTTTAAGTATGTATTAAATTTTAAAGAAAGTGTTTAATTCATCAATAAGATTTTCACACTACATATCTAGTCAACCAATATAACTGTGAATAAATTTTAAAGAATTAAACCACTGAACATAATACATCAGCCAGATGATAAGAATTCAAACACACACAAACACACAGCCATTCAGCATTGTAAGCTTCCTAAATATAGTAAGGTTAAACCATAGGTCTATCATATTGTCAGAGATTATAAACTGAGAAAGATACTGAGTTTCTTCAAGTTTAATTAGAGAATTTGTTGACAATTTTAGGAAATGTATAATTCAGTATAAATTAGTTTGCCAGAATAGAGTTTTGAGCTTTTAAATTACTCAGATTTGTTTAGGAAAAATATTAAACTTAATTTTGATTTAGCTTTAACAAATATGCAATGTTTTGGGGATTTATGATTCACTATTCACATCTTCAGTTCTACTAAGAGTATATGATGCAAATTTTCTGAAAGATAGGAGCTTTTTTTTTTCTTCACCTAGGTCAGTAATTCCAGCCTATTATTTCCAAAGGTACATTTTTACTAGACTTGCCTTGAGAGTGGTTTGCATAAAGTATACATGTAATACACATCTATTAATTAATTGACCTCAAGTAATTTTGGACCTCTTGGCATGGACATTTTTGGAAGAAATGTCATTTTTCCTCTGGATAGAGTTTTACTAGATATTTAACATACTTTTGTATGTTAATCATTGTGAAGATTGTTATAAAGGAAATGATGGTACATACAGATGCCCGCATACATAGTGAAACACTTATGGACACAATTTATAATGTCTCCATACGACATTAGACGAGTGGGTAATGAATCACATAACAGATCACAAATAAAGGCAAATATTCAAATTTTAAATATAAGTCTTTTATACATACATATTTTTTATATTTAGGATAATATTTTAAAGATTGTGAATATATTTACTTTCTTCATATGTGCTTTAAGTTCCAATATACACAAAATAACTCATATTCATTCTGTTTTATAAGATAACAGTAATTTTTTAACTATGTCAATCAATTGTTTACCTAATATACTCACAGAAACTCAAGAATACTGCATTTTCAAACTAGAAGAATCTGGAAAGAATTTTAAAGTAGAGTATAATGCATTAGTAGCACTTTAAAATATCTCATGCTAACATTCTTCTCCAGACTCTGGCCCTCACTGAATTTTAACATTTCTTAATTCCAATGAAATCCATTTTAGTGCATATACATCATTTAATTTTTGTTTTCTTATATGCTATCCTTTTTTACTCAACCAAATTATAAGATACTTGAAGTAGAATCTATGACTTACATAGTATTTCTTTTCCATTTTTCACAGTACTTAGCATAATGCATAACCTACAAATTGCTTAATGATTACTTGGAAATATACTGGTATTTGGCCTAAAAGTTACTTTAGGGAGCATGTACTCATTCATAAAACATTTGAATGTTTATTGTTTTTAGTGTACCATTAAGGAGTTGGATTCTGGAATTATAGATAATGCTTCTGTCATTTTTAGTTTCATGACCTTGGGCAAGTTTCTAAATAATCTATTCCCTTCATTTCACATGCTCTAACATGGGGACAAATGAAGTACTTTTAAGAACCAATAGGAAGACTCATTATTCATAAAATATGTGAGGTTGATAGAACTGAATAAAGAAATTTACTATCTAGAAGTAAGACCAAAATGGAGACCTCAAAAAAAAAACACAAAAAAACAACAACAACAATATGATATGATAAGCTATAATACAGGAATTTGCAAATAAAATGGAAGCCTTAGAGAAGGGTTCATTTGGTTACCTAGGGAAATCAGTAACTGCCTCTCATATTGAGGGTACATTAATGAGATTCTTAAAAACACCAGCAATTTGGCAGGTGGAGAGACCCTTAGTCCTTATAAAATTGAGTAAATGCCTTCAACCAGAAAGAATGACAGTTGCCAAGTATGGAGTATGGAGAACATGATATATTCTTAAATCCAATAAGTGTAGTATCACAGGAACATATTTTGAGAAAGGTTGTCTTAGGAAGTTAGACTGAAGTAGGTAGAGAACAAGAAAGTAAAGATCATAAGGCCAATAATAATGACAGAACTATCATTGATGAATCAGTTACTACTGTAAGGTACTATGCTAAATAATAGGTATAGATAAGTTATTTTATTTAATCCTTATAATAACCCAGCAAATATATACTTTATTATTTTTATATTACAAAAGGGGAAACTACTGCTCATTAAAGTTGAGTGATATACTCAAATTCATATAATTTTAAAGAGAGAAGCATTTTGAACCTGAGTGATTTGGTTGACATAAAAAGTAAGGATTCACAAATAGAATAAAGTGTCTATACTAAGTTTCTAAATAAATATTTTGTTGAAAATTCTGTTAATAATACCAAGTAAATATTAGAAGTTATCAATTTGGACTTAAATTTGAGCCTGTGTTCAGACTATTAAGTTGCCATCACTTTATACAAATATAAAACTTAACAATGTATTAACAATAAAATTAATAAAACTTGAAGATTATAAGAAGACTTAAGGTAGAAGGAAGAATATCTCTCCTTATTTTTCATAGCATGAAATTACTAAATACTAAATATAAAAATATAAGTTTAAAATTATAATGTCTGAAGCAATGTTTTAATTTTTATGAATCCTATTTTTTTATAGACTTTACTAGAGGCCTGGTGCATGAAATTTGTGCATGAAGGTATCCTTCAACCTGGCCTGTACCCTCTCTCATCTGGGATATCTCTCTCCCAATCCAGGACCAAGGGCTCCTAAGTACTCACATGCCTGCCTGTCTAATGCCATCAATGGCCCTCTCCTGCCAGCCTGGACACTCCCAACTGCCCTCCCCTGTCAGCCTGGTCACCCCAAACTACCTTCCCTTGCAGGCCTGGTCACTCTCAATGGCCCTCCCCTGCCATCCTGACCATCTTCAACTGCCCTCCCCTGATAGCCTGGTCACCCCAAACTGCCCTCACCTGCAGGCTTGGTCATCCCCAATAGACTTCCCCTGCAAGCCTGGTCATCCCCAACTAACCTCCCCTGCAGGCCTGGTCACCCCCAATAACCCTCCCCATTGAGGCCTGGTCATTCCCAACTGCCTTCCCCTGCTGGTCTGATCTCACCCCCAACTGCTCTCCCCTGCTGGCCTGATCATCCCTAACTGCCTCTGCCTCAGCCCCCACCACCGTGGCTTTGTCCAGAAGGACACTGGATGTCTGGGAGATGGTCGGTTGATCTGATCTAATTAGCATATTACTGTTTTATTGTATGGACATGTTAATGGTCACCATTTAATATTGAGTCTGGTGGTCTTTCCTGAGCAGGATGCCAGGGTGATTTCTTTCCTGGGTTCTTGTCCAGGTGGATTTGAATAATGAAGTCATGGACAGAAGGTGGTAGATGAAAAAGGGTGGAAATTCATTGGAAGCAAGTACAGCCTCCCATATAGGGAGGGGGTCCCAAAGGGGGTAACTCTTTAGGACCCTTATTCCTAAGGTTTAGAAAGGCTGCAGTTCTTTATTTCTTGATGTTGCCTTCTAATTGGTAGAATATCAACCTCAAAGCTCACATGGTGTCCCCTCTTTCTCTCCTCCTTCAGGGGCAGAATTTTCTATCTCCTGTGAAAATCTGTTTTTCTCCCATTTGTCAGCATTACTCTATCCTCTGTGAAAGTTTGTTTCCTCTTTTTCCCATTTGTTGGCATTTCCTGATCTTCTGTGAATGGATAGCTTCCTCTTCCCTAATCCTGTGGCATCTCTCTCTCTTTTTTTTTTCTCTGTGAATGTATGCCTTTCGGCAGTTCCAAGCCCCACCTATGGGCTCCAAACCTTCCTCCCTAATGGACCCTCTTTATTTCTAAAACTCCCTAAAGATGCCTATTTGCCGATTTCACCCCCTAAAATTTTTTCAATGTATAGTTTTTCTCAAGATATTCTCTATAAGGAGGCCAATGTTTTCTTCAATTTCTCTTTAACTTGTTTCTTTGATTAGTGAAATGAAATTTGATAATTTTATAATAATAGCTTGAGAAATATAATCACAATATTATACAATGTTTCTGATTGTTAATATTTCTATTTGCCTTTTTTTTTTACAAGAAAACAGATATGGAATGATATCCTCCAACTTGTCATTGGCAAGCTTGCTTTCTTTGTCTTTGAAAAATTGGCATTGCTTATATAATTTGTATTGTGAATATGCATACTGTAATACATAAGACATTTATTTAAGATGTTTTATATCTAAAGGAGGGTTTGAATACCAAAAAAAGCAGTCTTCATCATTTATTTTGAGGCTCTGCTTGCTGGTGAGACTACACTCTTCCTGCTCTCGCAGGTCTGTTTCTCAGAGGATCAGCAAGGGGTCCATCTCTGGCAGTTGCAGTAGAACAGAGACTGACACACACAGACATTAGGATTCACACTTACATTCATTCTTTCTCTGACTCCACACCAAATCTTGCTTTGCCAATAATGTCAACTCTCAGTACTTCCTCAGAGCTCTTTCTCTGTCTGTCCTCCAGGGCCATTATTAATCCCTCACCAGTGCTGAGCTGTCTGGTTCATTACCGTCCCATCCAAGGCCCCCTTCTGTCAGGAGGTCTCATCTAACACTCACATTAGGTTTTGCCTCCATCTATTCTTTGCAGGTGGCTTTAGGGCTCTGCTATGCCCTGCAGAGGACAATTGAGTGTTACAGCTGGAAACAGTCCACACAGACTTTCAGGGGGGGAAGGTGGCTTTTGTTAACATCCAAGTCTTCTTCCGGTGGTGCCTGTCTCAGCATGGTGGGCCTGATTAAGCTCACTGTTCTGTAGCACTAACCATGAGAAAGAAAGAATTCTACATCTTAGGAGGTTTTCTCTTTTCTTCCTTCCTGTCCTCAACTCACATCTATAAATGCTTGAGTATTATAGTAACAGTGGTAGGATGATTAAAACAAAGACATCAGGAGCACACTCTCCATTATTTCTTTCCTCTGTGTCTCTGGGTCACAGTTACACTCAGATTTAGTAGACTGCATGCAGGGCCAGAGCTTCTGGATTAGATAAGAAATTCTCCAATCAAAATCAAGCTTAAGAAATTTGCTGCAATTAATTTTTTTTAATAAAATTATTGAGATGGCCAAATTAATCCACAAATGACTTCAAAGGCTTTAGGGGGGCAATAAGAATAAAGTGACTCCACTAAACCACACCTGGATTCTACTGAAGGACAGAAATGTCTTTTTTAAAAAAAAAGTGTAACTTAGCTGAACTGAGTTAGATACTAAGGCCGCAGGGATATACTATCTGATACAAACTGCTCCTCAAAACCTCCCATCCACTGGGGACAATTCCAAGGGCAGACAATTAAAACCTCGAAATCCAGCGGGATAAGAGCCATAATGAAGAAGAGTTCAGATCCATTGAGAAGAGCACGCTGGCAAAGCCTGGGAGTCAGGTGTCTTCCCAGGAGAGGTGACCACTCAGCTGAGTCTGAAAGCTTCCCCGGGAATGCGCCAGGCAAAATCGAATGAAATCCTTAGCGAGGAGATCATGTTTAAACTTCTCAATAGCATCCTCACAAATGGAAGCGCTACCTCTTTTCCTTTCAGAGCTTGGCGTCTCCCTGAGGCACTTACACAAGCACATTTTCCTGTGGACAAAAGAATCATCAGGGGTTGGTTTGCAACGTGGCTGGACCTCAGGAAACCAGCGGCCACACCTCCAGCTGGAGAAACCCTCTGAGGATGGGGAGGGAAAAATTGCCAGGCCCTGGGCTGTTGCAAGATGACTGTTCCTGAGGCAGCCACCGAGATGCTGAATGTAGAGGCTGGGGTATCAGTGCTGTGAATAAATGGTGTCAGCCCTGACATTTTCTTGCTGGCAGAGACAGGCCACCCTGAGGAGAAGACACCGATCTTAGTTTTGTTTATTCATTTGGGGGACGATGTCTTGCCAGATCTTAATGACTATGTTTAGATAGTAAAAGGGATACCGTTACTGGGCAGCTTCTGCTTATTGCAAAGTCGATGTCTCTCGCCTGTGTTTCAGAGCGGGTCCCGAGTGGTGCATATTTAAAACGCAAACCGCCAGGAAATACTAGTAATCACTGTGGCCAAATGCCTATTAAAATATGCCTAGCAATGCCCCTCACACCTTCTTTATTCATTAGCCGGGCCGGGCTGTATCTATTTATATAGGATTTTAAGAAAGGCACCTTGTTCCCTGTAATAGCTGGTCACTGATGTATGAAATTCCTTTAAGTGAGATAAACTTTTTATTCTGCAAGCGGCAGCTGAGGCACAAAATGCAAATAGCCCTATGGAGATAAAGCTTTCCATTTTAATATTTGCCTGTAAGTTTAGGGAAATCTTATATTTTAAGAGCAAATAATTTTGTTAATATATTTTATTGATTTTTTTTTTTTACAGAGAGGAAGGGAGAAGGATAGAGAGCTAGAAACATCGATGAGAGAGATACATAGATCAGCTACCTCCTGCATACCCCAACTGGGGATGTGCTTGCAACCAAGGTACATTCCCTTGACCAGAACTGAACCTGGGATCCTTCAGTCCGCAGGCCGATGCTCTATCCACTGAGCCAAACCTGGTTTTGCAAGAGCAAATAATTTTAATGCATGTAGGGACTGCAGGTTCTTGTATGTTTTTCTGGATATAAGAGAGGAAAAGAAAGAGGAAAAAGAAAAAGAAGAGAGAGAGAGAGAGAGAGAGAGAGAGAGAGAGAGAGAGAGAGAGAGAGAGAGACTAACACCTAATTATGACTTTGAGAAGCCTTCAAGCTTTTTGGGTAAGTAGCATTGTTGGACAGGTGCCTTGTGCCATTTTGCATATAAAGAGAGGCAATAACTGAAAATACAAAAATAAATATATAACAAGCCTGCATGGCAATGGGGTTTAGTGGAGAAAAAGGGAGATTCTGTGGACAAATGAAGCTGTTGGCAGTGTGGGTATCTGTCCACGTCATCACCACCATCCCACCAATGGAAGGTCTTTAAGATGCTCATGTTTTTTTTGGGGGGGAGGGGGTGGTAATTGATAGTAATTTGATGTCAACAAGTTTACAACGAGGGCAAGGTGAGATCATTGAGTTGCAATAGGATGGGTACAATTCCCAAGGAAGCAATCTGTCTCATTTCAAAGTGAAACATCCCACCCTAGCCACTTTGGCTCAGTGGGTAGCATGTCGATCTGTGGACCGAAGGTTCCCAGGTTTGATTCTGGTCAAGGGCATGTACCTTGGTTGAGGGCTCTTTCCCAGCCTGGGCCCTGGTCAGGGCACATGCAAGGGGCAACCAATCAATGTGTTTCTCCTACATTGATGTTTCTTTTTCTCTTTCCCTCTCTCTTCCACGCTTTCTAAATATCAGTGAAAAAATATACTTGAGTGAGGATTAAAAAAGAAAAGTGAAACTTGCCAAAAGCTAGCCTTGTGAACCATTTTGTTTGACATCATTAAATGAGTAGCCATAGACACAGTGAGGTATCAAGAAAGTTCTGTGGCTTGAGAGTCAGGCAAAACAATTTAAACCTAGATGCCTCTACTTACTATGTGTGTGACCTTGAACCTGCTTGCTAAATGATCTAGTGTTCATTTCTCTTAACATAGATATAATACTATCTGGATCATGGGAATGTTTGTTGTAATAATAACTAAAGCATTTAGCACAGGAACAAATAGGTCTAATTTAATTGTTGTTGGCATCATCATCATCAGCATCATCATCATCATCATCCTTGTCAGACCAAAAAAACAAAAAAATCATTAGACTTCCAAAAATGCTTCTGCTGTGTTCCGCCAAATAGGGCACCATCAAATAACTAATGGTTTTATTTGAAGAGTGAATGTTGACGCTCTGCTCTTCTGGGAGGTGGGAGATGGCAGAATGAAGGAGGCAGCCAATGGATGTTTCTTTCATTGATGTTTCTATCTCTCCATCCTCCTCCTCTCCCTCCTTCTCTAAAATAAACACAAGCATATTTTTAAAAATAAAACAATTACAAGTTTGTACTTTTGACTCAGATGGACTGATATAAGTCTGATAGTGCCAGCCTAATGATTTAACTTTTCTATGCCTCATTTTTTTAAATAGAAAGATGTTTAATAATTGTACCTACCTTGTAGAATTTTATAAAGGTTAAGTGAGGTGATACCCAAAGTTGGTGTAGAGTAAGCACAGAAAGGTTAATTATTAATACTGCTGAGTTCTGTGTCCTATTGCTTCTTAAGAATAAACTGCAAAATAATTACAGTGAAAGATTAAACATGTCCAATAGCAAGGGCTCTACTGCCAGGAAGATTTGTGTTCAAAGATGGTGGTGGTTTACAGTTTCCAAGCTTCAGTTTCCTGATCTGTGAAATGGGCATACTGACAAATAATATCTGCTTCGGGATATGAGAACTGAAAGAACCTGTGAGGGAGCAAAAGAGTAGGATAAGAATGGGAAGGAATGGCAACCAATGAATGGAGAATGTCAACTAGTTACCACTATGGGAAGCTAAAGCTCAAACCTGCTGGGGGAATTGTGGGAGTTGGTATAAAATGGACTCAAAGATGGGCAAGGAAGCAAATATAGGTACATGAATTCTTAAAAGCCATTGTTTGAGGGCTATTCTGGAGTCATTAATTTCTTTCCCTTGTAGCCTGTCAAGCAGATAGCGGAACTGGCTCCAGAAGCATGACAAAGTCCCCAGGCAGTGAAAAGCAGGTGGAGTTGTTGGAAGTTGGGCATAGCACAGTGCCCTGATGCCAGCAGTGGGGATGTGGGTAGGTAGCATCTGCCACGTATAGTCTTTCTTCCTCTCTTCCCTTGGGATGGCAAACACACATGTAATAAATCATATCATGAATTATTATCTACAAATTTATTACAAATATTTGTCCAATTTTAGAGAACACCTCATTTATAAACATCTGAGTTTTTGTTATTGTTGTGTGTGAGTGTGGGTGTGTGTTTTAATTGATCCACTAGTAAAACCTTATCTCTTTCATTTTGGAGGGAGAGTGTGAAAGAATGATTTCAGGGTGCTAATATCAGGTATTTAAATAAAGCAGTGAATTATATTGGCTCCAGAATTAAAAATAAAAAAATGGAATAAAAATTCTCTGTCTCTGATCACTTTATAAAATAATTAGATCTGCAGTGTGTTTTTTTTTTTTTTTGGTGGCTGCTATGTACCATATTGGTATTTGCTTCTTAACATATAGGTATTTTGCAGTAGTTTAGGGCTTTTTAATTGTTGGTTAGAAAGTTAGACTATAGGAGAGACTAAGCCTTGATTTTAATACTGAAATTTGTAAAATATTACTTATAATATAATATAATTTATAAACATTGGACTATGGTGAAGAAGGTCTGGGAATACGTGTAAGTCCTATATAATAAAAGTGTATTATGCAAATTGACCATCACACCAACACACAAGATGGCCTCCATGTGGTCAAAGATGATTGTCCCCATGTGGACACAAGATAGCTGGCAGGGGATAGCAGTTGTGGATGATCAGACCAGCAGGGGAGAGCAATTGGGGAGGACTAGGCTAGCAATGGAGAGCAGTTAGTGGAGATCAGGCCAACAGGGGAGGACAATTAAGGGTGACTGGGCTGGCAGGGGAGGGCAGTTGAGGGAGACCAGGCCTGTAGGAGAGGGCAAGTTGGGGTAACCAGGCCAGCAGAGGAGGGCAGTTAGGAGTGACCAGGCCTGCAGGGAATGACAGTTAGGGGCAACCAGGCCTGCAGGGGAGGGTAATTGGGGACAACCAAGCCTGCAGGGAAGGTCAGTTGGGAGTGACTAGGCCTATAGGGGAGGACAGTTAGGGATGACCAGGCCTGCAGAGGAGGGCAGTTGGGGGCAACCAGGCTGGCAGGGAAGGACAGTTAGGAGTGACCAGGCCAGTGGGGGAGGGCAAATAGGGGCAATTGGGCTGGCACAGGAGCAGTTAGGTATTGATCAGGCTGGCAGGGGAGTGGTTAGGGGGTGATCAGGCTGGCAGGCAGAAGCAGTTAGGGGCAATCAGGAAGGCAAGCAGGCAGGCAAGCAGGAAGGCAAGCAGTTGGGAACCAGAAGTCCTGGATTGTGAGAGGGATATACGACTGCCAAGTGGGATTGGGCCTAAACAGGCAGTTGGACATCCCTTTTGGGGTCCCAAATTGGAGAGGGTGCAGGCTGGGCTAAGGGACACACACACACACACACACACACACACACACACACATGTGCATGAATTTCATGCACCGGGCCTCTATTGTGTTAATAATAGGAAATAAACAGCTTCTGATTAAGACTGAAATAGCTATGAAACCCATACGCAAACACATTCCAGATCAAAAGCAATGATTCTCATAAATTTAACATTTTTAACATTAAATTTTAAAGTTTGATTTTTTATTTTAAAGAGGTGATCAGCAAAATATGTCCATGAACTAAATCTTTTCTGCTGCTCCTTTTTGTGAGGGCATAAATTCTTACTGAAACACATTTACATCCATTCCTTTGTCCATAATGCTATAATGGCGGAATTAAAGAGCTGTGATAGGGACTGCAAGTTGAATATCATTATAGTCTTGCTCTTTGCTGAGCTCCGTTGAGGGAGAATATTTTAGGGAGGACTATGCTGACTAGGACACACTCATGTTTCTTCTTTCAAAACACTATGCTGTCCATAGTTCTGGTCACCAAATGTGTTTTATTATTTGCTTTCTCCTCTCACACCCAGAAACCCTCCCACACAGCTAGATATCCTAAATTTAACTCTGTTCTGACATTAAATCTGGATATAGCATCAGATCCCATAGGTTAGGGGCTCAGTAACCCCACTCTGCCTCCATGTCAGATGCCAATCCAAAGTACAGGTTGTCACTTAGGGTTTCTGAGTGGTTATAAATGGGAGTGTCCGAGGACCCACTCCTGGGGTAATTTGTTAGAATAACACATATAACTTAGAAAAAAAAAACAATTTACTTACTAAATTATTGGTTTACCACTCATGAATAGGCAGACAAAATAGACACATAGGGCAAGGTATGTGAGAAGGGGGTGGAGTGTTCATGTCCTCTCTGGGCATCAAAACCCTCTCATCATCTCCACATGACCACCAACCTAGAAGCTGTCTGAACCCCATAGATCAGGGATGTTTTTAGAGGCTTCATTATGTGGGCAATAATTATTGAAATTATATGCAATTATCTTAAGATAAACAACTTCTGTCACCCTTAATATATTAAATCTGGGGTTTCCCAAAAGTATTGGAGCTGAGAAATGAGACATAGAAATAGACCAACAGTTTCCTGATATAGACATCATTGTATATGTATGTTTAAGTTGTGCTAAAATATTCTGACTAAAAAAGGCAAAGGGCTCTGAGTGAATTTTCATCTTCTAGAACTATTTGCAATATGGCTGTCTCATGACAATCTGTACTTAAGAGGCCATAGCATTAGGAAAATAAAGGTCTGCGGTGGAAGCTGGTGACATTTTCCACTGAGTTAATAGTGGTGAAGCAGTTGGTAGACAATGCAAATGTTACATTTGTGCTTAGTGTAATTGTGCTTGGAGGGTCACAGATACTTAACCACACAGGAGGGTACAGAAGAGGTTCTGTTAGTGAAGTAATCATCTGTAAAAGAATTGACATTAGAAATGTAGAAAATTCTAGTTGCAAATGGTCAGATCATTTACATCTTTACTTCTGTTTACTTATTTTTTATTATACTTATTGGAGGTGACATTGGTTATTAAATTTATAACAGTTTCAGATGTACAATTCTGTAATACATCATCTTTTAATAAGAAAATTTAGATTAGTAATGAACATAAAATATAATAATTTCAAATGTTAGGTTCAGTGAATATTTAAATATGTCCATACACATTTTACTAGATGCAAGATCAAGATGTATGATATTTCTGGCACCTAAAAGGGATGCTTACACTCCTTTCTATATCAATGTTCCCTAAAGGAACCATTGTTTTAACTTCTATTGCTGTAAGTTGTTTATGCCTGTTCTTGAAATTCATATATATTAAGACAGATTATATGTAAGCTTTTGTCTGGCTTATTTTGTTCAACATAATGCCTGGAAGTGGCAGAAATTGCATCTGTGTTTTTGTGTATTGCAGTTTATTCTTTTTAAAATTATTGTATGATATAAAATTGATATATACCTCAATTTATCCATTCTACTATTTGTGAATATTTTATTGCTTTAGTATCAGCAGTGATTTATTTAACTAATTTTCTCTTAAATTTAATTTGTTTCAGAATGTTAGTATTGTAACTTGCATGTAATAAATGTCTTTACACATAAATCTCTGCTCATAATTCACATTTATCAGTAAGAACAGATTAATTAGAAATTTCCCTGTGAAATACTATTCTTTATTCATCTTACTAGGTTCTTTTTTGATGATAATTTGAGTTCTATAATATTATCTCCTTCTACCTATAATTTGGTTGATTCATTTATGCTATAGCACTGCCAAGAAAGATGAAAGATTCATTTTTTATTTATCTGAAACTCTTTAGAAGTTAATTCTATGAATTAGATTTTTTAAAAAAATAGTTGAAGTTTAAAACTCCAAATATCATGAAAGGAAAAATCATGATAATCTCTCTTTTGAATATTACCTGTCTAAAAATATTTTATTTACCTTTTTTCTTAAATGGAGTTTAATGGATAAATACTTACACTCCCTTCTTGACTCAGGTCATCATTATGGAAATCAATTAGTGGTCTTCAGTACACCTTCTTGGAAGACAGCCAGACTGTGAGAGCACCTTTATTTTACATCTGATAGCCATGGAATCTTGGAAAAATAACCTTTATGGAATCTCCTGTCTTTCTTCTCTGTAAAATGGAAACAATAATACCTACCACAAACAGATGATATGTGGATTAGAAGTACTTGCGATACCTATGAAATACATAAAATCATGGCAGATGGCCGACCCACTTAGAGATGCTAGAGAAGATTTTGCACTTGAAATCTATAAAAATCATGGACTGTTTTTCACTGCAATAAATAATGTTTTTACTTTATTATGATCTTAAATGATACGTTTATGTGTGTGTGTAAACATGTATATTTATGTCTATACCTATAGATAATGTTAAATACGTATAACATACATGTGTGTTTGGTAATAACCTGGACGCCAGCTGTCTCTTAAGGAATCTCTCCTGAAAATTTGGAAACTAAAGTCCCCTTAGCAGTATTGTGTTTAGAATAAGAGTAAATAAAAAGTCATTAAATGATGACATGAGAATAAGACCTCTGAGTAAAGTCATTAGACTCTAATGAAAGTCATTAAGCTCTAAATGGGCCGCACTTACTTTAGTAGTTAAGGGTCATTTTTACTTCACTTCTTTATACTGCTGGTGAGAATTTTGAGTAAGTAAGGTTGTAAGATAGCTAGGTTCCAAATAAGTGCTATTAAACTATAAATATGATATATAAGAATTGGTTTATTTTATTTGGGTATTTATTTTTTAGCTCCTGGAAAATCCATGCTCTACGGAAAGTCACTTATCTCTAACTTTAGACCAAGAATAAGAAATTAAGGGTAAGAATGTATTCAGAAGTCATCTACAGATTTCAGAGCACTGTTCCCGGAATGCTTTAACTCTTCATTTATTTATTTTTTGCCTCAAGGTTTAAACCAGATAGTGATCATTGTCAGTTAATACAAAATTTTAAACTAAAATTTCCCCTAATATTAAATTAAGTATACTCAATGGGAAGCAATGGGGCCATCAGAGCGACAGAAGGAGAGGAAAAGAATGGGAAATCAAGGTGACCCTCCACCCTGTTTTATTTTTATTTATTTTTTATTTCTTTTAGACATACTTTATTGATTTTTCACAGAGAGGAAGGGAGAGAGACAGAGAGTTAGAAACATTGATGAGAGAGAAACATCAATCAGCTGCCTCCTGAACTGGGGATGTGCCCACAACCAAGGTATGTGCCCTTGACCAGAATTGAACCTGGGACCTTTCAGTCCGCAGGCTGATGCTCTATCCACTGAGCCAAACTGGTTTCGGCCTCCCACCCTGTTTTAGTTCTCAGTGTGAGGTCCTCCTTCAGAGCAGTGCTTAGCTGGGTCCCTGTGTGCATGGCCAAGACAGAAAACACTAGCCACTTATATCCCAGCGCTGGGAAAGCAGGACTGGCTGCATAACTTATAGAGTCCAGAGAAAGATGAAAGTGAGGGATCCCTTGTTCAGAATTATTAGAGACCTCAAAATAGTGACAGCAGAGCATGAGCTAAAGCATGGTTGTCCATACAGCTGGCCGGTGAGGAAGGACTTCCTTACAGTGGGTCCTGGGGGTGACTTTACACCAGGGTAAGAGGTGAGCTTTTCTTCCCTTCGCTGTTTTCTCCTAAATTGGATCTTGCTCAAAGGAAAGGGGAGGGACTCTTCTTTATTCATCTTAACTATGTATCCACAGAATTCTTGCATCTCATTTAATTCTCATAGTGCTAGTAATTCTGGTAGGCAAATGTGGTCACATTTTTATAGATATCCAATAGAGAGGATATTTAATTTTTCAAGAGTTTTGCACTCTGGATCTTTGACTTCCTTCACCACACCCCCTTTTCTTCTCAAGCATCTGCTGAGCTGATCTTTCAATGACAAATGTGTGCATCTCTTAGAAAATGTCCTGGATGATTGGGAAGCAGAGTGAGGCTTGGTTAACACTGTAAAATTCTTTCCTCTCTGGGCTTAGGTGATTTTCAAATACAGAACGAAAAACAAGTCAGCTCAGCATCTATGTTATTCTGAAGTTTTTCTCTAAGTAGGTTACATATGTAATTAATTAGCAAAGATCTACTTAGTGATTCACACCCGAAGCCCATTAGCAGCCCAGGTTTTGTGTCCATAAAAATAAAATAGCACCTATTTATTATTTTCTAAAAGGCCCCTGAGATTTCTCATCCATTTCTCTAAAAGACTCTTAAATTCCCTCAATGAGTTACAAAACTCACTTTTGAAATTATTTAGGAAGCTATATAAAGCAAAATCACTTTTCTTTCTTATTTGGATAGATATAAATTCCCGAGTTTATATAATTCTAAAGGATGCCCTTACAAAATATCTTTTTAAAAGGACTAAGTTAAACAAAAATCAATATTACCAAAAATTAAATTTTAAATGAAAATAATTGTGAATAGATGAGAAATGAAACCATTCTTTTGCTATTTCTGGCCTATACATGTGATAGATCCAGTAAATTGCTAAAATTATCTAAAAATGCTGAAGAACACATTCTAAGTTACTTTGTAAGAAAAAAATGTAATAGAGAGTGTGAATCTCTGTCAAAGGAAATAATAGGATACACTTTCACATCGTCTTTGTACTCCAAATAAGTATTTTTTTAAATTAAGTATTTTAGTACTATATGGAAATATTTGATTGAAAAATGAGGTAAGACCTTGATTGGAATTTCACTTATTTTTTATTTTGCTCAGGATACAATAGATGAGATGAACTACAATAAGTTTAGTTATTGAGAGTCTTTGTTTGATAAAAGTAATCTGCTTTATTTAGCTTTCATAAAAATCCTAAATTGCTTTCAAGTCTCCTTAAAGTTTATAGATTCCTTTGGAGAAGACGTCATTGTATTGGCTTCTGGATAGTAAATTCTCTCAGAGCTCTTAAAAGTACCTGGGATAAACTTTCAGAAAAAAAGGACTAGGAGATACTCACCCTGATTTTTACAAAAGACTGTCATTTCTGAATAAGACTAATCAGATAGCTGAAAAGAAATAGCATCTTTCTAAGATGAGTGGACAGTTTAAAAATTGATATGTTGTTTGTTTTCAGTTTATTTTCAATTCTTGTCCACATGATCTTAACTTCTGTGAAAGAAGTAGAAGTAGAGATAATAATCATCTAATAAACAACAGTATATTAAAATATTACTTATGAATATGCCATTACATTCATTCATTTAAATATATATATATATTTTTTAATCACTTAATTTAATCCTCATCTGAGGATAATTTTTAGACAGAGTCGGGGATGGGGCGGATGTGAGAGAGGGAGGGAGAGAAAGAAACATTGATGTTTCCCCGTCTGATCTGACATGTGCTTGTGTTTCTTTTCTATGTCCCTCTAGTGTGGATTGTTTTGGAGTTCAGGGAAACAGATTATGTCTGCAATGTCAGCACTTTTCTAAAATGTGGCTTTGGGGAAATAATTGAATCCTGCTGTCTCTGAAATGGGTGACAACATTTCTTTCTATGGATCTCTTGAGAAAATGGTGCAAATAAGTGATACCGTGTGAGATGGTTTATACTTCTTGAGGAATAGAATACATAGGTTGGAAATGCAGAAATGCTGTTTCTGAAAATCATGCAAGGCCCCTTTCTCACTCATGGTTCCTTTTTTACTTATGTATTCATTTACTCCCTGCGATTTATGGACAATAGGTAGGCTTTTGTAGAATATCAGTGAATCTAGCACCGTTTTTTTATTTTAGTTTAGTTTTATTGATTTTTGTAGAGGGAAGAAGGCAGATAGAGAGGCAGAAACAATGATGAGAGAGAAACATCATCTATTAGATATCTCCTGCATACCCCATACTAAAGATGGACCCTGAAACCTGGCCATGTGCCCTGAGCAGGAATCCAGCCAGTGACCACTTGGTTTCTGGTTTGATGCTCAACTGCTGAACCATACCAGATGGGCTTGAAATTCTGAATGGGTAATCAACCTTACTGCTTCTGTTGAACACTTCTGTTAGGACACTTGTTGCTCTTTCACTGGGTGAAATTTCTATTCTTCCAGTTAGTGTTAATTTTGATTTTTTTAGTCTTTTAGCTTGTGAGAATGTTGTATATTAAGGAAATGTATATCAGTCTTCAATGATCTCCTTAGAATGAGGCGTTATAGGTTCCTAACACCTTTCCCTCTGTCTCTATCTGGCACCCTGCCCTTCCTATCCTTCACTTTTAAAAAAAATATATTTTATTGATATTTTTACAGAGAGGAAGGGAGATAGAGAGTTAGAAACATTGATGAGAGAGACATTGATGAGCCACCTCCTGCACACCCCCCTCCTGGGGATGTGCCCGCAATCAGGATACATGCCCTTGACCGGAATCGAACCTGGGACCTTTCAGTCCACAGGTTGACGCTCTATCCACTGAGCCAAACGGGTTTTGGCCCTATCCTTCACTTTCAACCCAACATGCTTTTAAATACATCTTTTTCAAGGCTCACACAGATTGAGCTGTGTATGATCTGTACTTCCGTGTTGTGTTAGCTTCTGATACCATCTGCTTTTATTTGCTTCAGAAAGAGACACCTGGAATGGGTTATTTTTGATGTGTTGCCAGTTACGCTAAAGAAGGAGAAAAAAAATAACAAAAGATACTGAAGAACAAAATGGAACAAGAGCCCCTGACAATGTGAATGTACTTGCACAACCTATTTTGTTTGTTGAGAAGTTTAAATAAAAAATCTCAACCTGCTTTTCTGAGTAAATATCCATGGCCTGTTTGGTTTCTTTTGACCCTTATCATTAATGTATGACTTTTATATCCCATATTTCCCCAAGTAGAGTAAGCATGGAAAATGAATGACTTCAACAACCATGGTTTATAGTAGGTGGATCAATCCCAGTACAATTGATCATAAGAATCCAACTTCATCAGCCTTCTAACTACCACCTCTTCCCTGTCATCTTCTCCTCCTTTTTCAATAAGAAGGCCAACCATGAAGTGACATCTTTCTTTTGACCTTCTTCTTTAAAAATGTCACTCCTCCAGTTGAGGAATGTATTAAAGTGAGTAATCATCCAGGATAGCCAGAGAATTTCCCAAACTTACCATGAATAGTCCCATGTCCTGGTTAAACAGAGATTGTTGTTCAACCCACTTCTGATCCATCAGCAGGAGAACATGAAATGAATGTTATGTCATACTGGACTGCATTCAGTCTTTTTAAAAATATTTTTAAAATTGATTTCAGAGAGAGGGGAGAAGAAATGGAAAGATAAATGATGAAAGAGCATCATTGATCATCTGCCTCCTGTACATCCCTTACTGGGGATTGAGCCTGTAACCCAGGCATGTGCCCTGATGGGGAATCTAACTATGACCTACTGTTTCGTAGATCAATGCTCAACCACTAAGACATGCTGGCCTGGCTGCATTCAGTCTTTTAATTGAACTCAGAGTTGTGTCTTTTACCAGGTAGATAAACTATAGTCCATTAGTCAAATTCAGCCTAGGGCCTGTTTTTGTACAGCCATGACTTAAAAATATTTCTTATATTATTAAAAAGGTGTTTAAAAATGTGAATATATGATAGACTGAATGTGGCCTACAGAGCCACAAAAATTTACTCTCTGGCTCTTTACGGAAAAAGTTTGCTGAACCACAGATCAAGCATGTCTTCCTTTGTTGTACAACAACAGGGTTTGGGATGCTCAACCCAAGTCTATTTTTCTAATGAGAAGCAGGAAAAATATAGTGACCTTTGATTATTGAAATCATATTCCATATATGACTCTCAAAATTCCTTTAATTATTAATATTTTCTGTACATATTCTGGAGGGAAAGATAAGCAATGCATAAGGAACAAAAATGACATATAGTTTTGTTAAAAAGAAAAATGTTGCCAAAACCGGTTTGGCTCAGTGGATTGAGCGTCAGCCTATGGACTGAAAGGTCCTAGGTTTGATTCCAGTCAAGGGCATGTACCTTGGTTGGGGGCATATCTCCAGTAGGAGGTGTGCAGGAAGCAGCTGATCGATGTTTCTCTCTCATTGATGTTTCTAACTCTCTATCCCTCTCTCTTCCTCTCTGTAAACAAATCAATAAAATATATTTAAAAAAAGAAAAATGTTGCTTTTAGTTAAACTTAACAATAGTGACTGAAGTATATAATCTTTGTGTATAAGTTGCTAATCGTTTTCTAGTACATGTTGTCAATGACTTCCCTATATCCATCTGCTGTGATTGATTGGCTTAAACCAGTAAGTCTTTCCTGGCCCAGGGATAACTTGTGTCCTAAATTGGCCAAAAATAAAGGAAAGGACTTAACCTTCCATGAACATTAAATAAAGGTATGTGTGCCTGATAAATTGAGGGATTTCCTCTGCTTTGCCTGTGAAATAATTGTCCTTCATTCCTTCCTTGTTTCTTTTTTTTTGTTCAGAAGAAGGAGGGAAATTTTGAAATCTTAGAAGTTGTAATTTGTTGAGAGAGCTGACTTTCTGTTGCAGCTGATAGTGGGTCACATACATACAGTGTGATTTATATTCTTAAATTTAGAATCATTCTTATTGAATCAGATCATCTTTTTTATTACCTTACATTGGAAAAGGGTAATTAACTCTGTTATAATTAAAATCTAAGGACTTTCCTATGTGGCTTTAACCTTATTAAGATAACTGTCAGAATACTGAGAAATGAAAATATTTGGCTGTGATACTTGCTTCATTTCATTTGATATTCCTTTTAGTAGAATATTTTAAAAATCATATACAAATCTCAAATGTTTCCATCTATTTTATTTTGAGACTAATAGCATTCTTTTTATTTGAATGGGAATATTTTAAACAACAGAATTATGAAGATGGATTTTTATTTATTGCTCTTTGAAATATAGCCTTCTCTATTCCCTGCAGAATTTTATTTTCTGATGCTTAAAAGTGGCCTTGTTTTTGACAATTCTCAGCAGCCAGACTACCCATGTGTGTGAGAGTGATCTACTTTTCTACTTGTACATATTCTCTAGGTAAAACTTTTTTCTTTAGAGTTGAAAATTATATTAAACTTAGTTTAATATAGAGACTATTTAACTAGTGGCTTTTAAGAACTGTCTTGAAAATATAGAGTGTCCCCCCAAAATCTATGCACACACTTTAAATCGTTATTAAGGCAGTGTTCATTAAAATACACTTGGTTTTCAAAATTGAGCTATCAGCTGTTAAAGTGTATATACAATTTTGGGGGACACTGTGAAAATGCATTGAATAGGTGGAAGAGGAAGAGGTTGAGCTTTGATAACATTCTGAAGGGGAGCCTTGCTAAACCATAATCAAAACATTTATGCATTCATTCTATAGGCAGTGGTTATGGGAATGATCATGATCATGTAACTACTTAGAAGTCCGGCGTCAGGACCAAAATGAAGGACATCTGGCTTCCAGTCCAAGGCTCCTGCCACTTGATGAAAACCTTTGTCTGGGTGCGTGTGAGTGTGTAAACGTGTGTGTGTGTGTGTGTGTGTGTGTGTGTGTGTGTGTGTGAAGGGGGATGGTAAAACAGTCTTCAGACATGTTCTTGCCCCAACTCAACACGACTCTCTCAGTAGGCTTTCCAGAAATGTGATTGATTTTCACAAGTGGCTTGGGAAACTTGTCTTTCTCTTCCCTGTACCCAATCCTGATTTATGACAGAGTTGGACCCATATTATGGTGAATATATTAGCAGAGGGTGCCATAACTTTGAATATTTAAATTTAAAACTATGAAATTTAGCTTGAAAATTAACTATCATTTAAGTTGCCATCTGTGGATACATTGAAACTGGTGCCAGTCTAATTAGTAATCAGGAATATAATTGCTTTTGGCATATGAATGTGGAAAACTTCTCTGGAGTAAAATTATGCCAAGTTGTGCATTTCTGAGTCTTTATTTCTTTCAAATTGACAGCGTTAATATTCTAATACTATATTACTTGGCATTCTGTTTGAGAATTTAAAAAAGTTTTTGTTTTCATTTTTGAACAAAATATTATCTATCTCTGTATCATCTCTCTATCATATATCATCATCATCATCATCATCATCATCATCATTATCATCATCAATCATCTACTGGTCTCCGTAAGTCTGGAACAGGGTTTCTCAACCTGGATACTATTAACATATTAGAACAGATGATTCTTAGTTGTGAAGGATGAGATGTACATTTAAGGCTGTTTAGAGGCATCTCTGGCCAATATCCACTAGCTTCTAGAACCCTTTCCCCAAAATCACAACCTTAAAAATGTCTTTAAACCTTGCGCTGGGATGAGAACACAGGTATTTGAGGATTTATTCCATAAACTGATTTCTCAAACATAAGAGGACACATGACTAATGATTCTGAAAAAACAGATTCCTAAAGTTAACAGAAAGATTTTAGGGATGATGTGCTGGCTGGGACATGGAAATGTCCCAAATATCATCAGACCTTCCATGTAACATTTCTCAGCTATTTGCCTATAAAAAAAACCCTCTTTGGAGAGCAGTTTCATCTTTCTTTGTGTCACCTTGTTTGAGAAGCAATGAAATTCAATTATCCTTTACCGTGATTTGTGAAGTAGCAAATGGAGTTGACATCTGTTCAGCAAATTCTGAAGGCAGTCCATTTTGTTTTTTCCCCCTTTGGAACTAAAGTCATCACCAATTTTGTCCTTTGGCCTTCTGTTGGTCCCTGGTTATAGCTTTGTGATATTCTAAGCACATTTGGCTTAAGAAACTAAAAGGAGAGAGACAAGGAGAAAGATCAGATATGGCTAAAGAGCCCTGGCTGGTGTGGCTCAGTGGATAGAGTGTCAACCTGTGGACTGAAGGGTCCCAGGTTTGATTCCAGACCTGAACACATGCCCAGGTTGTGAACTTGATCCCTATTAGGGGACTTGCAGGAGGCAGCCAATCAATGATTTTCTCTCATCATTGATGTTTCTCTCTTTCTTTCCCTTTCCCTACCTCTCTCAAATCATTGGTGGGGGGAGGGGAGAAAGATGAACAGAAGCAGTGTTTGCCCCAGCATTTTAATGAGAGATTGGGCTTTTTAAATAGCCAGTGTTTTTATGGCAAGCTATTCACTTATTAATTGAACTATATTTATTGAACCCTATATTGTGTGAGGAGTTTTTCTAGGTAGGGAAGATAGGGATGTGAATAAGACATAATTTCTCCACTTTCATGGAGTGGCAAAACAATAAAGAACTAAGGTAGCATATAGGCAAGATTATCTCTGAGAGTGGAAATTACTCTGAAGAGTGTAAGAGAAGCCACCATGATAAAGAGGGGAACAGGTGATGTCCCTTCAGAGGATTCAAAAACAACATTTAAGGTGTGTTCTGAATAGGAAGGAGACAGCCCTAAAAATTCTGGGGTAGGCAAAGGGGACCGGAATATGTTGCTCCAAAATATACCACTTTGGCATAAGGATTTTTCTGAGCTGAAGGCAATTGAGAAACAGCAGAAAAGGGAGAAATTCCCACCCTTCTCCTCTGTGCATAAAAGCAGGACACCAATTTGCCTTTATAAAGCTGACATAAATTTTCATGTGTCAAGGTGTTTTCCTGTTTCATATCAGGAGAGGAGGAAGCCTCCTAATCTTTGGAGAGGACTCTTAGGCTAATCATAGCTCCAATCATCTCTACATAACGTCCTCTCTAAGCAATCCTGATCTACCACACATTTCCTAGTCCTCCCTGAGAGCCCACATTCTGTCTTTAACTTTGTTTAGTCCCTTTTACACAGTCTGTTGCCCTTTGTTAGTGTTACATAAGCTTTTGCTCCTAACCACTTCTTAAATTTTAATTTCTTTTCTGTGAGGCCTCTCTGTATATAAAATTAAAAATATCAATTACATATGTGTGTCTTTTCTGCCCAGCCAGTATTGCTCAGTGGTTGGGCGTCAACCTATGAACCAGGAGGTCACGGTTCCATTTCCAGTCAGGGTATTCATCCCCAGTGAGGGGCATGCAGGAGGCAACTGATCTGTGATTCTCTCTCATCATTGAAGTTTCTCTCTCTTTTCTCCTTCCTCTCTGAAATTAATAAAAATGTATTAAAAATATCTGTGTGTCTTTTCTCCTATTAAATTGTAGTTTGTTAGTTTAACTCCCAGTTCCTAAATATGGAATTTAAGAGAATAGATGAATTATTTCTCCCTTACAACAGAAGAACATTTCTAAGAGAGTTAAATAGTGAGTTCAGAGTCTCTAAATCAACGGCTACGCTGACATGTTTGAAAAGAAATTCAGTCAATGGGGTTTGCAATGTAGGAAGGGGCCAGATTATGGGTGACTTTATAATCTATGGAAATAAATTTGGGTATGTATGTATGTATGTATATAAAAGGTGTGGCAAAAGTACCTTTACAGTTGTTCTTATGGAAAATAATACAATATCTATACTAATAATAGCTTTGGTCAAAAGTCGGCAAACCGCAGCTCGAGAGCCACATGAAGCACTTTGGCCCCTTGAGTGTGGCTCTTCCACAAAATACCATGGCTTGGGTGAGTCTATTTTGATGAAGTGGCATTAGAAGAAGTTTAAGTTTTAAAAAATTGACTCTCAAAAGAAATTTCAATTGTTGTACTGTTGATATTTGGCTCTGTTGACTAATGACTTTGTGGACCACTGGTCTAGGTTGTCATCACACCCTCATACCATGATGCCCTCATGCCATCACAAGGAGGCTGGGTGTGCATGGGAGCATGTGGGCAGGGAGGGCTATATGCGCAATGTCGGTGGGCGGAGACTTGATGCTGTATGTGGGGCGCAGAGATGGGGCCTAGTGGTCGCTCTGTGTGGCAAGGCCTGGGGGTCAAGCAGCTGCAGAAGCAGGGCACCTGACTCTGACCTACCTCTTTGGAGCAATCCATCGAGGAACTTTGGGGTCTTGCATGATTTCATGTGCCAGGTCACTAGTTAATAAATAATAATACAAGAATAAACTCTTTTGCATATCCACAACTGTAAACATACTTTTGCCTCATCTTGTGTATGTGAGAAGAAACTATTAGAGAAGTAGGAAAATAACATAACATAAATTTTATTTATTTTAAGACATATTACTGTTCTAGAAAGAATGATGATAGGAGATGAAATGACAAGGAGGAAGAGAGGATTCTGGGAAGATGACAACAGTGTGAGAACAAGGTTTCCAGTCTCTCCAAATTGCCTAATAAAAAAAAAAAGATAGAGCAACTAGATACCAAAACAAGGCAGAAAAAAGAATGAACAACATTTAAAACAATATTAGATGACAAGTGTCCCAAGCATCTCCAAATGTAAAGGAGTAAAGACAACCCACATGCCCACTGGTAGCATGTGTTTGCAGAAGGAAGTGGAGGGAAGCAATGGGGTAGGTTGATTTTAGAACAGTAGCAATGGTAGCTATGAATGAAGGGGTTTGTTCTCTGTACTACTGGATGAGTACAAGGGTCTGCAAGGAGAGTGACTGAAGAGGCTAGAACATTCTAGTCCCTCTCAGTTGACTTGTTAGGTTCCTTCCTAAGACAGCCTACACTGAAGAGAAACTTCTCTAGGAGTGGAATCAAAATCAAGCCATCCAGGGACAACAGAGATGAAGGCAGGAAACAGTTTAGACAGAAATGATGGAAAGGAGCAGAGCTGGGACATCTCAGAAAGCAAAGTCACGGTGTTCTTTAACCCTGTGCACTTAAAACAGATGGCAGAGATCTGTAAAGCTAGAGGAGCCTTTCTCATTCCTGCCTCTTTTAAAAAGTTCTCAAAAACTAATTTTAACTAAAATTATTTGTGCTGATAGAGAATATGGAGCAAATGTAGATGATGATGCAACCAATGACATAGGTGAGTTTTCAATAAATAGTAGTTAAAGGAGTCTACAGACCAAATGATTATTTAGATAAATCCTAATGCATCAAGAAAAATAATTGATTTATTGATGTATTTACCTTGGCTCCTAGTAAGTTGTAGTTGGGAGGAACTACCCTATGTGGTGCCTTAGTAGCCATTGCACATCCTAGCATACTCTTTTACTTAGCTATGAATTCTGTTTTTAGAAGTCTGTGGAGGTTTGCACAGCATTTGCATTTACCTTCCTTTCAATTTCAGCAACTTCTTAGCCAACCAAGTATGCATCACAGAAATCCTTGGTAGTGTAAGATAAGCTAAGGAAAGGAATGTTTGCCTGTTTTAATGTGTACTTTGTTGGGCTTTTTGATTTTTGTGAAAGCTAAAATGTGTAATTTTGAAAATCAATCCCTACATTAAGTGATCATCATTTGAATTTCTTGTCAGACTATTTTTGTCTCTTTTGGCCCAACATGAACTGCCCAGTTGTGTCTTCTGTTATATGCCGATTAACACTCTCATACAAATTTTTTGTTACAAAGCCTGTAACACGAGTTTTCCTCCAAAATGTTCCAGCACAGAGTAAGCACTTCTTAAGCTTCTGGGTTGAAAATGGAAAGAGGAAATTTAAGAGAGAAAATAGGAAGATATAAAAATAAATCCTAGGCATTCTTTTACTGGATAATACTTGATTATTAGCTGTCAACTTAAATAGGCAGACAGTTGCTTGTTAAGTCACTTCTTACCCAATTTCTGTGCCTTACACAGATGTTCCCAGGTGTTTTGTAGAGGAGCACCAACTACTGCATTCAAGGGTCAAAGAAAGCTAATGGAATGATGCTGCCTTCTCAAGGAAGCCAATGGCTTTGAGGCCGGGGAATTGATACTTCAAAGGTTGCTCCCTCTGCTGGGAGCTATGGCCATCCTTTCCATCCTAGGGATCAAACTTTATCAAACATACTTTGCCTCACCTTGTGTATGTGAGAGGAAACTATTAGACAAGTAGGAGAATAACAACATAAATTTTATTTAAGACATCTCACTGTTGTGGAAAGAATGATGATAGGAGATGAAGTGGCAAGGAGGGAGAGAGGATTCTGGGAAGATGACAACAGTATGAGAACAAGGTTTCTAGTCTCTCCAAATCGCCTCATAAAAAAGAAAAGAAAAGAAAAGAAAAGATAGAGCAACTAGATACCAAAACAAAACAGAAAAAAATGAACAACATTTAAAACAATATTAGATGACAAGTGTCCCAAACATCTCCAAATATAAAGGAGTAAAGATGATCCACATGCCCACTGGTACCATGTGTTTACAGAAGGGAGTGGTGGGAAGCAATGGGGTAGGTTGATTTTAGAACAGGAGCTCTGGATGAAGGGGTTGCACTAGTTAGAAGCTCTGACTCACCCATCTTTATTATCCCATAGAGAAGAGGTCCTTGATACTCCTCCTCACTGCAATTATCTTTCTCTGTCTCATGTCCTATACCTGCTCCTCCTCTGAGGTTTTGCTGTAAACAGAAACTGTTGAATTTCAAATACACCATCCATTTATCATGTCAGGGAACACCGTGTATCCTGACTTTTGATTCAGAAAATGTGCTCATTCCATCTCTGGAATCCAGTCAATGTGAAGGAAGGGGAAATTCTATTTATATTGTGCTGTGGAAAAACTGAGCCTTTCTTGTTAGTGGAGGGAAGGGAAGGGTCCATGAGAATTATCCCTGGCATTCCCTTTTAGAACCTGGGTTGCATTTTGCCATGGAAACTAAAATGAAATTACTTCTAATTAATTGGGGTGTTGGAGTTTACTTAAATTACTTTAGAATGATTTAACTAAATACTTATTTTAGAAATTAAGTAATTTCTCCCATGCCATTATTTTCAAGAGTAAATGTGTTTTAAATTCCAAGCAGTAACTTATCAAACACCATTTGAAAGAGAGCACAGTCATTGATTGAAGGCTGCTGATAAGAACCCCCCAATCTTTTCTGTGTCTCCATCTTGTGTTGAAACATATACGCTGAGGTCACATATGTACTCTAAATGTATACAGGGTGGAAGTTCAAATAATTATTCTTTAGTTAAATATTACCAAAGACTAATTTTTTTAACCATGCAGGAAATATATGGATGAATACATATTTTAGCTCTGTCTTCGAAGAGCTCATTTTTGTGCGGGAGAAACGTCTTTCACTAGACAATAGTAGAAGAAAAGGAAATTCCTCAACCAAGTAGAGTTTGCTATGAGAATTTACTCAATGGGGGAATAGTTCTGGCTAATGGGGCTGAAGAAAGCGCTAGAGAGGAGAAGTCATATAAGCTAAGTGTCCAAGTATAAAAGCGATTCTACTAGGAGGAAGGAGTCGGGGGGAGGGGGGGAGGCAGGCATCCCAGGCATGAGCAAAGACAGCAAAGACAAGTCTTCAGTGTGAAATGTTGAGTGATACTCAGTTTCTGCTATTCATGTCTCTCTTTTTAACTCTTTACTACAATCCAAAAACTGTTGTTTTCCTCTTTAATGCAATATCTTGTACAAATTTCTCAGTGCCTCTACATGTTTCAAATAGCCAAAGTTACCGTCATAACTGTGTCATCAATGTTGATATCTCTGACGTATCATTTTCTGGAAATAGCATGAGCATAAAAGGCATTAAGGTTCTATTCTGCTTCTGCTTCCTATCAAAGCCTCCAAAAATTCTGCTTAGATAAAGGCAGGAAAGACTATTTTTACCGAGCATCCCGCAAATCTAAGTTCCATCCATTCTGCATTGTTCTGAAGCAGCAGCATGAACCGTACTTCTCTCCCCAAGATTTTGCATACCCTGTGCCTTCTGCCTTGAGCATTTTCTATCACCACTTAACCTAGCTTATTTCTTTTTATTACTCAGAATTTAGTTTTGATGTTTAGCCTTCTCTGAATTTACAAGCCTATCAGAACATTGCATATTAGGTATCTCTATTTTATGCATGTATGAGGTGTCATATTTCTCTTATCAAATGACTGTGTATTACAGTTGCTTGTTTAATTGTATCTGCTGCAAACTCCTTAACAGTAAAGACAATTTATCTTTAATTCTCAGTGTCTACCTATAAAAAGTAATTTCTCATTAAATATTTGTGGAATAAGTTAAGGAAGTTTGTATAAAATCATACTACCAATAATATCTTTGATTTATTCACCATTTTTTATTTCCAGATTCTTTAAATATATTATCTCATTTTAACTGCATTTTCAGTATAATAATTTGTGAGAAGTATTATTATCCATAGTTTTAGGTAAAGAAACTGAGACAAAAAGGAAACTTGCCAGAGATTTCATTGTTTAACATGGGCACACTTTGGAAGTTTGGTAAAGGTTTTATTTATTTTCCTCCAATATAATTCTCTTTATAAATCATTTAGCCTAATATCATTGTGCTGGTATACTCTAAGAGTTCTTTGTAAAATCCATTTTTCCCCCCTTCCCATTTTTTAAGAAATAGGAAAGTGCATTTGCCAAGAGTTAATAAACAGACAACTTGAGTGGTTTAAACTTGAAATGTAGACTTCAGAAGCTTTGAGAAACTTTTAACCTTGACATTCTCCCAACCTAATTGACAAGCCTGGTATTGGTTACTTGCTGAGAGAAGAGGGATTTTGAGTGTATAATATACAGGTCACTGGTTTTAAGTTGGGTCCATTTTAATTTATTGGAGTCCTGACAGTTCTAGGTGATATAAAGAAGAAAGATTGGCTTTATTAGGTGATTTCCCCGTCTATGGTAGTGCTACTTTAATAGATAATAATGGTTAACAACTTGATGACATTTCCCTGATTTCCTTTTAGCATTTGGAAGGTGATGAATTCTAGGACTCACTAATGTTGAAATGAGCTCATTGTCCTGAATAGTGTGTCAGGGAGTCACAAAAAGTCCATTTTTCCTAAACTTTAGCCCTGTGGCTTTCATTCTGTGCCTCTCCAAGTACAACCTGACATTTGTGTCTGATTGGTCGAGAGCTCTTAGAAGCAATTAAGGGTACACTTGGATACCCATCTCAATGTTCCGACTTAATACATATCCACAGAAAGCCCAAGTGGTTTGCCAAGTTTGAAAAGAAGGCTTTGGTATCAATTCATATTTAGAGCTAACCTTATGTATAAGCAGCTTGGTGACACCTTATTTGATTAACTTTTAGTGGCAACTCAAGTACCCTGTCCCTGGAAAGCTCCTCTAATTTATTCCAAAATTTCAGAAATAAAATATGGGAAAAACTTTCCATGTCAAGATGTTAGATGAGCTTGCAAATAGCTGTAGAAATAAGACCTTGGATTACCATTATAAGTTGACGCATGGAATTGTAATAGATCTTTCCCTAACTTCTTTGAGAGGGTAGGAGTGAAGGACATTAGAACCCTGGCCACCTGGAAGCAAAAAGGGAAAAGCTGGTGCATGGAAGATAAGATGGTCATTTCATACTTGTTATAAGAGTACCACTATCCACTCTCATTTAGTTCCCATGGTTCTTCCTCTCTCCTAGTTTGGTCTTAATATCATCTCTCCTCAAATTTTCTCGATATTTAATATAGGGCTTATTCTTCATTCCAAATGGCTGATATGGTGGGCAGAATTCCAAGAATTACCCTCAGTACCCTTACCATTTTGAGTGTAGTTGAAACCTATTTACAGTAAAGGTGTAAACCTAAATTAATAACATGAACACTCTAAAAGCAGAATTTTCTCTAGCTGGTGGCAGAAAGTAAAGTTAGAGATTCAAAATACTGAGAGGATATGGTTCACAGTTGCTGGTTTTGAATCTAGAGGGGGTCACATGACAGGGGATACTGGTGGCCTTTTGGAGCAGTGAGTATTTCAAGGCTGCCTGCCTGCATGGAAATGGGGTGCTCGATCCTGAAATTATAAACAGCCGCAACAAAATAATTTTTAAAAATTGAATTATGTCAACAACTGGAGAAACTTCTAGGTGGCTTCTCCCCCAAATCCATTAGATTAGATAACAGCTTACTCCAGTCAACAACCTTGATTTCAGCTTTGTAAGGCCCAAAGCAGAGGGCCCAGTTGAACCCACTGGACTCCTGACCTACAAAACTATGGGGTAAAGAATGGATATTGTTTCAAGATGCCGAATTGGTGGCAATTTGTCATGCAAAGCCTTCTAACAGAATCTCACCTCACTCAGTAAAATCCAGAGTTCTCACTGTGAATTAGTATAAGGTCCTCCATGATCTGGCTCCTATTATCTCTCTGTCCTCACCTCCAATTTGCTTTCCTGCCTTATTCATTTTGCATCTAGTGTAGTAAATTTCTCCCTCAGGGTGTGTGCACGTGTTATTTCCAGCCTGAGATGTTTTCCTCAAGATATCAGCCATGTAATCACAATCCCCCTTCCTTCAAATCTTGACCTTAAAGAGTAAATGAAGACCTTCCCCAATGCTCCTCCCTGTTACTTCTAGCATGCACTGTACCATTTTATTTTGTTGTGCTTAATACTGCCCAGCCTATTTTTATGTTTTATTTATATTTCTAAGTGTTTGTATCTTCCACTATCATGAAAACTTCATGAGGGGCGAGGAGGATTATCTGTTTTGTTCACTGCTGTAGAAGACACATGTTTAGATTCATGAATTTCATAAAAGAATGGATCTTCAATTTATTTATGAACAAACTTAGGCTCACGGTGCTGAAGTAACTTTTTAAAGGTCCAAAAAATTAGTAAGTAAGAGGTTGAATGGAGTTGAGCAGTATAACTGAGTGAAGGTTTGGGCTAATAAAGACATTGGCAGCAGTGTGAACAACACCAAGGAATTGGGCGATGCATTGTTCATGAGGGATTATAAGGAATTTTGTCCTGATGAAGGATAGAGATAGATAAAATACCTGTGAAGGAGCTGAGCCTAAGATATGGCAGAGTGCGATAAGAAGTGGAACAAAATAGTTCTGGTTGTGCTAAAAAAGGGAAGTGATAAGTTTGAACGTGTTGAGTAAGATGTAACTTTTATGAGCCTATTTGGTAGTTTTTTTAATTTTCTTTTCTTATCAGGATAGAGGATGTATGAAGGAGGATCGTAGCAGTTTAAATATATAGCAACTGGTTCTGTGCCTTAAATAAAAATACAGTAGTCATTTTTTTTTTTATGTTGTGATCACTTATTTATAGGAAATGTAAGCTTTCCAAAATGGTCTCATTCTTTCTTTGCCTGCCTATATACTTTCAGTAACTTGTGTTGGACAATGAAAACAGTGCTACAGCCTGGTCAATGTGGCTCCATGATTGAGCATCAACCCATGAAGCAAGAGGTCATCTTGTTTGATTCCTGGCCAGGGCACATGCCCCAGATGTTGGCTGGATCACCTGTAGGGGGCATGCAAGAGTTCACACTGCTGTAATCAGCTATTCTCTTTCATCATTGATGTTCCTAACTCTCTCTGCCTCTTATTTCCTCTGTACAATCAATAAAAATGCATTTTTTTAAAGAAATAAAATAGTGTTTCAACCATCTTGTTGAATTCTCAGGACTACCAGCACCATGGGTTTTCTTACCTCTGGTCACTCTCATTGCTGCTGCTAAGCTTGAATCTCGGGCGGTGGGCAGTCTTCAGAGATAGATATATGGTTGGGGTTGTATATGGTTCATTCTTCCTTTTGTAAATGATATTCAGATCTATGCTCTGAGTTCTCTAGAATTTTCTTCACTGTTATCTCAAATTGTCATATATACAAGATACATTTTGTTGACATGGATGAGAATTAGGGTCTCATCAGAGCCCATTAGGTCTTCTCTACCATTATCATTGTTGTAGTGCATAGAATCCCTGACTCTCCAACCTTGTGTCAGCCATATAACTCTTTCCTCCCAGTATTGTTCTAGAGCCTTAAAGAAACTGGGAAAGTCCCTCTCTCTCTTTCCAAAATCTTCATTCACTTTTAGCTTCCTGTTATTCCTTCAACCATCCCAAACTCTTCAGAATCTCCATCCTTTCCTTACTATTTCTGAATTCCTCAACCCAAGTTTTCTTTTTAAGCTTGTCCAAACAAAGCTCAATTATCCATATACATAGAAAATATTAAATTATGAATATTTTTAACCTGTCTTTTTAGCATCATCCAAATACTCAACTATTCCCATCTCTCCTCCATCCCTTCATGCCTCAATTCTATTTTTAGGATGCCACCTAAAAATTAATTAATTAAGAAAGCATTGATTTGGTACTAACTATTCTGCTTGACACTTAAACTAAAAATAAACAAAAAAACCTAAGTCCTTGCCATTCTTTTAAATGAGAGTCACCTTTTAGCTATTAACATTTAGTTATTGCTTTACAGCTTACAAAAAAAACCCACATACATAACTATAAATTTTTTTTTCAGTTAACTACTAGCTGAAGTACTTAATGCAATGGTTATCTGGTTATCCCCATGCTACAGGTAAGGAATCTCAAGGTCATGAAGAACCTCTGTCAACTGTCACTCAGTTAACAAGCACCAGAGCTGAGACATGGCAAGGATACACCTTTTATTATGTGGCTCTGCCTCAGCCTTGAAATGTAGAGAAGAAAATATTCAGTAAAAGGTCTCAGTTAAATAGAAAATCTGTGCAATAGGATCCAATTTGGTGGGGGGTATTTTTTTGTTTGTTTGTTTTTTCAAAGGAGAGAAAACAGCATCCAATGAAGTTTAATTCAGGGACTTGGATGACAGCATCATACATCTTGTGTTCCCGTTATTATCAATAGGCTGCCTTGGCTGTCTATGTTCCTGGCTTGGATGGGGATTTTATAGCAGTGTTTACACCATCCTGTATGTGTAATGTTTTGTGCAAGTCATTTAACTTGTGCTGTGAGATTTTGCACTGCACGCTGTAGGTTACACACCTAAACTCCCCATATCCTTACTGGAGGGAATGTCAGCATGATGAAGACCCTCCGATCCCCAGTAGTTTCACCCCGAGACATAATGTCAGTAGATTGGAGCCTCATCAGAGGCTGTTTCCCGTTGGTGCCTAGCAGGGGATCCATTTATTTTTCAGGCAGGAGACATGAATCCTCTGACAATAGTCTATTATGATGTTATCTCGAACAAGGTAATTTGATTTGATAGATGCAAATGCAGAAGATTGGCAGTTAATACATTTTCTCCCTTCTAAAAGGATTTGGAGTTTAAAAAAAATTCAGTTTAGGTGGAAAATTTAGGATTGCCAATCCCTTTAGCACAAACAGTAACCTTGAGAATGTCTTGTTATTCTGAATCCCAGGAACTCGTCTTTATTTTTCACTTAAGGAACTCTTCTAAAACCTAATGTGCATCTCTATAACATTCCCAATCAATTCAAGGAATAAAAATAGAAGGAGTAAAATGGGCTATGCAATATTATTCACAGTAAAAAAAAATAAAGTAACCCTGTGATCAGCTGTAGATTGCATTGTAACTTTAGTAGCTAGTGGTAATAGTATGAAGAAAGAAATTTTATATATTCCTACATCCTGGGTTTCAGATACCACAGTGAAAATATCTTAGTTTAGAGACTGGGATAGGGAACTGCTAGTGAAATAGAAATAAATAACTTACTATTTTTATCTTTGCATTTTTCATAGTATTTGTCAAAAGTATATTTATTGAAATAATTTTTCCATATTTTCAATTACTAAAAAGTAAACTTATATTATTTTTATTTATTTATTTTTTAAAATATATTTTATTGATTTTTTTTACAAAGAGGAAGGGAGAGCAAGAATTAGAAACATCGATGAGAGAAGAAACATGGTTCAGCTGCCTCCTGCATACCCACTACTGGGGATGTTCCTGCAACCAAGGTACATGCCCCTGACTGGAATCAAACGTGAGACACTTCAGTCTGCAGGCCGACTCTCTATCCACAGAGCCAAACCAGTCAGGGCTAAACTTCTATTAATAACTGTCAAATGATAACTTATTATTTGATGGCAAGAAGGGGATTTTGGTCATTTTACTTTGTTCCCTGGCTATGCAGATAGCAGAGCTAAATCCTAGAGATAGTATATGATTCGTCCAAAGTCATAGGGTTTGTTAGAGACTGAGATGGAATTAGAATCCAAATGTTTAGCCTTAGCAAACTATGTATCCCTAAACCATTGAGGCAGAAAGTCAGCCCTTTTTTTAATAACAAGTAGCAGGTTACTGACATATCAATTTTTGGGGGGGTGGGGGGGGTTGATTTTTTTTTTATTTTATTTTTATTTTTTGTTTGTTTGTTTTTGGATTTATTTATTTATTTATTTATTTATTTATTTATTTATTTTCCCTGTTGCCCTTCCCCAGCCTTCCCCACCCCCCAGTATATGCCCTCACCTGTCTCCCCTCCCCCAATCCCCTGTATCCATTGGCTATGCTTACATACATGCATACAAGTCCTTCGGTTGATCTCTTGCAGGACCCCCCTTCCCCAACCTCCCCTGCCTTCCCGCTGTAGCATGACAGTCTGTTCAATGCTCCTTTGCCTCTGTATTTGTCTACCCCTCCACCCCCCGCTCTGATTTTTGTCTTTAAAAACATCTTGCCTTTGTAGGCTAGGAATAAACTTATAAGAACAAAAAAAATGTTTGAGTCCCAATTTCAATGTTCAATAGTTTTGCGTGTCAGTTTCCATGTCAAAACAGTTCCTATGTGTGCACGTCATCAATGGTATCTGGTCATTTCTATAGACTCTCATGGTGGGACATATTAGTGGTGTCTGCTGCCTTCCAAATTCTTAGAATTTGAAGGTATCTGAGATTGTCCTATAATTCCAATAAGAAATAAAACATCCATTTCTGGATTTATTACTATTATATAGCTTTTAAAAAATGTACATGATAGTAGAGGGTACAAAGAACTTAATTCATGGTTCTCAATTTTTCTTTCCATTCAACTCCTAAAATTAAGTTTTATTTTATCATCTTTGGGATTTTCTTTCCATTCAACTCCTAAAATTAAGTTTGATTTTATCATCTTTGGGCTACTTCTCTATTGTCTTCACAAGTAACAATTATCAACACAATTAAGTGCTGTTTATTTTACTTCCTTAAAGGTGGAATCATACCTTTAAGGAATAAATACTAATCATGAGGATACTGTTTTCCGAAGTGGGGAGAGTGTAGTCAGACATCCTTTGGAGGGTGATCTGGGAGTGAAAAAGGGTAGGCATGGTGAGTCAGAGTTAAAAGCAGTAGTGAAGAAAAATGTCCCATTTCCCTCCTCATACTAATGGCCTAAATGTGTTTGTGATTGTGGTGATGGCCATTTCTCATGAGGCTAATAGCTGTGATGTGTCTCCAAAGTGATTCACTACCATTCTTCCTCACAAGCCAAATTATTCCCCCTAAGTATAAGTCTTAGCTACTTCAATTTCCTAAATGGATAAACGCAGTCAGTTCTGTGTTGTATATTCTTAAGGAAAGGCAGTATTACCTGCCGGTAAACTGTAATCTTGTGATGTGGCAGAAGGAGCAACCTTCTTCATATTTTAAGTAAAGTGCCCATCATCTCCCTCCATGATACCCCGAGGAGTTTGAAAATGTGACCAGTCATGTAATCAGCTGCTGAAGGAGACCTGCTTCCGCCTGATGCATTGAGTCGATTTGTACTCTTACTCCAGAATGAGGGGGCCATAAATACCAGCACATAAATGAGCCCTAAGTGGAGGTGGCAACACATTCTTCCCAGCTATCACCCAGGTATCTCTGATAGCTTATATATATAGAAGCCTGCTTTTTTGATCCAATAGAGGTAATAAAGTGCAACAGACAGTATGAACACTTTAGAGTTTCATAGTCCAAATGGTGGTAAAATTCAGGTTTGTCATTTTTACTTGTGTGATTTACAAGTCAAGTAACTCTCAGACTCTCAGGTTTCCTTATTTTAAACCTTATAACTTGGGTAAAATTAATACCTTGCAGGGCAGTTGTGAACATAAATGCTTGTAAATGTTGGTTGTTACCCCGGGTTAGTTTCTCTCCCACCCCTGGCTATTTTTTTATTTTTTTTTTTTTTTTTTTTTTTTTGCAGAAGCTAGATTCTGGTTTGGCAAGAATCGGCATAAGAAAATTTAGGGATTATGTAAAAGTTAATGATTTGTAACTGCTTTTTACCAAGTGCTTATGTCATGCTGTGCAACAAATTCCTAACATTTATCCCTCACAAAACCCTATCATAAAGTATCTCTAGTTTGCAATAAAGAATAGGCGGGTCTCAGAGGATTCAGTCTCTGACTCATTGTCAGCTACTTAAATAATGAGAAGATTTAAGCTACAGAAATTTATGGAGCCTCCCATGCATCAGATAGCAAACAGATGATAAAAGATTAAACAAATTGTGATGAAGCCTCTGAAAGGACACCAGTGGACTGATATGAAATGGGCAGCAAAGGCAGAGAGAAAAGTGGTAGAGGCTGGACTGGAGACAGGGCACATGGGCCGCTATACCCATTCCCAGGATGGAACAAACCAAAGGAAAAAGGAGGCAGTAACCCCAGGTCCTGTAGTTCTTCGGGGATTACCTGTCACAAGGGAAAGGAAGACTAAACCCCAGGATTGATGCAGAGATTGAAGGAAAAAGTCAGATGGAGAGAAATACAAAAGAGGTCAGAGGTCAGAATGTAGCTCAAAGGCTTCTGAGGGAGGGAAGAGGGGAAGAGGAAGGAGTTCCAGACCTGAAAGGTTCCCTTTGCGCTCTTAGTGGCTCAAATTCATTGAGAAATGCCCCCCATCTGCATCCCTTCCCCCCAGACTTTCAGGCATAGGCAAACGTCTTTCTACATTCTGGGAAAGATATGGACATCATAGAGGCACACAATCACACAGGCCCGATTTACTGCTCTTTTCATGCTATTAAATCTCACTCACTCACTGCGCAGTCAATAGTGCTCATTTTCGAAGCGAGCGGGGATTATGATTATTTCCATGCAAAGCACTTTTCCCACAGTCTATGGGAGTGTTTTTTTCCATTTGGCTCTGGCATTCTAATGTTGATTCCCGCCCTTTGTTCTTGGACCTTGTCATTTAGGTTATGTCTGACTTGTTGATCCTTAACAACAACAAAAAAAGTCATTTTTTTTCTTTTCTCTCTTTCTTTTTCTATTTTTTTTTCAGACCTGTTGATCATCCGGCTGATGCTGCCTTTCTGCACAAAATGGAGAGTGCTATTTGCCCTGCAGTTTGAGCTCTCATTGCCTCCCAGCTAAGCTAGTTGTGGAGTATGACAAACACAGGCGGAGGCACTCATGGTTTTAAAGAGCAGAGCACTCCTACAATAATCTTTTAAATTCTGACATATTTTGTCTTAAATAGCACTCTCTTGCTGGGAAACATTGAGAGTGAATCTCCATTTATTACCGGGTAGATGGAGGAACACAAGGTCCTCAGGCAGGCGGTTAAGAGATGAAATAATACAAATGAAACAATGCATCATCAGCCAGAACTCCACATGCACAAAGTGTCAAGTGGTTCTGAACTCAAATTTCAGGAGTCACAGAGGCCTGGCTTCTCCCAGAGTTGAGTGGTGTATGACTTTGGGCAAGTTCCTTTATTGTAAGTAGCTTCATTCGTATGAAAATGAAAGGAGATAATGCGTATCAAATTGTCAGCAGTCTGGTAGGTCAGGAGTAATTATTCAATAATTTTATTGCACTAACATTGTCCTTAATGTTAATTATAGTGATTACTGTTATTAAAGTACCAAATGACAAGAAAAATGATGGCTTGAGGTCTTCATATGGCATTTTGATTATTCATAAGGAAAGCTTGTTGAGTATGTGTTTTAATTTTCTAACCAAAGCACCAGAAATGATCTAGAAAAAGATGTTTATTGTGCTATCAGTTCTCATCTAACCTCTTAATTTCCCATTTGTTTTTCTTAGTTTGTTTTTAGCACTATTTAGTGATTGTTAGACTTGGAAATAAAGTACAGAGAAATTAAGATCTATGTATTAGCAATAAGCTTCTTGCTAATCTTGAGGAACCTGAGAGAATAACTTGGGGTCTCATGTCACACTGTACCTCATCAGCAGGGTGAAAATTGACTTCTCCATTTCTCAATCTCTGCATATTTAGTCCAAAAATAACATTGCCTGCCTTTTTCCCAATGACGGTAGATATAAAAATGACAACTTTTAAGATAAGATTAAAAATGACAGTGAATTTGAAATTTTGCTAAACAAATAGATAGTTTGTTAATTGAAAAACCTAAAACTGGGCTTGGATGCCTTATCAAAAAATGAGTGGTTTATCTTCCAAAATAAAAGCAAAATGTCTATGAAGATGATAACCTCATGAGTAAATAACTGGCATATAGAAGGCAATAGAAACAGTACTTTGTAAATGGGTGCTTTTGCTCTGTGACACACTTCCTAAAATTTGGAGTGTTTGATTTCTCCACAGGCTATTCTGGTGTCTATATATTTTAATGCCATTGTGTGGGATAAAATGGCATGTAAGACCACTGCCTGGGAAGTCCTGCAAAGAAAGTGACATTCATTTACATTTGAAAATAAGTGAGTTTCAGGTCCTTTTCCAATAGTAGATTGGGTTGTGTATTTTTCTGAAGAAAAGAGAAAGTGGGAAACTTGTGAAAGACAAAAGACTTCCAAACAAGGAGAACAAACCTCTTACCTTGACCCAATGGCAGAGACATTTCAAGTAATAGAAAATGTAATTTCCAATCAAAGGAAAAATACCAGTTAATGATAGCTAAGGCAAGTCAGAAATATTAGAAATTTTGAAGTAATGAATGGCATTGTTTGAGCCCACATGGTTCATCTATCCAGGTCTCAAATCTATTTTAAAAGTAAAACCAACATTTAAGATATAGCACCATCCATCTGTCTCTATCTCTATCCTCTATCTCTATCTCTATCTCTGTCTCTGTCTCTGACTTTGTCTCTATCCTCTATCTCTATCTCTATCTCTATCTCTATCTCTCAACTCTACCCCTATCCCAATTCCTATCTCTAGGTCTATCTCTAATCTCTATCAACTCTATTACTATCCCAGTTCCTATCCCCCCCCTCTCTCTCTCTTTCTCTCTCTCTCTCTATCTCTATCATCTATATTTATATCTATACCTAATCTATATCTATCTCATCTATGTCTTATCTATATTTCTTTAAAATCTATACTTTAAAACAATAATATTATTATCTTTCTCTTACTGACTATTCACTTAGCATATTATTGTCCAGGTCCACTCATGCTGTTGCAAAGGCAAGGTTTCCTTCTTTTTTTATGGCTGCATAGTATTCCATTGTGTAAATATACCACAACTTTTTAAAAAAATATATTTTATTGATTTTTTTTTTTACAGAGGAAGGGAGAGGGATAGAGAGTAAGAAACATCAATCAGCTGCCTCCTGGACATTTCCCACTGGGTATGTGCCTGTAACCTAGGTACATGCCTTTGACTGGAATCAAACCTGGGGCCCTTGAGTCTGCAGGCCAACGCTCTATCCACTGAGCCAAACCGGTTAGGGCTATACCATAGCTTTTTATCAACTCATCTACTGATGGGCACTTGGCTGCTTTCAAATCTTGGCTCTGTAAATGATACTGCAATGAACATAGGGATGCATGATATTCTTTCAAATGACTGTTTTGAGTTTCTTTGGATAAATTCCTAGAAGTGGAATAGCTGGGCCAAAAAGCAGTTCTATTTTTTAAAATTTAAGGTAATTCCATACTGTTTTCCACAGAAAACGTTACTCAGATGTGGAATCAAATGAACAAAATTTCTAACAAGCAAAATGGTGACAGACTCGTAGATAGAGAGCAGGCTGACAGCTGTTGGGGAGGAGTCTGCCGGGATAGAGGGACTGAGTAAAAAAGAAAAAAAGTTAAGGAAATGAATAACAGGGTGGCGATTGCTAGGGTCAGGCGACTTGGAGAGGTGGGCAAGGGTATAGGGGAAATAAATAGTGATGGGCGGAGACTTGACTTGGGGTGATGAACACACAATACAGAGTACTGATGATGTTTTATAGAATTATAGACCTCAAACGTGTATAATTTTTTTTGACCAGTGTCACTCAAAAAATTCAATAAAAAAGGGAAAATAAAATAAACAGACATGGTGAATAAAAACCCCACAGTATTAAATTCAAACTGATTTATATTTAAAATCAATAAGTACAACTATCAAACTTATGTGCACTCCCTCTCACACATACACGATTATGTGAGATAGAAAAATTGTCATAAGAAAGAGTGTGCACATTCATGGAATATTTCTCTGAGTAAAAGGAAAATAAATCCCCATTCAAACCCTTTTCAGGCTTCAGAAGGTCCCATCCCTATATCGCTGCGGCCCTGAAGGGTTGGGTGATTGCGGGACTCCTTGCATCCCATGAATAATTAATTATCTCTGTCCTGAGAGCTTCCCAGCATGACACCTTTTCATTTCATTAAGTGAAAGAAGGACAGGCTGGAATTGGCCATGGCAGAATTCATTTATCACATTTTAATGGAGAGGCAGCTCAGGAAGGGTCGGCCTAATGAGAAATTTCTAAGGAAATTAGCCAGTTTCTATTAAAGGGCCATCTTCTCTCAGTCCATGGTGGTGATGGATAGCAGGGCCGGGTGCACACAGCTTTTCCATTCTCCCCTTTGCTTTGCTTTGGTTTTCTGAGGCCCATGGTCTTTTTTGGATGCTCCATCTCAAAAATGCTTGAATAAATCATTATCACAATGTGATAACAAATTTTAACACGATGCAAGAAGACCTGATTTGGTTTTCTGGATTTAATTTATGGAGAGAGACATATCTGTACACCCAGGCTTGCCTTAATACTAGCATTGCTAACACTGCTCATGACTCAATCCTACAAAACCTAGTTAGTTGTCGGTTTAAAAATATTGTTGTTGTTGTTTTTATACCTTTAGTTGGGAGTAAATACAACTAAAATTATTCTGAAAAAAATCCCCTTCCAAAAATTTCTAAAGATTACAAAAACAAACAAACAAAAAAAAAAAACAACCCCACAGACACCCAACTTTAATTTCATTTGGATTCAAACACAATTTAACAAGGCAGAAGTACATAGTGCTTGTATTGGTTGGCACCCTAATCTTGCATTCTATATCTTCCCTCTATTATTGCTCCAATGTGACTAGTAATAAGAAATTTTCAAGTCCATCCCATAAATAGAAATAAGTAATTGATTATGTGCTTGACCCATCACTATTGTTCCTCTATTGGAGAAGGAGTTTAATGCTGGCATCTTTGTGCAGTCATTTACATGAAATCCATAATAAGAAGGAGAAAGTTAAAACAAACCCTCTTCACAAAGACTTAGAAAAATATAATTGATGATGGTCTGTATTACAAAACAAGAGACCAGACCTAAGCATCTACTCTGGGCCAGACACTGCTAGACAATGAGAAGGTGTTAATGAATAGACAAAGATTTTGCCCTTCATAAGTATACGTTCTCATGAATGACACACACAATAAGCAATAACACAAATAAATAAAAATGGACTATGTAATGTTGGCTAACTCACTCTAAAAACTTCACACAATGTTTATGTATTATGGAGATGCTTTAAAAATAAAAAAAAATTATAATGAAATGATGTAAAATATTGTTAGTGTGGATAATACTGAATCAAATGTATTAACATGAGATTTTTTCTCATACAAAAACTTGAGAAGAAAACTTAGAATGGATATGAATTTCCGAGTATATGGGGTGGGGAAAAAGTGGTTTACAGTCATAAGTATGTCAAACACAGAGTTTATTCTTGTATTATTATTATTTATTAACTAGAGGCCTGGTGCATGGATTCATGCAGCTGTGGGGTCCCTCAGCATAGCCTGCAGGGATCGGGCCAAAACCGGCAGTCTGACATCCCCCAAGGGGTCCAGGAGAGCAAGAGGCGCTCTGCTAAGTTGCTATAGCTTGGCAGCTCCTATGTTGAATGTCTGCCTCCTGGTGGTCAGTGCATGTCATAGCTACTGGCCTGTTGGCCTGTCAGCTGGTCAGCCCATCACCTAGGCTTTTATATATATAGATTATTGTATTATTTTCCACAGGAACAACTATAAACCTATTTTTGCCCCACCCTGTATGTCAAAGCCAGAAGAAGACCAATATAGTATGAATAGTTTCAAAGGAAAAAAAATTGTGTACTTAACATTTAGGGGAAAAAATAATGAAGAAAGACCTGGGGCAGAGAGACAGACAAATTGGCAGAAAGAGCAGGATCTTGGCAGAAATATGTTGGCTGTATAAAAAGTGAACAACATAGCTAGGAAATAAAAGATTACAATAAGCAAAGTTGTAAATGTGTTGAGTATGAACTAAATGTTTGGCTTCCTGCCTTATCAGGTTCCATCTGTTGTCCAAATTTGCAGGTTCTCAATAAATCCCAAACCACTTCTTTTTCCTACAAAAATATGTGCTTTTCTAGGGTTACCATAGGGAATGCAAGGGCTGTCCAATTCCTAGCTGCATGTGACTTTTAAAATTTTTTCTAAGCAAATAAAAAGAGTTCCTTAGTTTCAGTAATAGCCTTTCTAGTGCTCGGTGGCCACATGTGCTTAAAAGCAGCATAGTGGTCTTGAGCAGATACTATAGACAGCTTCTCCCCCCGCAGAAAGATCTTTTGGACAGCACTGTTCAGGAACACCTGGGAGGTGGTTAACGTGCCTTTCACAGAGCAGGGAATGATGGATCCGTTTAATGGGTATTGAATATATGTAATGTGTACTGCTCAAACTTCACCTCCTCAGAGACTAGAACCCATCCTAGGTAACACACTCTTTTTGCCTACTGTATTTCTCCATATCATTTATAAAGTATAATTAGTAATTACTTCCATTAGTAATAGCTAATATCTGCTTCCTCCACCTAATTGCATGGAACTGTGACAGCAAAAGGCCATCTCTCCCTTGTACCTTTTCCTACTTCTTAACCTTATGCACTTTAAGAATATGTTGTCTTAATGAATGAAAAAATGGAAGGACTGGTATATTGTTATGAAATCAGGTATCATCACTGTACACAATTCTGCGTGCAGCTATTATGTGCCATAGAAATACCTAAGCCAGATCAGGGACTTGTAGGCATGCACATGTGTAGGTGATTGCTCTTTTGGGCTCCAGACCTGCCTGTATGTCATACTAAGGTCTTTCTGATGCATTGAGTGCCTCAGTCTACTTGGACTTGTTTCACTGTCCTGAACCCTAATGAAAGGTAACTAACCATGGAGTAGAAGCTGAATACCCATGCTTTGCCTTAGGGAGTCAAATCTGAGGTAGGGAAGTATGTTCCCTGATCCATCAGCTGAACTTGGTGTCAGGGATGTGCCATCATATAGAATGACTAATTATCCAAGAACAGATTGTGTCCCAATCTCGTGCTACACCAAGTAGGATGGTTAGCAGTTTGCCAGGATTCTGAGTTATGACATGTTCCTTTTCTGTGCTTACAGTGAGGGAGGCATGGAGGCCCTTCTGGCTGGAGAGGGTCAGGACAGTTGGTACAAATGCTGCCTAAAAAAGGAAAAATGTTCTGTTTGTTGGGGCAGGGTGGGAGAGCATATTCACTGAAAGAGCCAATGAGCAAATACTAAGTCTGATAGGAAAAAAAAAAAGTTCTAGTACGGTGGTTCTCAACCTTTCTAATGTCGCGACCTTTTAATACAGTTCCTCATGTTGTGGTGACCCCCAACCATAAAATTATTTTTGTTGCTACTTCATAACTATAATTTTGCAACTGTTATGAATCATATCTGTGTTTTCCAATGGTCTTAGGCGACCCCTATGAAAGTGTTGTTCGACCCCTAAAGGGGTTGCGACCCACAGGTTGAGAACTGCTGCTCTAGTAGATGGGAAAGTGGGCTGTCTACTGGCAGCAGAGGTATTACCTAGGAGTTTGTTACAAAATGCAAAGAAACTCTCATGACTCTGTGGTCCTGCTTTGTGTTTGTACAAGCTTCTTCCAGGCAATTCTAACTAGGACTGAGTTTGAGGGCCAGTGGACTAGAGGTCAGTGGAGTGTTACTGTCCCTCTCCCCACACAAAGCTTCTGGATCAGAGCCCAATGATAGAGGTTGGGTGATCTGCTTCCGCCCCCACCATAATGGTAGGACTAACTTCTTAGACTATCCTCGAGGAGAGATCGTTCATTAGTATCACTTGAGGACACAGGTTTGCCAGGGATCAAGTTGGTTAGTGTCAGGAGCATTGGCTCAGGATTTATTCCTGCACCAGGAACATTGAGGACTGATGGACACTATGTTTCCTGTCTCCACAAAGACCCTCTTCCTCCTGAGATAGAAGAACTTCTTTATTTCAAAGTTATAGACCCAAATATCTTGTAACATTGCCCCTCTTTCTGAAAAAAAACCTCTTCATCTTCCTTCAGGGATTTCAAAATAATATTTCCCTGTCAGTCCTATACAGTTATGTAGCTGGTCTTTTGTAGTACAAGAAGATGAACCAAAACCAAATAACAAAATTAAACATCCACTTAATCCCTGTGTGGGCTAATTTTCTTGTAGAAAAAAATACAACCTAAAGTATTTGAACTCAAAAGCATCATTCTTTTCTTCCATCTTATTTTGGTTTATGTGATGATCTAGCTTATCACTTTCTCATGACTTGAAATCAGGAAATAAAATCAGAGTTGCCTTGGTTATACATTTGAGGCAGGAAGTCAATCTGATCTAACCTAAAGCTCTAATCCTAACAATTTTTCCTTCTATCTATATAGTCAGTATTTAGAGAAGAAAGGAAACAGCTGGTCAACATCTTATATGCAATTGCCCTAGGCATTGTGACGTACTTTTGGCAGCAGAGTTGTTTAATCATCAGTTATAGGGAGGTTTGGGGGATGGACTCTGTAGAATATGACACCAGATCTCAATAAAATAAAATTTCCAGGGAAATGTTGATCAGTTCCTTGCTGGCAAAATGATTATAATCGTTTGAAAATGAGAATCAAATGAAAAGGTGATGATGACCACATTTTCTCAGTGAGCTCCATCTGGCCATCAGCGTTTCCTTTGAGGGAAATGTGTCTGATAAACTCCACTGAGAGACCCTTCCACATCAAGGCGATTTCATTCCAGCCAACTTAAAACCTGATATTAAAATACTCCATCTTTAAAAATGTGATAATCTTTCACTGAAATGTAAAAAGAGAAGACAATAGGTCAGCATCCCTTTTGATATGCCTATGATGTCATTACTATTCATGGGTCTGATCCAAAGACTGTTGTTTTGAAATAATTGTGAGAAATAGGAAAGGGTCATTGTTTCCAAGCTCTTAAAAACAGGATTCTTGTAACAGGATCTCTGAAATCGCCTGAATTTTCTTCTTTGTTACTCTATTAGTGTTTGAAGAAAATTAATGTTCAAACAATGATGTCAGAGCCTAAGAGATTCTTATACCAAAGGAAGATTAAATTATACTCATTGAATCATATCTGTAATGCAATAGGGAGGGATTAGCAAAATTTTTAAAGAGATTTACAAAAGAGATGGAAGTAAAAAATATAGTGAAAGAACTGGATCATCAAAGTTTGCTAAAATTATTAGATAAAATAGTAGGAAATAGGATGGACACAGTGTCAAAATATAATTCCATCGATCTCTTGACAGTTTCAAAAGAAAAATTATACCAGACATTGAGAGTGACAACCTTAACAAAGTTAGTATCACTGATTCAGACCATTCTGGCGTTTATATTCTCCCATGTGGTATAACCTGAAGTTCACATTATCTCCTGTAAGTTAGTTTTGCTAAAAGTCTTTGATCTAGATCCCATCAAGCCTTAGGATCTAATCTCCATTGTATAAAAAATACAGGACAGCTGAAGCTAGTTTGGCTTAGTGGATAGAGCGTCGGCCTGCAGACTGAAAGGTCACAGGTTTGATTTCGGTCCAGGGCATGTACCTTGGTTATGGGCACATCCCCAATGGGGGGCATGCAAGAGGCAGCTGATTGATGTCTTTCTCATCGATGTTTCTAGCTCTCTATCCCTCTTCCTTCCTTTCTGTGAAAAATCACACACATATAATACAGGACATAGCTGTAGCCTATGTGGGTTAGTTGATTGGTTATAGTCCCATGCATCCACATTGATCAATGTTTCACTCTTACATACATGTTTCTTTCTCTCGCCATCTCTCTAACTTTCTCTCTAAAAATCAATTTTTAAAATCTTTAAAAATATTTAGGACATAGAAGAACAAGTTAAATGGCACAGTGAAATAATAATTAGGCAAATCTCCAGCATGGGACATTCTGTAAGACTACTGGCCTCGTCTCTTAAAAGAATCCATATCACACACTGTGGTGGGCTAAAAAAATGGCACACCAAGATGTCCAGGGATTAAGAAATCTTAATTCTTACAAACTGTGAATGCTACCTTATATGGCAAAATAGACTGTATATGTGATTTAGGATCTTGAGATGTAGGCGTTTTCCAGGTTTGTCTAGGTGAGCAATACATGCAAGAAATGTTTTATAGGGGAATGCAGAGAGAGATTTGACTACAGTAGAGAAAAAGGTGATGTGCCCAAAGGGGCGGAGCTTGGAGGGATGTGACCTGGAGCCACTGTAATGCTTGCTTATTAGCCTCTAAGAAGCAGAACATGTGATCACTCTCTTGTGGAACCAGTCCTGATGACAGCTATATTTTAGCCTCTTAAGATTCATTTTGGACTTTTCTCCAGAACTAGAAATTTGTGTTGGTTTAAACCACTAAATTTGTTGTAATTTGTTACACTGGGGCAGGAAACAGACATCCAGAAGAAAGATAATAATGATAAAGAGGCAAGGGCAGGTGGTACTCCTCTGGTTTAAGAGATTAAAAAGATAATAACAACTCACTGCAGTGTCAGAATACAAACTAGAATCATGGTTTATTAGAAGCAGCAATAAAATGCAAAATTTGAAATGACTAAGAATTTGAGTGTAGATTAGATGACAATATCAAAGTCATTATCATTATTTTTCTATCTTAAGAGATGCAGCTGGAGTATTTTGAGAGAAAGAATTATGATTTCTGTATCTTGAATTCAAATAGAAGAAAATAGAAGATATCTATGTCCCTATAGACAGAAAATTACAAAGCAAATATGACATAATCATTGTTGAAACTAGGTGATGGTATGTGGTTTCATTGGGAAAAAATCTTTTGTTTTTAGCATATATTTGTAGCATATTCTTAATAATGAGAGAAAAGTTCTATAATAAAAAGGTGCAAAGTAAATTTTTAAAAAGTTAATCAGTTAAAATTATCATGAAACAAAAGATCATTTATTAGGGTAAGGTAATTGCTATAATTCACAATTACTACATCTCAATTGTATAACAATTGAAACTGGGTTTCAATTCAAACTGGATTCTCGTCTGAAAGATATGTTGAGCAGATTACCCGCATGGGATACCCCAGGGCCCTGAGTACCCACCATTCCCCAGGCTCTTTTACAGCTGGAAAGCGGAGAATATCTCATACAGGATATTTTCCATGGGTCTGCTCATCACTTCATTCCCTATTCCATCGACTATAACTTAGTCCTATGGCCCCATCTAATTGCACATCAGCATTGTCATCCACTGGTATCTGCAGAAGAAAACTCTTGTTCTTTTGAATGATAATGTAGGACCATAATTTCCTCCAAGGAAACATTAATGAAAACTAAACTGCTCACAGCATTTTATCGACCACAAATCTAAAATCTAATCATTGAGAGAAGTCATTAAAATAATCCTGCTGGAAATTCTTATTAATGTTTTATGTCTTATTTATTTCCTGAGAATGGGGAGCTTATGGAATTTGGCTAATACTGTTGCCCTCTATTTTTTTTTTACACATACATGTATGCACACACTCACTCAAGTACGGCCAACAAAATAGAAACACGTTTTTAGATATTACTATTTTTTTTTTCCCTGAAATCATGTACCGGTAAATGCAGCCACATTTGGCTAATGGTCTGTAGAAAGGTTGACAAGCTGGCCCTGTCTGTCCTGTGCTTCCCTTAGTCACACATTCTTCCAAGCTTCTACTTTGCAGCTTGAACTGTGATTTCAGGCATCATTCCATCCTTCATTCTTTCAAATATTTGTTAAAAACCAGAAGTTGAACACCATGGTAGGAACTTTGTAAGAATAGGAACATTTCCAAGGTCATCTAAAAAGTTGGGGGGAAGATGGGTTGTAAGAATAAACAGACAGAAGTGTGATAAACTTTTAAGGTGTTCTCATAAGGTAAAAATGCAGAATAGAGAAGCTGTCTAGTCTCCAGGAATGGATTGAGGTTAAGAAACTTTCTAGAGACAGTGATGCCGGAGGGGAGTTTTAAAAAATGGATATGGTATTTTCTAGGCAAATCAGTGATTTGGGGCAAAATTTTACCTGGCACAAAGTTGATCCTATAGATGGGTACTAATAATGCGTCTAGGAGATTTTATTCTACACATTTCTTTTGGTAGTTTTCAGAGCAGTATCTATAAGGATTTAGTATCCTTGTTCCACAATGAGGTTAAGAAAATTGCTCAAGGGCAAATACCTTTTAAGTGTCAGAGATGGCTTTTGTCCCTAATCTATGTTTTTCCAGAAACTTTGCCCTTATCATCATATATAAAGAAATTTCCAATAATATATACATTTATTATATGGTTAGAAAGAGCGGAACAAAGGCTATATTTGTTTAACAAATGGCAAAAAGTAAAAAGTTGTATCGTTAACACAAGTTGATTTATTCTGTTGCAATTTGTCTTCTAAAAATAATTGGACATTGTAAGTGGCTTCTTTGCTTTAACATTACTGCCTTCTAAATTTGCAAAGCCCTGGCATGAACTGATAAACTGAACAGAAAATTATGAGGGTATGGGTAAGGGGTTCAATTTATTGTGTTAAGAGAATAGAGAATCTTGGCCTTCCAAAATTTATTATTTTTAATAAAGATGAGGCATGCAAGGGTAAACAGCAAATTTTTCAACTTGTCAGAGCCTCTGAAATATGTCTGACAAGATTATAAACACGCACATGCACACACACACACACACACACACACACACACACACACACACACACTTCTAGTAATTCTTTCTATGATCCTGCTCTCAGAAATCCGAAAAACAGCCATCAGGCTGAGGGTAAAAACTCCAATGTTTTTCAGAGGATCGCTGAGCTCAACCGTGAGTTTGCTACACTGGTTGCTATAGGGTTTATGATGTGGCATCTATTACATAAAAACATCTTTTTAATGAGCAGGTTCTTTAATTTTAATGAGATTTATTGCAACAGCTTTGTCTCTGACATTTTGGAAACTCTTGCCTCACCATAGGAACTTGCCCTAAAGAATGACATGTCCAGATGAAGGTAATGAACCATCATGATTTTCCCTCTTGACTTCCGTTACTCCAGCGTACAGGGAAGACCATGAGTGATTGGCCTGGCTACAATCCAGCCATTTTGCTACATGGAACCTCTCTCTGATGGTTTGTCTTTTCTACATCATTTGTGATCCTTGTAATTTACTCTTCGGATTTAACTAAAAAAAATAGATGTACTAAAGAAGTGCAGTCAACATAAATTATAGGCAGAGGTGTCCTGATTGCAGGGAGGAAATTACACTTGTTTTATAAAGCACTCACTCTCACAAGGACTGTTGGCCCAGTTTCCAACCAAGAAGAGCAAACCAGGAACACTTTAATCTATGCCAGTGTTCAATCTATGAATGTGATAAAAACCAAGCACAATTATTTTGATAAAGTCAGCTTTAAGAGTCTTTAGGAAACAATTAACAAGAATAAACAACAAATCCTAACTGGTTTGCCTCAGTGGATAGAGAGTCAGCTTGCGGACTGAAAGATCCCAGGCTTGATTCGAGTGAAGGGCATGTACCTTGGCTGAGGGCACATCCCTAGTAGGGGGTGTGCAGGAGGCAGCTGATTGATAATGCTTTCTCATTGATGTTTCTAACTTTATCTGTCTCCCTTCATCTCTGTAAAAAATCAATTTATATATGAATAAACAACAAACAAAACAACTGAGGTCCTTTCAGAAATAATTTAACTTTCATATCTTTGTCAATGTATTGTGATATATAAATGTTTTTGATGAGTTCCTCCTTTAGAAATTTTCCCCATCTAGCCTTGATTTACTAAAGAGACATGGGGCCATCTCCTGTAAGAGTCTTAAAACAAATTCTGTATTCTTTTTGTTTTTGGCATGTGGTCAGAGAAATGTCAGTGAGGATGTAATATGAATAAGGGATCAATCAACTTTCGATATCATATGTTTGACCACAAGTGCAAAGCTGATGGAAGAGGAAGAAGGAAGAAGCGATCAACTTTTTGCACTGAAAATGTATAAATAATATAATGAAAGAGTGCAGAATGCAGAGAAACAGTTACCAGATGTCAAAACAATGAGTGAAGATGTATAGCGTATATTTCCATAAAATCCATTTAAGGAACATGTCACACCATTTAGAGCAATTTAGTTATTGAGAGCTACTCCAGAAACAGCTATCATTTCACTCTCATGCTTAATCTGAATTTTAAAATTTAAAACAATTTATGTTTTGCCTTATTTTTCTTGAACCGTTCATATAAGCAAGGGCGTGATCCGATGCAAAGGAATAGAAGATCCACTGTCTTTTGCTTTCAGGCTACATTGATCTTGGTCAATTTGAAATAAATTGTTGTTACTCTATTTTTTGAGTGAATAAAGAGTTTATTTTTCTTTAAAAACTGATTAGTGCCTTTTTCTTAGATTTATTTTTTAAGGATTACAATTTTCCTGAAAGTTTTGAGGTCATACTTATTAGAACCTGGACTCACAATATATTATTCCAGGTTCTTCAAGAGGACATTTCTTTCTCTTTTTAGAAAGAAAACAGATTTTTATTTATTTCAGAGAGGAAGGGAGAGGAAGAGAGAGATAGAAACATCAATGATGAGACAGAATCATTGACTGGCTGCCTCCTGTACACCCCACACTAGGGATCAAGCCCGCAACCTGGGCATGTGCCCTGACCAGGAATCAAACCGTGACCTCCTGGTTCATAGGTGGACAATCAAACACAGAGCTATGCTGGCTGGGTAAGGGGACATTTCTTTATTCTAATATCTTAGCTACAGATAGTTAGGCTTAATAAACAAAAAATATAAGATTATGAAAAGCATAACAGATAATTCCTAATTTTGAGCACCTTTTGTCTAAAACCAGTGCAAAGAAATCCTGAATAAATGTCTAAGTATTTTAGTCCAGTGATTAGAAATTATGATACCTTAAAGCAATTTATGTAGGAAGGGGAATGTCTTCCTTAAAAATCACTTATTTGGACTGTTGTGGGTTTTTGACATCATGTACTATAAATATGCATGGAATATATGTAAGCAGAAACTTATGAAAATAACATTCTACTTTTATTCTATGTTATAAAATACTTTTATTATGATACTGTGAAAAATCCCATAGATAGAAAAAAAAGTCTAAAAAGGAGAAGAGTTCTGTAGTTTTCACTAATAGTGAAAACCAGGAATTACCTCTATATTAACCCAGTAATAGAATGGGTAAAAAAGTAAAATAAATTTTCTGTTATATTCTCACAGTAGAATACTATATAGCAATGAAAACAAACACTGAAACTATACTCCACAATATGGAAGGATTTTTTTACAGACATAAAATTTAACAGAAAGCTGGATCCAAAAGGAGATGTATGTGTGACTCCATTTATATAAATTACAATAACTATATTACGTTAATTAACATATCAGATGATACTTTTTCATTGGTGAAATTAATGAGGCTCAATATATATTAGTAACAAGGGAGTGGTGACCATTCTAAGGGATATCACAATTCTGAGAAGGCACAATAATACATTATCTGAGCAGATAGTGCTAAGGGCCCTATTCTTAGTTACTTGTCTCTCTCTGGTGCGGAACCCTTACTGCCTGACAATGGAACTCTGATCTCAAAGATGAAATTGGAGTCAGAAGAATTCAGTTCATTCTTATGTTCTGTCTTTGCATTAACTTTAAAGGACATATATCTTTCAAATTAAACTACTAGACTTAATAGTGGTAATAAGAGGTCAATAATTATATTTATAATAGAAGAAAGAGATAGACATATTTTAAGGGAGAAATCCCAAATGACTGCAATGAACTCTTCCCACAGAGCTGACCATAAAGAGGAATACCTTCAGAGATTAAAGTTTCAGTTTGCATAGCTTTTTATTTTTATTTTAATTTAAAACCTAACAGATGCATCTTGGAGATTCTTGTCAGAAAACATTACAAGGTTCCAATTATAACCCTGTCTGATTCCAGGAGAGGTCTGACAAGGCATTTTTCTTTGGTGCTTTGTCATCCCCTGTACTTCTGGTGACCTTTGACCTGTGAGAATCAATGACCCTTTATTGACTACGTTCACCCCTTACTGCTTTCTGCATGCATGGACCATGAAACTGCCTGTGTTTATTTCCACATGGAACTGAATGCATTTACTTCCACTGCACTTTGAGTTCCTTAAGGGCAAGTTTACTTCATATTTCTAGCATCCAGCAGAATAGTGGCTCCAAGTGGTGTTCAATAAAATTTCCCTTACCATTTGACACAGCATGGATGGACCTGGAGAGCATTATGCTAAGTGAAATAATCCAGTCAGAGAAAGACAAATACCGTATGATCTCACTAGTATGTGGAATCTAATGAACAAATAAATTAACAAACAAAATATAACTACAGGCTTGGATACATGGAACAGACTGACAGCTGTCAGAGAGAAAGGGGATGGGGCACTGAATAAAGGAAGTAAAAAGATTAGCCAAAGAACATATGCATAGACCATGGACACAGATAACAGTGTCATAAAAGGCAAGAGACAGGACTGGGGGCTTGGTGAAGGCAGGCAAAGAGGGGAAAAAAGGAGGACATCAATAATAGTGTCAACAACAGTAAAAAAAATAGCTGAAATTGTAAATTGAGGATAGATTAGAGTATGTTGTCTCATATCTCCTAATTAGCCAAAGAGTAGCTGATTTGCAACACACATTTTGATAAACTTGTTGGTTTGGTGGGTAAGATCAAGAAAATTGAGAATATGAGACTAATAGTGAAGATAAAGAGGTATTTTGACATCAACATCTATTACTTTGTTATTTATAAATATACTAGAGGCCTGGTGCATGGATTTGTGCACCGGTGGGGTCCCTTGGCCTAGCCTGTAGGTATCAGCCCAAATCGGCAGTCCTATATCCCCTAAGGGATATAGTATTGAGAGGTGCCATTCCCTCTCATCCTGGCCCCCCTGTGCCTGCCACCGCCATTGCGGTGGCTCAATCCTGCTCTGCTGAGGTTTTGGCGCACCCATCCTAGTGTGATACTGGCACACCCATGACCAAGAAGTGGCCTCAAGTTTGCACCCAATCCTCATGCCGGTCCTGATCCTGATTCTTATATAGATGGGGGAGAGGTGCGCAGGGTTGTGTCTGCTGAAGAGGTTCACGCTACTGTAGCTGCACTTGCCTGCCATGAGCCTGGCATCTAGTGCCCATTGGTCAGCGCACTGACTACCAGAGGGAAGCTCCTGCATTGAGCATCTGCTCCCTGGTGGACAGTGCATGTCATAGCTACCAGCCAAATAGTCGAATAGTCATTTAGGCTTTTATATATAGATTTTTATTGATTTTAGAAAGGAAGGGAGAGAGAGAGAAACATAAATGATGAGAAAGAATGATTGATCAGCTGCCTCTTGCACACACTACATTGGGGACCAAGCCCGCAACCATGGCATGTTGCCCAAAAATTGAACCAAGACCTCCTGGTTCATAGTTCCATGCTCAACCATTGATCCATGCTGGCCAGGCATCAACATCTATTAATATAAGCATTTATTCCTGATTAATCTGTGACACCAAATGTTCTGGATTTGGAAATTAGCAAAGGATAGAAAGAGTATTGAAGTCAATGATTAAAATACAGACCACTATAGAGAAAATATAAACCATGAACATCTTATCAGTACATAACTACATCAGGAAATTAGGTGCTGATAAATGCTATAAAGGGGACAACAGAAGGTACTGTGGCATAGAGATATCATGACTACTGTGGTCTGAGAAGTGCTCTCTGAAAAAGTCACATGTGATTGGAGGTATGAATGATGAGAAGAAAGCTGGCACAGGAAGACACAAGAAGGTTTTTGAAATGGGAACAGCAAATGAAAAGTTCTGATATTGAAATAAGCTTCATATGATCAATAAACAGGAAAAAATGCCAATATGGATGTGTTTGTTGAATAAAGGGTAGAGTAGGTAGATATCAAATTGATCAAGAAAGGTTTAGAGCAGGTGTTAGGGAATTTCACTTGCAGGACAACTATTCACTGGCACATACGGACAGGTACTGGTTGTTAAAAGATTGGGCTATTTCTGTATTGCTTGATAAATAAGCACTGACCAAAGCCCTCAGAATGCCTACTTCAGTGACCTCAGCTCATTTCTGGGACCCCACAGTCCTCCTTAAGATTCAGCAACTACAGAGTAAATGAGATCTACAGCAGACAGTCTCCAGGGCCTTGCTCCAGCTCCGACTTGTGCATAGTCTGCTCATTCGTATTCCTGCTGTGCCACATGATAAATATTTTGAATATCACTGCTGATTTGGACAGTGGAGAGAGATATATGTAGATATTATTCAAAGGGCAATGGAAAGGTATTGGAATTTTTCAAATAAAGAGAACATTGACCTGATTTAAACTTTAAAAGCATTACTTTGGCTGCTATGTGTAGGGTCTTCAGCCAGGAAGAGGAACTAGAAATGAGAGACCCAGCAAAGGTGGATTATTTATAGATGAGAAGTGATGGTGACTTAGATTGGAGTTGAAGCAATAGAGATAACAAATGGTTAGATTCAGGGTATGGTTTAGAGATAAAGCTGTTTATTTTTTAAATTAATGTTTGGGATATTGGATTGAGAAGACAAAGATCAAGAATGATCTTGATTTATTAATCTGAGCACCAGGGTGTATAGTGATGCATTTTACTGGACTTGAAATAAAGCATGAAGAGTTAAGGGAAGGTTTTTAGATGATGGGTAGGAATCCATAGTTATGTTTTGAAAATGTTAGGTGTGAAAAACCTATTAAGCATCTACTTGAAGATGTTGAGTTGGTGATTGGGTATTTAGAGATAAGTCTAAGCAGCAGAGAACGGGAATAGGTCCTGAGTATAGGGGATATACACATAGATAATATGTATCTGAGACTCATAAATAAGATGGTGTTTGACACTGAGAATTATCCTACACTTTCCCAGCATAGAGTGTATATATATATATATATATATATATATATATATATATGCCAAAGACCTGATCTGGGAGATTCCAACCTTTCAAAATAGAGAGAAATTCTTTAAAGGGGATTGACAAGAATATATTGGTGGGGCCAGTGAAAGACAACAAAATCAAACAAAAAGAAAAAAATAACACTGGGGAGTAAAATAGAAAGAAGTGACTTTCAGAGTTTGATATTTTCTCCCAGTGTCTATTCCTCTCAATTTTCATTAGTAGAGTCAGACCCACATCATATCAGCTGGAAGCATGATCACCCAGCTAGAAAACACATGTCCCAGGCTTTTCTTCTACTTAAGAGAAGCCATGGAATTAGGTCCTGGGCAGTGAGCTATGACCACAGTGATGTGGTGATGTGTGCAGTGTCTGGCTCAGACCCTCGAGGAATGAAGTGCTTGCTCTGCCCTCCCTTTCTTCCTTCATAACAGCGGGTGCAGCCTTGCACTGAGATAAAATCTTCATGTTAAGTAGGTGGCACCATGGCACCAGCTCTGGACTGCTCTCATAGGGACTGCTGTATAGAATAAAAAAAAATTATTGAAATCTTTGTAGCTTCAAATCTTCTGTTATAGTAGTTAATTCATACATTATTTCTATAAGTAAGGTTGTTAGTGTCTGGCCGGACTATTGTTAGGAGAGCCCTTACCTGCAAGGGGTATTTTATTGTCTAAATAGTTACAGACCTATTCATGAGGTTCTAGAAATCCTTTTAATTTGTTTGGGATATAACAGTGAACAAAACAAAAACCGCAGCAGCCTCATGGAGCTCATATTCTAAGCAGGGTTTTATTTCTGAGGTTAACTCTTTTAACCTATGCTTCTTAACCTTCTCCATCTTCCATTTGCATCGGCTGCTGCTTTTTCGTACACGTTCTATGAATTCCATTAAGCAAGGTGAGCTCTCCAATCTCTGAGCATTAGTAATTCTTTCCACTAACAGCACATCTTTTCAATTAATTTTCACACCAGAGTTGTACTTTGTCTTTCCATACCTGGGTAAACTACTAGATTGCTGGTATACCTAGGGTAGGAATGTGTCTTATTTCTCATAGTCCAAGTGCATGTGTAAGATGTTCAAGAAACACTGGCTGAAATTGTATCATTCAAATTATATCATTCAATATCTTGTATCATTTACCATTCATTGATCACCAATGATTGTGAGTACTATGACTATGTCTTGAGTCACATAGATTTGAACAGCAGAAGAGGTGGACGATAATAAACCTGAAGAGCCACTGATCAGCTGCTAGGAACAGAGTCAGCAAATAGTTTTCAGCTGTCACCCCATTAGGGCTAGCCAGAACTGCAGAGACTTTCCAATAGCAAGGCCACACGCATCAGCCAGAAGCCTGTATTTCATATATGCTAAAGGCAGAACTAAAAAGACCTGGCCAAATTGGATTCCTGCAGGACAAGCTGTGAAGAAACATTTCAGCTTCTGATCTTCCCATTGGGTTGGGGCAGTGGTCGGGAAACTGTGACTCGCGAGTCACGTGCCTCTCTTTGGCCCCTTGAATGTGGTTCTTCCACAAAATACCATGGCTTGGGTGAGTCTATTTTGAAGAAGTGGCATTAGAAGTTTAAGTTTAAAAAATTTGGCTCTCAAAAGAAATTTCAATCCTTGTACTGTTGATATTTGGCTCTGTTGACTAATGAGTTTGCCGACCACTGGGTTGGGGAAGCCATTGGGTCTCTGTCATTGGATCCTCTCTCTCTCCCCTATCCTGCTTCCACACCCTCCCTTTCTTAGTAATGATTTCAGTATCACTTCCTGATAAACTTCCTGAGCAATAAACTCTTTGGAAGAGTGTAAAGAGGAGAGTCCAAATTGTGACACATTATGAATAGTGTCAATGATACAAATTGTCATGTGGTCTAGACACTCTTAAATAATTTTTAAAATTCCATAAGCAATATAAAATTCCATATAAAATAACCAGATTAAATATTTTTTTCTACAAAAACTAGGAATAAGGACTTTTTTATTTTAATGTACTAAAACTTATAATTGTTAATAAAGCTTACATCTGATAATAACAATAAATTCTTAAATATTAAATAAACAGAACTTCATTTAAGGAAGAAATACAGTGGTACCTCGAGATACGAGTTTAATTCATTCCATAACCTTGAGGCGTGGGAAACTATGAGACGCTTAAGTTGTGGTAAACAGGTGGGTCCTGTGCAGCCGGCTGATCCAAGGGATTACTCCTATCTCAAATGTTGCTCGTATTTCAAAGCAAAAATCGCTCGCTAAACGGCTCATATCTAAAAAATCTCATATGTTAGGGAACTCGTATCTCGAGGTACCACTGTATTACAGTTCACAAAAAAATTCATTTTTAAAATAAATTTGGATCTTTTAAGCAATGTAATGTGAAATATATAAAATATTTTCCCATTTGAATCAACTGAATATATTTGTATTTTATTTATAAGGAAAGATAACATATTTTTTAAAAGTTAGTCAACTTTTCATATAAATTCAAAAATAAGATTCAATTTGTGTGTTAGGTCAATGATCATATTCATTCCTTCATGTTAAATCCTTACTTAATTGCATCTTAATAGTGGAAGCAAAACAGCCCATATGGTGGTGAATGCATAATGTATTTATGAAGTGGCAATTTTCCACATACAAGATGTGGCAATTTTCTATGAAAAGAGAAATTTCTTAATTACTATGGTTACTCCTATTCACTACGTTAGAAACTTCCTTTGCAATGCATGTCTTCTGGGACACATTTTTTTCATGCCAGGCAACTCTAAGCTTTAACACATATTTGCATATGTAAATTGGAACTCATGTTTGCACGCAATGCTTTTTATAGTTAGCTTGGTAGTCTCATGCAAGTCCATTGATAAAGCAAGTTTTCAAGTACAATGATATGAAATTGCAGGTACATGGCAAGTTTATTTTTCTTTAGGGTATCTGTAATGATTAGTAAGATAGTTGGCAAAGGTTACTATCCAGAAATAATCCATACAAAGTATGGCATATGCCATAGTTTTATTATGCTTTAATGTATAAAAGAATCATCCCTTGCTTGGACAGCATGGCTCAGTGGTTGCGTGCTAGCCTATGAACCAGGAGGTCACATGTTGTGGGCCCTATCCCTAGTGTGGGGCATGCAGAAGGCAGCAGAGCAATGATTCTCTTATCATTGATATTTCTATCACTTTCTCACTCTCCCTTCCTCTCTGAAATCAATAACAATATTTTTTTTTAAAAAGAGAATTGTGCCTTTTTGTCATATGTATTGTTCAACTTTTTTCATAATTAAGAAATAAATTCCCAACTAATTTGAACTTACTTGAATGAATCATGTTGACTCTGTGGGTTCTGAACTTCTTTCTCTAGTTTCATATTTAGTGGTGTAGTGGTGGTGGTGAAATAACAATGATCAAGGTATTAATAATCTGAATACAGATAAAAATAATAGACATTAGATTTTGACCTCTAAGGGCACAAATAGTTCATCTAACCTAGGTCTCTATAAGCCAAATACCTATAAATTCCAGGTGTTCGAAAATAAGATGTGTTAGGCATTTGTAAAAAACTGGGTGGAATTTGTCCTTTCAAATGCAAAAAAATACAACAAGCAAACAAATATTTCTGCAAGTCTTTGTCAATGGGCTACCATAGGTGATCCTTGCCAGTTTGCTGATGAGATTCCTGAGTATAGTGATTGCAGAACCTACAATATTGAAAATGTATATTTTCATAGAGAATTTGAAGGGAATGTTCTAGAGATGGAACTGAAGCTTCCTAACACCCAATGTGGATGTTTTCTCTCAGGGGTTTATATCTTTGGTATTAAATAAAGTTTTCTCTCTTCAACTGGACATTTGCAAATTCCATTTGCTAGTTAACAACTACTTTTAAAGGCAACTATGATATACAGTGGTCTACTCGTAAGGGATATGTCCCAGGACCCCAATGGATGCCTGAAACTGTGGGTAGCACCAAAACTTATGCATATTGTTTTTCCAATTAAGTACAGTAAGATATTGACAACTATAACTAATAATAAAACAACAATTATATCAACATGCTGTAATAAAAGTAATGTGAACATGCATTATTAAGTAAAATAAGTGTGACTTGAAAGCAAACACTGCAATGCTTTAACAGTCAATCTGAAAACCTAGATTACTACTAAATGAATAATAGGTGGGTAGTGTATACAGTGTGGGTACTCTGGACAAAGGGATCACTTATGTTTCTTGCAGGATGGACCAGGACAGTGAGAGATTTTTACCACGCTATTCAGAATGTCATATAATGTAAATTTTTTATTTCAGGAATTTTTCATTTAATATGTTCAGATCATAGTTCACCATGAGTAACCATAGCTACAGAAACCACAGATGAGAGGGGACCACTCTATTAGATACACTACTCTCTAAACTCTTTAGAACTATAATAATCTAGACACTCTTTCTTGGAGTATCCAGATTGTGAGCAAATATGACACATGATGTCAAAAAGAAAATCTGTTTATATATCTCATCAGTGACAAATAATTTCTGTTTGAGCAATTCTGTTAATTTTCCCATGTGGTGGTATTTTTAGTTTCCAAGTCAGGCATGTCAATACGCAAGGAAGAAAAGCAATTTACAACTCTGCAAAGAAATACAGCCACTTCCACTTCATTTGAGTTTCATCTTGATCATCAACACATTTGTCATCCCCCTGTAATTTATTCATTATTTTTACCAGAGGAATATCAAGAGGAAAAAAGAAGATAAGTGCACTTGTCAAAATGGGAAACAGGTGCTCTAACAATGATTGGAGACAATTAATGTTCTTAGGAAGAAGGCACAGTCTGGATTTGTGTTCAGTTTCAGATTTTTACAGCAAACAGACTCAGGGAAAATGCAAATGTGAAATAAAGGTTTTATTTTCCAGGCAAAGAAAAACAGTATTGTCTGACTACATTGTTGTGCATTTCTGTTATGATCTGACAGTTTAGATCTTTTCGGCAGAATCATTAAGAACAATGGGAGCAAAATGCAAATTGAGCAGCTTTGAAGAGTGAGTCAATGATTTTTCCTTCTGAATCACCAAATTGAAAATGTCCTGTGAAGAAAATGGCTATGGGATGGGTGACTGACGAGCAGAATGAAGATAAATGTTTGTGTCTGATCACACTTTAAGCCAGTTGGGCATAACAAAGTCAGAGTGCCTCTGCTCATCTTGCAATATTTCCATTTGTTCTTTCTTTTATCCAAGTGTAGGGATTTCAGTTCCATTATCTTCTGGACTCTCATGATATTTACCTGCATCCCACTTACCTACTTACTCCTATGATCTTACTCTAGACCTTGTAATCAATAAAATCACATTTCCAGAATATACCTCATACCTTTACACCTTACTTACCCTATCCGCTCACTCCAGTATTCCTAGTCTAACAATGTTTCAAACATGTGGAATTCATTATTGCTATAACCAATATCTAATTATCCTCTGCATTAAGATTCTTGGGAGAATCATATTCTTTCACTTTAAAGATATGATCATAATTATCAAAAGTGCCCTCAACCCTTACAGCCAATGTAATGTAGGGTACAATAGACTGTGGGAAAAACAGACCCCAAATGTACAATGGCTTGAGAGACATTTATTTGTTCTTGGCATAACAGACCAATGTGAACTTTCTGGTCAGGTCAGGAGATGGCTGTCCTCTGCAGTGGTTCTCAACCTTTCTAATGCCGTCATCCTTTAATACAGTTCCTCATGTTGTGGTGACCCCCAACCATAAAATTATTTTCATTGCTACTTCATAACTATAATTTTGCTACTGTTATGAATCATAATGTAAATATCTGTATTTTCTGATGCTCTTAGGCTCTACAGCAGCGGTTCTCAACCTGTGGGTTATAACACTAGCAGGGTCGCCTAAGACCATCAGAGGGAAAATGTTTTCTTTACCCCCTTTCTCTTTCCAAATATTTCCTCATTTCTCTACTCCCCTTCATGGAAATTCAGTCAAATATCTAAATAAATTATTGTTTCTAATCTTATTTCTCTCACCTTTCTCATTCTTCAATCAAGATTTCATTCAAATAATTCTATTAAATAAATCACCAATAATCTACATCTTTCTAATGCCAATGAACTTTACCTATCCTTACTAATATCCAACATACATCATCTAGCGAAAACAAGTATACAGTGGTTCAGAGTATGAACAAATGTATTTATTTTCAAAATTAATTGAGCATCTAAGAAATATTTAGCTAATGTTGACAAAGACATTTTATTTTGAATATTAGACACACTTTATAATTTGGTAAGAAATAGCAGTTTAATAACATTTTACTTTTCATTGCGTTTCTAGTTACCTCTTAGGGTCATTATGTTTATAATACCAGATAAATTGTTTGGTTTAATCAAAAGTATTAATCATCTTTATCATTCTAGTTGATGATATGTTATCATTCTTCAATACAGTATCACAAATGAACATGCATATGTACTCATCCTGAGCTAGTCAGAGAAAGTTAAATCATGAAAATGATTAACTGAGCTCCAGAAAACTGTAATCTGAAGGAGAAAATAAGTATGTAGATATATTCAATCCTATCAAAACTGAGATTAGCCCCATATAGATTGTGGCAGATATATATATTCTGGCAGTTTCTGATTCCCTCACTTTGATAGTCCCACTTGAAAATCTCATTCTTGGTACTCAGTTACCATACTGTTTGAAGTTTAAAGCAAATGACGTGACCATGTGTAGATTTTTTTTAAATTTTTTAAAATTTATTTTTCTTTTATTGATTAAGGTATGACATATGTGTCCTTATCCCCCCAAAACCTCCCAATCCACCCACACTCCTACCCTCACTCCCCTGATGTCCGTGTCCTTTGGTTAGGCTTATATGCATGCATGTAAATCCTTTGGTTGATCTCTCCCCTCTTACCCCACCCTCCCTTACCTTCCCTCTGAGGTTTGATGGTCTGACAGATGCTTCTCTTGTCTCTGGATCTGTTTTTGTTCATTAATTTATGTGGTTCATTATATTCCACAAATGAGTGAGATGATGTAATATTTATCTTTCTCTGACTGGCTTATTTTGCTTAATATAATGCTCTCCAGTTCCATCCATGCTGTTGCAAATGGTAAGAATTCCTTCTTTTTTACAGTAGCATAGTATTCCATTGTGTAGATGCACTACAGTTTTTAATCCACTCATCTGTTGATGGGCACTTAGGTTGTTTCCAAATTTTAGCTATTGTAAGTTGTGTTGGTATGAATATAGGGATACATATATTCTTTCTGATAGGTGTTTCTGGTTTCTTGGGATATAGTCTTAGAAGTGGGATTACTGAGTCAAATCCTAGTTCCATTTTTAACTTTTTGAGCAAACTCCATACTGTTCTCCACAGTGGCTGCACCAGTTGCATTCCCACCAGTAGTCATGAGGGTTCCTTTTTCTCCACATCCTCGCCAGCATTTGTCATTTGTTGATTTGTTGATGATATCCATTCTGACAGGTGTGGGACACTACTGCATTGTTGTTTTGATTTGCATCTCTTGGATGATTAGTGACTCTGAGCATGTTTTCATGTGTCTCTTGGCCTTCCTTATGTCCTCTTTTGAAAAGTATCTATTTAGGTCTGTTGCCTATTTTTTGATTGGATTGTTTATCTTTCTTTTGTTAAATTTTATGAGTTCCCTATAAATGTTGAATATTAAACCCTTATCCATACTACCCAAAGCAATCTATAGATTCAATGCACTCCCCATTAAAATAACAATGGCATATTTCACAGACTTAGAATGAACTCTCCAAAAATTCATCTTGAATAAAAAAAAAAGACCCCAAATTGTTGTAGCAATCCTGAGGAAGAAGAATAAAGTAGGTGATATCTCAATACCAGATATGAAGCTGTATTACAAAGTCACCATTCTCAAAACTGCCTGATATTGGCACCAGACGAGACATATACACCAATGGAATAGAATAGAGAACCCAGAAATTGACCCAAACCACTAAGATCAATTAATATTTGACAAAGGAGGCATGAACATAAAATGGAATCAAGAGAGTCTCTTCAATAGATGGTGTTGAGAAAATTGACAGATTCATGCAAAAAAATGAAACTAGAATACCAACTTACACCATACGCAAAAATAAACTCAGAATGGATAAAGGACTTAAACATATGATGGGAAACCATAAACACATTAGAGGAATCCACAGGCAGCAAAATCTAAGACATATGCCAAAGCAATATCTTCACTGATACAACTCCTAAGGCAATGGAAACTAAAGAAAAAATAAACAAATGGCATTACTACAAAATAAAAAGCTTCTGTACAGCAACAGAAACCATCAACAAAACAACAAGAAAGCCCATTGCCTGGGAGAACATATTTGCCAGTGTTATCACATGTAAATTTTTAAATCAGGATCTTCAAATGAGATTCCAGCTAATGCCCAGCATCAGTGGTCAATCAAGTGTGTCATCCTGAATGTTCACACCAGAGGACTCCAACAATAGCATTTATCTGAGTGAACTAATGAAACTCTAGTGAGAAAATGTTAAAGAAATCTGAGTCAGCCTGCAAACCCATGAGAGAAAATGATAATTTGACCTCACATAAGGTTTTTGGATGGTTTGTTGTATGCAAATAGATAAACAGAATGTTAGACCTGAGCAAGAACAATCATCCCATATATCCTATATAATAAAAGCCTAATATGCTAAGTGTCTAGTCATTTGGTCAGCCATTCAACCAATCAAAGCATAATATGCTAATGATATGCTAAGGTTGCTCAACCACTCGCTATGATATGCACTGACTGCCAGGGGGCAAATGCTCCAACTGGTGGGTTAGCTTGCTGCTGGGGTCTGGCTGATCAGGACTGAGCAACATGGGTCACATATGCCCTGGACCCCTCCTGTGATCCCTTCCCAGCTGGCCAACCTCCTGTGTCCCTCCTTGGCCCTGATCCTGCACCTGTCAGGTCCCTCGGCCTAGCCTGCACCCTCTCACAATCTGGGTTGAGGGACCTCCCCCCTCCCCAAGTGCACAAATTTTGTGCACTGGGCCTCTACTTTAGGTATATTTTCTACACTTAGGACCCCATGGCCTGCTATAGGACTTGAAATAATGTATTAAAATGTGAATATAAGGATGTTATTATGATTGATATGTGAGAGGTATAATTATATGTAGGAAGAAAATAGGAACAACTTGTTTAAAAAAATGTCTTATGAGTTGGGTTTTGTACTGGGTGTAGATATTATCTAATTGCTTTTTTTAAAATTTATATCTTTTACTGATTTCATAAAGGAAGAAAGAGAGAGAGAGAGAGAGAGATCAATGAGAGAGAGTAATTGATCAGCTGCCTCCTGCATCCCCATCCCCACACTTGGAATCGAGCCCACATCCCAGGCATGTGTACCCTGACAAGGAATTGAGCCATGACCTCTGTTCATAGGTCGACAGTCAACTACTGAACCACACCAAATGGGATCTAATTGCTTTTTGATAAGGCAGATATGATTAAGGAATTTTACAAAGAAAAAAAAAGCTTGAAAAAAGAAACATATGGTGGCCAAAATGGAGCTCTATTAGCTAGCATTAAATAAACTGCTGCTAAAGTTTGGTATCTTTACATATGTTACTTCTTTTCTTTGTGAAAACAACCTAGCAAGGCATGGATGAAATCAAAACTCAAATATAGTACTAGAAATCTAGACTCAGAGAAGGGCGAGGAAGGAAAGTGAGAAGAAGCATTTAAATAGATTGGAGCATTACAGTAGAGAAAGTCAAGGACCCTACAAGAACTTGTCTTTAATCATAAGAGCAAATGGACTGACCAATTTCTCAGTAGAAACAGTCATGTTCTTACTGCTACTTAAAATATTCACAAGATTTTCTTTTCCAGTTACTATTATTTTCTAATTTGACTGTGTAGATTTGATATTTAGAAATAGTCTAGTATCTTATTTGAGTAATAGAATTATATTCCTTAGTGCTATTTTGGCTTTATTCAAAAATTAGGGTAAGGGACCATTTAAATTTATCAAATGGGAGAATGCACTGACACATCATGATTTTAAGATAATAAAGTGTGATACCTCTTCCAACTACTTATTTGATTAATGTAGATATTAAAATTATTATTATTAAATTATTGAAGAATAGGTAATTCAACTATTATCTGGATAATAGGCTTAAATCTTGGTTGACTTTAGAGTATTTATAGCCTGATGAGAATTTTTCTTTTATTTTTTTTGAATTTTTAGATAGGAATATTTATGCTCAAAATCATTAAGGTTTACACAAATTAGTAACAACAGTGATGAAGAAAACAATTAACTAGTTAACCAGGAAACAAAAGTACAATCCAGGTCATTTGACTTCCAAGTGAGGGTCTTGCTATGCTGAACTCACTTATGTGTAAAGATTTCTTATGAAGAAGTCATTTATTTGTCTGTCTTTTAATAGATACAATGTTAGGAACATACACATCTGTATTTGGTTTTCAGAATGAATTTCCAGTGGGCTGACAATACTCAGTTATGATTATTTAAGATTGTAGATATATAAGGTGAAAAAGCCTTTGGTAAATCTATATTGCCTCAAGGCCACATCTTAAGAAGTAATTTTAGGTCTTTGTTTAAAAGATTCTGTCATATAATCTTCATTTTCTCTCTCCCATTTTTTAGTCCAGTAGTTTAATTTTAGAAAACTCTATTTGCATTTTTCTTTTGTAAGGAGACAATCAGTTACTATGTTATTGACTATAAAAGTAAGGCATGCTTTTAGTAGAAAATATGACAACTACAAACGATTATATAAGAACTAAAGAATCACCTTCAACCTGTGCATCTGGATCTAACAGTTTCAAATACTTTTGTGTTACCCCCAACTATTAACTGGCATCTTACTCCCTGAGCATCTAGACTTTTATCTTGTTGATTATTTTGCCTCAAGCATAGCTACGGTTTTTGATGCATAGTAAGAGCCCAAAATATATTTTGAGTCGAAAATAATGAAATTCATTCCCTTGCTCTTTTCTGCATATTTTAGATAGTTTGGATTGTTTTATATTCATGAATGTATGCCAACCCAACATCTTTTGCTGAATGTATCTATCTATCTATCTATCTATCTATCTATCTATCTATCTACCTATCTATCTATCTACCTATCATCTATCATCATCTATCTTTCTATCTATCATCTATCTATCTACCTACCTATAAAAGCCCAGCAATCATTATGGCGGAAAGTCCAGAATGACCAGTCGCTATGACGCACACTGAACACCAGGGGGCAGACACTCAATGCAGGTTCTGCCCCCTGCTGGTCATTATGCTCCTAGAGTGGGAGTGCTGCTCAGCCAGAAGCCGGGCTCATGGCTGGTGAGCACAGCTGTGGTGGCAGGAGCCTCGCCTGCCTCTGTGGCAGCGCTAAGGAGCAGCCAGCCAAGTGGTAAGGAGTGAGCAGGTGGGTGGTAAGGAGCCAGAGGTTCTGGATTTCGAGAGGGTGCAGGCTGGGCTGTGTCCTCCTACCCCCACACGAATTTTGTGCATTGGGCCTCTAGACTTTTATATAAAAACGTGTTTATAAACATGTTTCATATCTGCATATGATTCCCTCATATAGCTATATTAAATATTATTCAACTAAGCCCCTAATTTTAACCATTTGCATGGAGTTGAACAGTTTTAGTATCAATCATTTGCTTTTGAAAACCTTCATTGGGATTGCTTTTCATCTCCCTAAATCCATTAAGTCCCCAGCCCCCTTTATTTTCACTGCATTGTAGTTGTGATCCCTTGATATATCATTCTGGGACTATGATTCCCACCCTGTCCTTTTTAGCTAGGTGTGCCCATCTCAATTCTTGCCAACAAAATATAAATGAAAATATCCCGTGTTTCCTTCAGGGCAAGCTCATAAGGTATAAGTAACCTGAGGACCTAGAACTCCACGAGATGGAACACTCAGCTCTGGAGATTACTAAAAAGGGAATTCTTTACTATTGAACCAATATTATTAATGGTCTTTTACAAGCATAGCTGAATGGTTTGTTCATTACGAATGTAGACATCTACCCCATCAGTACATATAGGTGTAGGCAAAAGTAGCTTTACATTTATAATACAAATAAAAAAAATACAAGAATAAACTCTGTGTTTCGCTTACTCACATCAGTAAAACTTTTGCATTTCATCTTGCACGAGGGGCTGGCTCCTCTTCTATGATCTTAACTCACAAGTTGTTCTAGTCTCTAATTGCTCCTGTGTTTCCAACAGTCACTTTTCCTATATAACTTCAGATTAAAGATCACCAATAAATGGACAATAAACTGGATTTGACTTCCACTGGCGGATCATGCATATTCTTAGACAATGGTCCCTAAAGTTTTGTATGTTTCAAAATCACCTGGCGGGCTTTTAAAGCATAGACTGCTGGGTTCCAGAGTCTTCAGTTCAGTCAATGTGGGGTGGGTTCTGATATATGCATTTTTATGCTGTTATTGCTGTGCTGAGATTGTGCTTAAAGAACCACTGTTACTGAAGAACCAGAGCTCAATTCTTCAAGATTAGTAACCAGGGGCAACAAAGAAGGTAATACCTTCCCAAGTTCATTTTTGTGAGTAGGTTTTAAAATAACTTTATAAATGTCAGCCTTTTCTCCATATAACAATAATTATTAAAGCTATTTCACCTGTCTTTGTATCTCTAACTAGGTGGCAAATACTTTGAACACATAGTCTTATGGCTGCCCTTTGTGTTTTTCTTCCCTGAGGCAGCTCTAGTGAACATGTGAAGGAGCTAACATGGCTAAAACCAAATTATCTACATATCTACTGGAAGACTGGCTTGTGACAGAGAAGGCTTTTATTCCCATGTGAACTTGCTCTAATCTCAGATGGTTTGCTTATCACTGATGCTTAACACTTTAAATGATCCACTTGTCACAGAGGGCTATTAATCTTCATAGTTTAACAGAGGATTCTGGATGTCACAAAACGGGAGAGATGTTTGACCACTGAAAGGCCCAGCACAATAGCTTTTGCTCTTACATTTTTGCCATTCCATTGTCTTATAGAACAGAACTGCTTAGCTCAGAGTGTGGGAAATTAACATTAACAGGCCTATGTACAGACCTGAAAGGCAGTTACTTAAAAGAGCAGGTGCTTTTCATGTGAGATGGTAGACAGGGTCTCTGATGTTTTTATTGTAAGACAAGGTACAAAACCTTTGTGAATCATGTCACCGGCCCATTAAGAAGCCTACAGAGTCACCTGTACTGTCCTCTAGATGAAAGTGATATTTTTCTGTCATCATTTGGCCAAATCAGGATGTGGCGAGAAGAGGGTATCTCAGCAATCAATAACAGCTACCTCTATAATGAATCATAACACTTTTGATGATAGGAAACAGATATCAAAATATATTTTAGCCTGATTTTCATTCTCTGCAGAAAATACTGAATATAATATATAAAACAAATTATCATTGTTATATAATATCACGTTTCAGAAGACAAAGAGATAGTTACTTATAAAAATGAATGAAATATCTTTGCACTTTTAAAAATATTTTTTTATATTGATTTCAGAGAGGAAGGGAGAGAGAGAGAAGGATAGAAACATCAATGATGATAGAGAATCATTGATCAGCTGCCTCCTGCATGCACCCTACTGGGGATTAAGCCCAAAACCTGGCCATGTGCCCTGATGAGGAATGGAACCTTGATCTCTTGGTTCATAGGTCAACGTTCAACCACCGAGTCACACCTGCCAGGTAAAATCTTTGTTATTTTTTAATTAAAGCCCACATGGGTTAAGTTATGAGATTGATAAAAACTTTATTTGCTCTTTATAATATTTTATATATTATACGCTCCATGATTTAGGAGCATAAAAAGAAATGCAGTGTTTAACTATGCAACTTCTGTTGGATAAATATCTTTAGGCAAATAAATCATGAGTTTATAATTCAGACCGTTCAATTGTACACATGTAACATATCAAATCTTCACACTTTTTATTTTGAATATAGTTCCACCATATGTACTGGCCCTGAAAATGAGGCAAAGTCATGGCCATCCTATAATATCAGATTTTAAGAGCATTACTATAGGTTACTCTTATGGTCAAGATAGAACATTTCACAGTTTTGCTTTAAAAAAAAATGAAAACAGGTCACAATAGCAGTGACAATTATTGGCATTTGACATCTTCCCTTAGGTCACCAAAAACTATATATGTATCATGGCCTAAGGCACAATAGCCAAAGCAAGAATCTATGAGACCAGTTTCAATGGTCCAGTAAACCTATGTTTAGATTGTTGTATGATGACAAGTCTCAGTGGGATAGGTACTTAGCATGGCAATATACCTGCTATCTTGCTTTTAAAAAAATGCACATATCAGCCAGAGATAAAATATTTGATTCAAGGGGAAGGAATAATAATTATACCATACATTTGGTGCCAATCGTATGAGGATATTGGGAGTTTAGGTCTGGTGACATATCAGATCCTTCTTAAAGTTTGGGTTGATTCATTCTTAGATAGTCTCAATAATTTATCTTAATATGAAGAATGGCCCCTCTAATATTATGTTCTATTAGGCAAAATAGCCCATTATATTCTTCACAGCTTTGGAGCTCTGGGTATTGGTATCTCTGTGTTGTCACTAATACTAGCTCCTTTATCTTGGACAAATGGTATAAATCCTCTGCTTTAGTTGTGTCAATTTTCAGAGAATGAGATGAAATAATAAAGGAACCACACATAGAATAGTGCCTGATATGAATTAAGTTGTTTATAAATTTAGCCATTATTATTAAAGTATGGCTAGTCTATTTGCTAAAATGTGTGTAACGCTATCTGAAAGAGATTGGGCGAAATTTTACTAATAAATATATGTTTCTCATTGAACAATTGTTCCTGCAGAAAAATTCCTTTGTTTAGAGGGACTATATCTGATTGCCATGGAGATGCAATTAGGAATATGAAAGTTCAGTTGTTATCAGTTATGCATCATTGTAAGATAAGTTCCATTATCATCTATTTCTGATAGAATAATGAGCTAAGAACAAATGTTAAAGGGAGAAAAAGATCTTGAAAGTCTTTATGTCTATAGAATGAGGACAGGTGCTCTACAAGGAATTTGGCACATATTAATCAAATTCTTTTGCTTTAGTCATTTATTTATCCAATACATAATTGTTGAACAACTGTAATGCATTGGCCAAATAAGCAAACACCTAGCAAAAATCATATACATTACACTATAAACTCATGTTCTCATGGAGTTTACACTCTATTTCAAAACTTTTCCAAAGTGCTCTCCCACGTTAACTATGATTAATTAACTTCCACTAAAGTAAATTATGTATTTTTGTTTAGTCATCAAAGAGCTTTTCTCTGGAACTTTTTGTAAAAAAAATAAAGAAAGAAAGAAAAGAAAAGAAAAAGAAAAAGAGAGAATTGAATAAATTATCTTATTTATTTGATAAATGTTCATTATTGCTTACCATCTGCTACTAAGTAGTAGTAATCACTTTCTACCTTCTAAATATAAATGTATTATATCTTCATAGCAAATATGTTAAATAGGTATTATAATTATCCCTTTTTATAGATAGGAGGCTTAAACACATAGAGATGAAGTAATTTACCTAAGGTCACACAGCTAGTAAGTAGGAGGGCCAAAGATTCAAATCCAGGTAATGCTATACCTGATTCCAGAGTGAACTAAAAATATTGGTCTCAGAAATGTGAAAATTTGTTCAATGTCATTAGGAATTTCACTTTCATTTTTAGGCCCCTCTCTTGTTTTGACTGAATATCCTCATTCTATAATGGATGGAGTGCCACTGGCTCATCCTGTTCTTATCTTTGCATTTCCTTTTTCTTGTTCCCTAAACAATCTCTCTAGAAATATATTAGATTTAATTCAGTGTTAACATGTTGTCACTCAACATTATTTTTTATCTTTGCTTCTTATAATTTGTTTCAAACTTTTCTTGTGTTTTTTTTTTCTTATAGCACAAGGTCAGTTTATTTTATAAGGAGATACTCTCATATGTTGGAAAACAATAGTTAATCTATATGACATTTTGTTTGTTTGTTTGTTTTTTAGTTTGTAATGGCATTGGAATAAGTGCTTGACATATATTGTCTCATTTAATTTTCACAGTTATTAAATACATTTGTTATAGCTTTGATTTCCACTTACAGAATATAAAACAGGCTTTTAAAAAACAATTAGGTCAAAGAACTCTATAGGATAGAAAATGATTTGAGTACAGGCTCATGAGACGCCAAAGCCAAACTGAACCAGGGGTGGTAATTGAAAAACAAAGACCTTACTCTATGTCTGGGTCCAGCTAGATAACATGTTCTTGAGTCATTGCTCAAGTATCTGCCTTTCAGTTTGGTTATCTTTAGTTTAAAATACAGAGCATTCTTTTTTTTTCTTTATTGATTAAGGTATTACATATGTGTACTTATTCCTCCTATATCCCCCCTAAACCTCCCCCACTCATGCCCTCACCCCCCTGGTGTCTGTGTCCATTGGTTAAGCCTATATGCATGCATACAAGTCCTTTGGTTGATCTCTTCCCCTTACCCCCACCCTCCCCTACCTTCTGTCTGAGGTTTGATGGTCTGATTGATGCATCTCTATCTGTTTTCTTTTCATCAGTTTATGTTGCTCATCATATTCCACAAATGAGTGAGATCACGTGATATTTATCTTTTTATTTTCTTGATTATATATATATTTATAACACATAAATATATATATATTTATTTATAATACAGTTACATGTCCAAATATATACTATGAATAGAAGATATGATGATGAATAAAATATCATTTATTAATGACCTGAGAAAGTAATGATAATATAGATTTACATCATAAAGTCATGTAAAAATTGAATCAATTAACAAACTAGCACTGCAGAATAGAATCCTTAGGTTAGTGATGCAAACACATACACATACTACAGAAGTAAAGATTAAGAGTAGTCAGGATTGTATGTACCACTATATAGGAGAGTCCCAAAAAGACAAGAGCCTCTTTGTGTTTACTTTTCAAGTTCACAGAGGAAATCCATACCAAGGAGAACATTTTGACTTGTACCATAAGTCAGCCTTGAAAATGCTTTTTTCTATGGACTCTGACACAAAGTCACCCATCTACAAAGAAAAGACAATTGGGATTTCCCAACCATATTTCAGGGAGAATGTGATAAGATTGGTGGAAATGTACTCCAGACTACCTGCCTTTTATCATTAGTTTTCTAGTCACATGTTATAATCTACACAGGTAAATAGATTTTTAATTAAGAGACTTTTAAAGACTTTTATAATTTCCACAGTATTAATAAGAGTCAACAAATGATTGACTATGCATTAAGGTAGCTATAATGTGTTTGGAGACATGTTAGCACTAAGAACCACCTACTATATATTATAGCATCATGAACAAAGAATACTAAACATTTGACAAAATAAAGATATTTGTCAGCTCCCCAAAGGCTTGGAATGATTATCTTAAGAAGCGTTGAACAGAAATCTAAGTAAACTTCCACGAGAGACTGATGAAATTAAAGAAATTCTATGCAAACTGATATTAATGTAAATATCATTTTCTTTCAGATATGTTTCACAGCTACATCATTTGTAATGTTAAATTTAGACAATTCTTGACCTATACTTACTAGTTCTAAATTGGTACTTCAAAAACAGTTCTTAAACTAGCACTTTAAAACAATAGTATAATGGGGCAGCACTGCATGAGAATTACAGAAAAAAGAGAGAGAGAATTGCAGTAAATATATTTTAAATAGCCATTGCTGTGATTGACAAAAAAAAAAGGAAAAACAAAAAATAGAGTGGCATTTTCCTGTGTGATTTGTTTTGTTTAGCTTTGTTTGGTACTGATTCTATTTCTTGTCATGTACTTGGTTTTAACCTTTGGACTTCATCCCTTTGAGTTCATTTTTTAATTACAGGCCACAGAATCCTTTGGGCCTCATCCACAGCCTCTCTTGACCTCACCAGAGGCTCAGAATTCCACTCTCTAAACTTGACCTTGAGTTGGATGGATTAGCTATAGATGCCCAACTCCCTGGGGTTCAGCAACTCTTCAATTATGTTTCTAGCCTTGTGCTGCTGCTGCCACCTTCTTTATGATCTTTCTAATTCAGAGTCCTGTCCAGTTGAGTCATTTTCTCTATTATTTTCTCTGTGCCTAAGTCCCTTGTATTAAGTGCTATCAAGTTAAATGAACTCACATTATTTTTTACTTATTTCTGAAAACTCATTGGGTTTGAAAAACAAACCTAATATTCATCTCCTACATGGAAAATAAGTATCTCTCATCCTTAAAAAAAGAATTACCCTAGCTAGTTTGGCTCAGTGGATAAAGTAAGGAGTGAAGGGTCATGGGTTTGATTCCAGTCAAGGACATGTACCTGGATTGTGCATGCAGAAGGCCACCAATTGATGTGTCTCTCTCACATCCATATTGCTCTCTCTCTGTTCTTCCTCACCCTTCCACTCTCTTTAGAAATCAATGGAAAATATTCTCAGATGAGGATTATCAAGAAAAACAAACAGTAACTAAGGAATGAAATTCAGTGAAGAGAAATATCATGTGATTGGTCTCTTCAGACATTGTTGCAGATCTGAGAACTGTTCTCTGTTTGATAATAATGGAGAATAGCAAGAAATGGTATGGTGTCAATAAACGGAAGTTCTCTTCTTTCTGATCATTAGAATGACTGAAAAATAACCAAGAGCTGAGTAAATTGAGACAACCAGGCAAGAATTTCCAAATCAGCAAATTTTAAAAATCAACCATAAATATAATAACTACTAGCAACTAAATAAGGGGTATGACAATTCAATCAATTTCTGAAATTAATGATTGGGAGTGGAACAGAAGATTCTGGAACTATGTGGTATTGGTGAGATAACTGCTTCCCTAGCATGAGTAGAAATAAAAATACATAAATATCAAAAAATGATTGTTCCATTTTAAGGGATAAAAGAATTTTAGTTTATGACTGTGGTATAATTTTATATAGAGTGCTCTGTTGATATTTCAGCAATTTTCTTTTTTTTTGCAATGATACTTCATAAAACACAAGATATAAAAATTATTAAGAAAGGTTATGTAAGGACCATATCTGTGATTAATTGAGAAGTTTTTATATTACAAAATGCTTGTCTAGATGGTCTCTGAAGTTCATTATAATTTATGTACCCTAAACTATGCACAGTGTCAATTACAAAATTCTTGCATAAAAAGAGTTGCCAAAACTTTACACAATTCAAAAGGAAGTCTTTCCAAACTGAAATTTTACATAGCACATCTCATAGGTAATGATATATTAAATAAAAGGTTACTTTAATAATAATTTTTTGCTAGTACAGCTTCAATGCCATATAAATGTTTCCTATTCAATTACCTGCTCACATTTTTCATCTTCACTGGTTGTGCAATGATCAAATATTCCTCTTAAACCCCACTACATTAATCCTCCAAAGTGCTTTTTTCATTAGGTGATGAAGTTTCCCACCCAGAATACTGCCAGAGAGGATGATGACGTTTTCTATTGTTCAGCCTCTAGACTGTTACTTATGAGGATATTTTTATTATCTTGCCCTCCATTATTTAAGAAGCATAAGGAGTTTATTGTACAGAGGAACTGTTGGGAATCAACTAGAATGAGATTCCTCGAACCCTGCATATGGTCCTTCTCTTACTATCCTTATCTGCTTGCAGATTTATTTAGCTAATCATCACTTAAGGCAGAGTCACACTAAAAAATGTGAAAGAAAAGAAACAATCCACGTATTAGCAGGCATTTGGACACCAAGTAAGGAAGAAGGACGATATAAAAAGCTCCTCAAAGCATGTTGATGACTGAGAAGGATATACAAAATCCCTTGAAAAACTACTCAGTCTTACAGCCCCTTATACCAGTGGTCGGCAAACCGTGGCTCATGAGCCACATGTGGCTCTTTGGCCCCTTGAGTGTCTCTCTTCCACAAAATACCATGGCCTGGGCGAGTCTATTTTGAAGAAGTGGCATTAGAAAAAGTTTAAGTTTAAAAAATTTGGCTCTCAAAAGAAATTTCAATTGTTGTACTAACAGTTGGCTCTATTGACTAATGAGTTTGCCGACCACAGCTTATACCAGAATGCAGGCAGAGTCCACTCATTTCTTCGATTCAACTTTCATGTTGTTGGTTTCATCTGTGGTTTATTACATTACCTTCTGATATTGATGACATAGCATTCACTGCTTTATCAGGAACATCCTTGAGGTTACATCCAAAGAAGGAATTATAAACAATTTCAACAAAGTGTTACTCTGAATTGGTACTGAGAGCAAGGAATGCTATGAAATGAAGGGAAGTAAAATATATCTCTATTTTCAAAAATATTTTTTTCTTCTTAGAACTCCTATATTTCCATCATTATTTCTTTAATATCTCATTGAAGGTTTATACACTTCAACCTTTTGACAAAGTTTGTGAAGATCTGATGTGGGGGGTCAGGTCAGGTTTGGCCAACATATTATTTTTAGTCAGCAAGAAAGGTAGCACCAAATGTAACAGGTATTTACTGAGCTATGTATTAGAATGTAGACTACTAGTAGTATGTGAAGGAATTCTCTTTCTCTATAAAAATAAATGTTAGCTAAGAGATAAATTGTGATGTGATTCAGATTGTAACTCAGGGCAATGAAGGTTTTGAAAAGGGAAAGTTCCACAAGAGTTGAAACAGAGAATTTTCCCTGGACAACAGTGAACTAGGCCTTGAAATAACAGGCAAAGTTCTAGGCAGGCACTGTTTTTGGATGTTTTGGCTGGGTGGATACAGAGGAGGACAGAATAAGAAAGGCGAAATAGTTAGGGAATTCTGTAATGATCTCCTATAATAATAAAAAGGTAATATGCTAATTAGACCAGATGTTCTGGACAAAGCTGCTGGAGGAAAGCCCTGGTCCCAGGTGCCAGAAGGAAGCTGGAGCCAGCAGCCAGGGAAGGAAGGCCTACTCTTGCATGAATTTTGTGCATCAGGCCTCTAGTAATAATATAAAAGAGGACCTGAAAACATGGTCCAATAGTAGGTGCTTATTAAAGGCATACAGGGCTTAACATTTCTAATTTCAAGAGGTATAGAATGCCTTACAATTGCCCTTTGATAATACCATTTGTTCAATTGCTCTGGCCTTTTTCAAACAGTCTTTAATATATTAGGATATAGTTCCTCAAGATTCATTACAATGCAACCCTTAATCCATAGAATGTATAGAGTCTCATATGGACCACCCACTTATATGAAGGGACTTTGCCAATCCATTGACCACTATTTCACAGGGATCAAAAGATTACCTGACACATTGATGGACTCAATATTGTTCAAATTAACAAAAACATTCATCATTCAGAATGTACACTTTTGCGAATTTTCTTTTCTAAACAAACCTCTTGCTAGTTTAGAGAAAAAGAGTCTAATAAACTAATTATATAGTACTCTCTATAAATAGAATTATTATAATTATAAGATAGATATTAAAAGAATTATGGAATGAAAGCAGTAGTATGTTTACTTGTGTTTGAACTGATTTTCAATCACTGACCTTTAGAAAAATTATTTTCAGATACAAAACTTAAGGTCTGTTTGCTTAACCATCGTTTGGGTGATTTAAGTTTTTAAGATTATTGTGGTTTTGTTTCCCTCATTTAAAAAAATATATTTATTTTTATTGATTTCAGAGAGTAAGAGAGAAGGAGAGAGATATCAATGATGAGAGAGAATCTTTGATTGGCCGCCTCCTGCACACCCTCCACGGGATCGAGCCACAACCAGGCACTACCCTTGGTCGGAATCAAACCTGGGACCCTTCATTCTGCAGGCTGATGCTCTATCCACTGAGCCAAACCAACTAGGGCTGTTTCCCTCATTTTTAATAGCTGATTTTAGGCTCCACACAAAAATCTCAACATGTACAACCAAAATTCTGCAGGAAAGTCTAATATTACAAGGTTTATCATTCATTTTGTGAGACTTAAGAGTTGTGGACAGTTTGAATTAAGTTTTGCTAGAAAAGAATCAGTGAAAAAAAAAAAAAGAAATGCAATGATTTCTTTTTTTAAGAAAAAGTGACTTTCCTCTTTCCAATAAAACTTCCAAAAGTCAATACATATGACTTTGTTTTCAAAACCAGACATTAAAAATGGCAGATATAGGGCTGTTGAGGCAATGACTGGAAACAGAAGATAAAAGAAATTGAACAAAATAGGAATACTTCTGCAGGAGAATTGGCAATAAAAGTGTAATAGGTCAGGTCCAGGGAAACATCCATCTGAGAGTTGTGTGCGGCAGATTTATGGAGGGAGGCGCTCAGGAAACAAGGAGGATGAAAGAAAACAAAATTGTGTAGGAGGAAGTTGAAGCACAAAGCTGTTGAAAAAGAGCGTGCCAGCAACCCTAGGAGGAGTCCTGGACCTAGCATGAACCTTCAAAAGTTGTCCCACTTTGCCAAGACCGGTTTGGCTCAGCGGACTGAAAGGTCCCAGGTTCAATTCTGGTGGGGGGCATGAACCTTGCTTGCGGGCACATCTCCAGTGTGGGGCATGCAGGAGGCAGCTGATCAATGTCTCTCTCATCGATGTTTCTGACTTTCTATCCCTCTCCCTTCCTCTTTGTGAAAAATCAATAAAATATATTAAAAAAAAAAAGTTGTCCCACTTTGAGGCCAAGGACCAGGCTCTGATCCTGCTGGCTGAAGCAGTCCTGAGATCAAGACTGTTTCTGCAAGGAGGCATGATGGTGAGTTTGGCTGAGGGTCATACTTGAAGAAGGACTCAGCTGCAAGACCTTACTCAGCCCATTCCACCACAAGCTAAGTAAATAACTCAATTTTGGCCGAGAATCTGGGCCACACAACAGAGAATTTTTTAATACAGCAAAAGGTAATTACAAAACTCTTCCTTTGACTTTTACTCAGGAAACTAGTACATATGCCAATAAAACACATAAAGAAGGGGCATGTTGCTTCCTTAAAAAAAAGATAAGGGAAGAAAAGAAAAAGCAGCATGGTGTAGTGAGAAGAAATGTCACAATGTAAACACCTTCTAGCTAGTTTTTACTTCTTAAGAGCATTTGAACATCGCCTGCCACAAAAGTGGTCAAAGCTTATTGGTCGACATAATTAATGCATTAGTTATTCCTATGCTCCTTTTTAAGTTAACAAAAATAACTTCCTTTGAAAACAACAGCCACATAGTCTGCGTTGGTTACTTGGCTGGAACTTTTGTAGCTTTTCTGTAATGAGGGATGTTTTCCATCAAAACAGCCCGTGCCATTGGAGGACCTCTACCAGCCTTCTCAGAAGGGACAGGGAGGAATTCTTCGAAGGGATAATTTTGGGTTGTCTTCAGGTTCAAGTTAAATTCCCAGACAAGCAGAGCTCTCTGAGTCAGTTTGGTTTCAAACTGGGCACAGTAACTTAATAGCTCTGGGACCCAAATCAAGTTCCTGGACCTCTCTCACTCCCAGGTTCTTGACTGCAAAATCACAATGTTCATAAGAACCTTTCAGGCTATTGTGTGTCTTTAGTTGTATTTGCATGCAGGGCTAAAAGAATACTTGGGACATCTTATTAATAATTATAATAAAGTGGGAAATCTCCATTTACGCAAAACACAGAACCTAGAAATCATAAAGGAAAAGTTGGTGTGTGGTATTTTTTTTTAAACTTTGCAGAGAGCTTTGACTTATAAAATAACAACAAAAATATTTGTAACCTTTCAAAGAAAGCTAACGTTTTAAATATATCAAAGCATGTTATAAAACATAAAAAAAAACAAGGCCAAAATCCCAATTTTTATAAAATGGGAAAAGGATATACAGATGTAGTTTCAAGGCAACCAAATATAAGTGATATGTACACATATGGAAAATGCTTTTATTCCCGTTGTGAAATGTTATTTCATGCCTCTATGCCTGAGACACTCTTCCTCCAGCTAAATTACCCTCCCCTGTTTGTTTTTTTTCCAATAAAATATCCTTTTATCCCTTAATGTACAGCATAGGTGTGATGTCTTTTAGAAGTTGTCAGACCAGATATCCTCATATTTCCGAAGGGGCTTCTGTTACTACATTTTACAAAACAATGAGCTAACACTCTGCATGTCTGTTTCTCCGCTAGATTGCCATTTAAGGGTTTGACTAATAGGACTGAGCTAAAAGAAAATAAGATCATTCTAGGTAAACATCAGGTGAATTAAATTGAAACTGATGAAAAAAGAGCCATAATTGTACTTATGGGAAGGAACTAAGCTTTATTATCTACTTACATGCAAGTTGTTGTGATTTTTCTAAACCCTTCCCAAAATTGTAATGGTCTCTTCGTTAAACTTTCCATAAATTACCCATTTGGTGGAGCCATCTATTTTTTGCCAGAACCCTACTGATATGCAGTCTCTTTCCAAATTAATGACTGTGCATTTATACTCAAGGTAATTACTAAGCTGTGTTAAATTACTAATGTGGTTTGTCCAACAGTTGTTTGGTGTTCAGAATTGACAGTATGTCCTCAGTTGCTTTATTTTGTATGAGAAACTTTGTAAGAACTAGTTTATAAGGCAGCTTGCACTTCTCTAAGGACAATGTTGTGAAAAAATGGTTACTTTTCTATTCTACCAGATAAGGTAGGTCTTAGGGAGAAACCACCTCCTCATTCCCCTCACTTTTTGTAGTACCTGTCTTTTGTTCTTATTCTCTTCTCCCACCCTCCAAACACTCAGATCTTTATGTATTTATGAAGAATTAGTTATTCAGCAACTTATTCACTTAAAAGCCATTTCCCCATCTAATTTAAATTGTAGATTATATAGACTGAGATTCCTTTGTTTATCAGAATTCTGAATTCCCTTTTTAAAAGAAAAATGTTGTATTAGAATAAAAACTAATTTATTCCAATACAGCATTTCTATCAACAATCAAATATTGCTGATATTTGATGAGAATGATTGATGGAAAAATAGAGAAGAAAATTGTATTTACATTGGTTATTAGTCAAATTGTAATTATACAACTAAATTTAGCCAAAGAGCTTTTATTGTTTCTGAAAGTTCTAGGTGAGAAAAACTGAATACATAATTTATCTGGTTGATGATATTATAATATAGATTAGTAAAGCTAAAATAACAATATTACAAATTAGCAACAATAGAATTAGAAAAAAAGTAAGAATATAATAACTAGTTAGATTTGTTTGTAAGAACACAATAATAACTAATTAGATTTGTTTCTTTAATGAAAGGGAATTAATATCAATTAAGCACATTTTACTAGACATCGTTTAGTGTTTTCACACATGGTACTTCATTTACTTTCCAGAACCATCCTGTGAAAAGGCATTGTTATATTTCTTTTGCTGTTGAAGAAACTATAGGTCTGGGAGATTTTCTGTCTTGTCTAGACTATCAGTATAGGGCAGCTCATTACTTGAATTTCAAACTCTATGTATATTAGTGAAGACAGTATTACTAGCTGTCATAATAATAACTCCAAGATCTTGATGCCTTGACACTATGCATATATATGCTGTTATTACATTTGTCTTATACATGGGGTAGGGCACGGAAAGAGAATGATTTGCTCCATGTAATCTTACAAGATCCACAAATAGGGGGATCTGTATTTAACATATAGCCACAAAATCAACCAGGACATCAATATCAGTTGGCAGAAGGGGATAAGAGAAAAGAAGAAGGAGAAGGAGAAGGAGAAAAAGAAGGAGAAGGAGGAGAAGGGAGAGAGAGAGAGACAGAAAGAGAGAGAAACTATATGAGTGATTGAGAGGTTTTATGGGCAAGGCCTGGGTGCTGCATGTCAAACTCTTTCACATTCCCTTGGCCAGAATCTAGTCATATGGCCCTGGCTGGTATGGCTCAGTTGTTTGAGCATCATCCCATGCACCATAAAGTCACCAGTTAAATTTTCTATCAGAGCACATGACTAGGTTGTGGGTTCAATGGGAGGCAACCAATTGATGTTTCTCTCTCCCTCTCCTTTCCTCTTTCTCTAAAATATATAAAAACGTTTTAAAAATTAGTCATATAGTCACATCTAAATTAAAAGAAGGTCTAAAAATAAAACAAGTCTAGGTGTATTCTCAATAAAAAAGAGAAATGGATGTCATGAATCACTATCTAGGCCCTTTCATAACAAGTTAGGAATTATTTTAAGATTAAATTATAATAGCCTGTCATCCTCCAGTGACCATTAACTTTCCCCGTAAACTGTGAATTGCATTGATGTGTAATCCCAATATGGGATAAAGCTACAGGACAGTACCAGAATATGGGTCTTGAAGAGTCTCTATGGCTGCTTTATAGTTTAAGGAAGAGCCTCACTTATGATATGGGTCTTGTGCTTGTTATCATAATAACTTCCTATCAGTGTGCAATAATGACTTGTATCATTGCCAAGTTTATCTATGATTTACAACTTTTAATTACATTTATGAGAGTGTTATCTGGGAAACTCTGACCTATTTCTACCCTTCCCTCAGCCTAAGAATTTAATTCTTCTTAAGAATTAAAAAGTTAATAATTTCCTTTAACTCAACAACTTATTAGAATGAATATATTGGATTAAAACTTCTGAATTGCTACCTTTTTCTTATATATCAGTGTGCATCATGAAAACAGAATCACTGTTTAAAAAGCAAACAAACATGATAAAAGTCTCTTTCAATGGAAACACCAATAGTACAGCCTCATCAAATACATTTTTATCTCATTTATAATACAAGCATACTTTTTATCATGTGAGGAAAAACATCATGTTTAAGAATTATAATTGATAAATCAGCAATTCATGATCCTACTAGATTTAATAAACATTTTTCTTATAGATATAATGGATTATTTCCATATAAAAATGCATAAAATGATTTAGGTTTTTTGACAAATGAAAATTCCAATTATGCCCAGAAGAGAAAATGATCAATCAATAAATATTCTAGAATTAAGATTTAGAAGTTGGAGTTAGGAAATGAATCAGGAATCAGAGAGTTTTTAGGAAGTTTGACTCAAAATTACTGAGGTAAGCTTCTACAATATCAGAGGTTTTTATTTTCCCCAATGTGTAATAACTGACCAACTAAACATCTGCTTGCTTAACCACAGAATTAAATAGGTTTCCTCTTACAGTCATATTTTTCCAGTAGGAGGTAATAATGAACCAAAAGAAAGCATTGTGTTTAATTTTCTAATGCTAAAACATTCTTTTAGAATTCCTTTCACAACTTTCAGATCTTAAATAAATTTTTGACATGAGTTGCTTTACATCAGCTTGCTGTTGTCTGTGTATGTAGGTAGAAATACTTATTTAAAAGTATATTTCAATTAATGTGAAATATAAAAAGACTATTCAACACTTTAACCTCTAAACATTTTGAAGGACAAAAAATAAACAGGCAAGCTACTGCAACTACAGGAATACCAGTTATCAGAGTCAAATATATGTGCAAATTTTACTTGGTTTATTTCAATCTAGAGGAGCAGAAAATGCTTCATCATGAACAGAAATTATTTTATAATAGAACATTCATCACTGATATAATACAAGCCCCTTCAGAGCAGACCAAGCACATTGTTACTGACAACTGAAAGGAGACTATTGAAAGGACGAAACCTGAAGGTCATTTTGGACTTTCTTATTTTCTAAGACTTCACAAAAGCACAGAGAAATTCCAACCATCCATTCCTTCCTATTATGTTTACATAAATTAAGTCAGAAAGCTAATGATTGTACCTGTCATATGAATATCTGTGTCTTTAAATAATATTAAGAAAATTATACCACCTTCTTATTATTTTCTTTTGCAAGTAATACAGGGCTTAACAAATTATTGAATAGAAATGAGTGATAACAGAACAGTTTATAATTGGACAGTTTATATAATTATCTTAAAAAGAGGTCAGCAAACTATAGTCCATGTATTAAATCCAATAATCTACCTGTTTTTGTATATGTCAAGAGCTAATTTTTTTTACATTTTTCTATGAAAACAAACACAAAAAAAGAATATTCCAGGGTATATAAGAATTATGTGAGATTCAAGTTTTTTTAAAAGCTTTATTAAAATATAGCTGTAATCATTCATTTACATATCCTCTATGTCATCTTTTGCATAAAAATTGCAGAGTTGAGCCTGGCTGAGGTGGTTCAATGGTTGATCTTTGACCTGTGAACCAGGAGGTCACTGTTCAATCCCTGGGGTCAGGGCACATGCCCAGGTCACAGGCTCAATCCCAGGTGGGGAAGCCAATCAATGATTCTCTCTCATCATTGATATTTCTCTCTCTGCTTCTCTCTGCCTCTCTGAAATCAATAACAATATATCGTTTGAAAAGAACAGCAGAATTAAGTTGTGACAGACACTTTATGGCCCCCAAAATCTAAAATACTTACTATTTTAATTATGATGTGTCTTGGTGTAGTCCTCTTTGGATTCCTTTTATATGAGGTTCTGTGTGCTTCCTGGACTTGTAAGTGTATTTCTTTTACCAGAAAATACCAAGAGCAAAAGACAAAGAGAGAATATTAAAAGCAGCAAGAGAAAGACAGTTCATTACCTACAAGGGAGCACCCATACGACTGTCAGCTGATTTCTCAACAGAGACGATGCGGGCCAGACGGGAGTGGCAAGAAATTTTCAACGTGATGAATAGCAAGAACCTACAACCAAGAATACTCTATCCAGCAAAGCTATCATTCAGAATTGAAGGGCAGATAAAGAGCTTCACAGAGAAGAAAAAGCTAAAGGAATTCATCAACTCCAAACCAGTATTATATGAAATGATGAAAGGTACTCTTTAAGAAGAGGAAGAAGAAAAAGGTAAAAGACAAAAAATTATGAACAACAAATACATATCTATCAACAAGTGAATCTAAAAATTAAGTGAATTAAAAATTTGATCAACAGAATAAACTGGTGAATATAATAGAATCAGGAGCACAGAAAGGGAGTGGACTGATCATTCTCAGGGGGAAAGGGGTGAGGGGTGTACAGGGAGAGTCTGGACAAAAATCATACACCTATGGATGAGGTCCACGGGAGGGAAGTGAGGGTAGAGGCAAGGGTGGGAGCTGGGTGGAGAGGCACTATGGAGGGGGAAAAAGAGAAACAAATGTAATAATCTGAATAAAGCTTTAATAAAAAAAATAAAAAAGTAAAATACTTACTATTTGACCCTTTCTGAAAAAAATTTGACTTCTCATCTAAAGCATAGTAGAAGTTAGTGCATTTTTCATTCATAAAAAAAGGTTCAGTGAAAATATGTTTTCTAGACCAGTATAATATGCATGGCACCGTCTACCCCAGATGATATAATTAAGAATGAGTTTGCATTTTACATAGCTGTTTCTTGCTGAGTCTTAACAACATTTGTCTGATAATAAGCCTGATCCAACCTGGTAATAAATTCCTCACACCCTTCAATTTCTGAATCCTGGAGGAAAAATTAGGGGGTAGAGGACATGAAAGAAAGTAAAGTCCTATAGATTGTATCTAAAATGAGTCACAGAAAAAATACAAACATCATAATAATATAAAAGAATCAACACATTCCAGGTGGTTATGGTACCTTTGTAAGTAACCTGATTATTAATAATAAAAAGAGAGCAAAGGGAAAATAGATGCATACTTAGTAAAGTTGGGGTGACATTGGGCAGGTAAGTATCAGTCACACCTCAATAGAAGGGTTGTTAGCTACAGTAGCATGGCCACTGCAAGAGTAGCATGGCCACTGCAAGAGTGTGAAATTCAGGATACTTAGCTTCCTAAACAAAGGAACTTACTCTCTTATCACTCATGTGCTCTTTGTTCTTCTTGGTGTATTTCACTTGACTCCTGGCTTGTGGGGTACTCTTGCTCTTGCTTCCTGGAATTTGCCCACATGGCCCAAAGCCATATGGACCCCCACACACAATGGACTAGTGGATTGTAAGTAGCCTGATGCTGAGCTGAACCCGATTTCAACATGGTGTGGAAACTCTGGACTCTGGCTTTGCTTTTAACTCTATTGAAACCCCAGCTACACCATTCCCAGGATGGATTAAGGGAAATGTGACTTTAGAGACCCAGGAATGGAATTTCTTGAAAATAAAACTTTCTACCATATCCATCTTCCTATGGGGGCTTCTAGAAATACTTGTTCCACTGCTACCCCGAGAACCCCAAGAACTAGCAATGGAGACAAGCCTCTGAGGCTTTTCTCTGATATCAGTTGCATTTTCCTTTTTGTTTGTAAATGCTGCTAATTTAACACAATGGATGTATGTTTTATGACAGCAACCACTTGAAATCTTTTCTTAGGGGGATGTGTAGCATATTCAATGTGAGGAATGGTTATGAATTTTATAACTCAGTGTCTACAGTGACATAGGAATACGGTTAAGGAAAATCAAATGAGATAACACCAATACATAAGCATCTGAACAAAGCCTGTTTCTTCTGTGGTTTTGTGATGTGGCTAAAATATCTTAATCTATCACTGAAACCTATGCCTTGCAGTGTTAATTTAGACTTGTTGACAGTTGTGTGGGAGGAATGGTGTCAAAAATACAGCCATATATTTTGCACCCCTTAGTTAAATGCCACTCACATTTTCTAGCATGAGCCTTTTATTGACTGAGATTTCACCTTAGAGGCAAAGACTGGCAGCGTAGAAAGCCTGGGTGTTTTCGATTGGCTCTTTGTTTGATGCAGAGTCAAATAAATGCCTGAGTCCATCAAGAGATTTCCAAGTGCTTTTGAATGTTCAGGGTACAAATAAAGCTTTGCCTTTGAAAGGACAGAGAATATAACTTCATGCTATAAGACCTACATCTATTTCATTAAAAGCACCATTTTTTTAAATGGTTCCCATGTAGATTTCTCAAGAAGTGAATCCTGGCCAACATTCTCACACAATTGTTATCATTAGTTTATAAAGTAAATTGTTGTCTCAGGATATTTTTAAGGAATAAAAACTTTAAAACAAGTGAGATACTACGTCCATCTAAAAAAAGCTACAGGCAAAACGTATTATGCATTGTGACAAATTCTGATGTGGATTTTAAACAAGTGACCCTTAATTTTCAGTTCTTATTTTGCTATTGTATATTCTGGGAATTATATGTAAATTGCCTCTAAAAAACATTTACATGAATAGCCATGGTGAGAGCAAAAAAAGGCTTTTCCTTACATTTTAAACATAAAGTAAAACATTTTACATGTAAAAGGCTAAAAATTAAAATTCTGAAAAGTTGGGCATACAACACATTTTAGTTTGTTATCATAAAATAACTATGTCTTTATTAATAATATATATATGGATGTTAACAGTATTTCTGTAGAACAAACTCAAAGACATAGGAAGTCGTTATAATGGGGAACTTGTTATTTTTATTAGTAATAGTAGCTTCCTTCTCATAGTAATTATCACCATCTCAACCCATTCTGCCTGATTGAGTTATAGAGAGAGAAGTTCAATCTAGGCTTTTATAATTTGTATGGGATCATTTACCAAGTATTTTTTAATATGTAATTGTAATTTATGACTAGGTAATATAATGAACTCATTGGAACCATGTTATCAAATAATTTCTTTTATTTCTGAATATATCAATATTGAATGTGTTATTCCAAAGACATATTGTCTAGTAGATTTCTACTATCCTCATAACCACTTTTGGGTAGTGGTATCTCATGCTGACTTTTGCCAGTAGCTTTTTAAGAGGCATACAAAATATCTTCCTTGTTTTAACATCCACGGAGACATTTGTTCCATATTTAATAAAAATTCTTCTCTTCTGTAAGATTTGGACCCTCACCCATTTTCCAGCTTGGCTATCAAAGCAAGAATGGCTATTATTGTTAATATAGCCACATACAATTTTGAAACCAATAAAACATGATAGTATTTTAATATTTTAATTCTGCAAACTAAAAGTACAAATAATTGTAATGAGTTATTTTAGCCCAGGGACATTTTCTATGCATGAACCTTTGGTCAGGATCAAATTCAAGGTTCTTTGGCATGAACCAAATGTCTCCATGGATGTTTTAGAGAGGACCAAATGTCTGCTAATTGGGAAAAGCCTTGTACTGAATGAAATAAAAATGAACTAAATTGATTTATAGAAAATAAAACCACACCAGTTTTATAATATACATTTATCAAACACATATAAATAAAATGAAGCACACTATACACACGAGAATGGTCACATGTAAGAGAGGATAACAGGAAGAATATATGTTTACAAAAGAACAAATTAATACATGGAATGAGAAGAGCCTTATGCAAGCCAGTGATGACAGTGTTTTATCAACTAAGGATTGGTAGTAACTCAGGCTTATACACTTCAGAATCAATAAATAAATACACGGAAGCTAAGAGATTTATTCTGTCATATTGGAGCAAATAGAACATTACTCAAGGGCTCTGATCAGAGGGGATGTAGTCAGAGTGTGGGTGCTGCAATGTCATCCTCAGGAGCTCTGAAGGCTGAGCACATGGAAATGCACAACGCTAGAGTCCAGACAAGAGACAGGTGGAGAGTTTTTATTACATTAGAGGCCTGGTGCATGAAATTTGTGCACGGAGTGGTTGTTCCCTCAACCCTGCCTGCACCCTTTGCAATTGGGGAACCCTACATCTTTTTCTTATCTAGCTAACCTCTTCACATTAAAAAAAATTAGCTGAAATATTACCTACTCTAGGAAATTCTCTTTGAAATATGTCTTTACAATCTGTATTAAGTATTTTCATAGTGTACCATTCTTTTTCTTTAAGAGCTACTTAGAGTGGATGCAATGTGGTTTTCATTCTTGCATCTGAAATTTTTCTTCTTGCTCTTGTAATAGCAAAGCTTATCCAATTTACATTTGCCCTTCAAGGGCTTATATTTGGTTCAGTTTCTAGTTGGATCCCTGCTTTTTTTTAAACAATAAATTTGGGTTGTGATAGTAAGCCTTACTTGTAATCAAGCCTGTAGGTCTCTCTATCTGAATATTTCTATAACACCTATCACTTTAGCATACCAGCGATTGTGTTCATTTATAGAAAATAACAATAAATGTCACCTGCTCATTTAATTTTCTAGTAATATTTTATGGCAAGATGTATTATTCCAGTAATTTAACTATTACAAAACTGAGGTGTACAGAAATAAATTACATTGAACAATAAAGAATGACTCAGATATCAAAGCATAGTATATTTAGGGCCTCCCTTGTCCTGTGTCTCAGATATCATAGCATAGTACACAGTTCACGTGGAACTCAGCTTCCTTTAAAATAGGAAGGGATGCCATACTCATGAAGCAGCTACTTCCACACATTTTTTAAAATTTAATTCATAGCACATACTCTTTGTAATAATTATTGGAAAATCATCCTAGCAATTGCCTCTGTTCCTATCTATATTATTGCCTTACATTCTGGTGTTATTACTCTGCCTTTATCATCCACTCACTCTAATAAGATTGTGAAATTTTAAGGGCAGAGATCAGGACTTGAGTTTGCATTTCTCTGTCATGGTGCCTAGATAAACACTCAAATACCATCCAGTCCAAATGACTGTGATGAGAAAGGCCCACTGTTGCTGGAGACCTCTGATTTTTATCTAAGAAGCCTCACTTGTTCTGTGCCTTTGCAGAGGGCTGAGTAGGGGCTGAGGGAATTTGAGGAAACCCAGACAGAATTCTACTCCTAAAAGATTTTGCTAAGCTGGTGCCCGGGACTCCAGACATTTGTCCAATTAAAATTCAGACACACAGCAATAACAAAGCCACTGTTCTCCTACTGCTAATGCATGGGGATCAAACTCCAGCCTGCAGGAACTCACCCCTGCAGTCAGGACCAGGCCTGGGCTGGTGCTCCTAACTCTGGGCAGAGGGAGACTTCCCATGGCTGCAGGCTAGAGGCCCTGTACGCCACATCACGCCCCCAAGGGGTTCCTAGTGCAGGTTGGTCAGCGGAACCATTTCTTCATTGGGGATTGCAGGACAGCTTGGCCAGGCCTAGCCTGGCCTATTCTCCCCATGATCGTGGGGCAGCTCGGCCTGGCCTGTTGGCTGCATGATCTTGGGGTGGATCGGCCTGGGCTTTTCACCCTGTGATCACAGGGCAGCTTGGACCCAGGCAGGCAGCCTCCGGCATTACCCTACCACCTGCCCCGGTCCAGACTGCGACTTGTGTTCTGCAGGCAGCATAGGGCGCTGCCTGCACCACCTTCCTATGCAAATTTATCCGCCATCTTTGCTGAGTTGATTTGCATATCACTCCTGATTGGCTGTGGGCATAGCAGAGGTACAGTCAATTAGCATTTTTCTCTTTTATTAGTGTAGATACATAATGCTATTAGAATGCAATGGCAAGGCATCCCTCCACACACACACACCCTTTTTTTTTTCTGAAAGCAAAAGCAAAATCAAACCCGACTGAACCCAAAAAGAGCTGCGGATCACCTTACCTGATTAATTTCAGCCATCCTCCAAACAGATCCCCTAGGGACATGGGATTGAAGGGTTCCTGGCTGTATGCCTGCTCCCTCTGAGATCCTTTAAGTTGCGAATCATCTCAGTAAAATCAGTAATTCATTCATACAAGATTTGATGTTAAGGTGATTTCTTTTAACTTGCTTTTTTAAACATTTAGGGAGAATAATGTATTCATTTCTGAGCAACTTAGAAATAAAATGTAGATTTTTACAATGCACCTGCTTCATTTCCACATTGTTTGTCAACAAACGCAAGCAGCATTTAATCTTTAATTCCATCAACCTCAATTAATTGTTTTGGCCTAACACTGAACTGAATGCTAAGAACATGGCTATGAGAAAGTTTAGGTATTTTCCTTAGGGAACTCCCATATATAAATATTTTTCATGCATAATAAATAGAGCCAAGGCTGTAAATAGAGGGAAAATAATAAACAAAACAGGAAAATTTGAGGACCACATAAGGAGAAGGAATAAGGCAGACAGAGCAGCATATACAAAGACAGAAGATTAAAAGAGTTTGGCTCTTTAGGAATGCTGAGAAATTTTCTAGCGAGAGAGATAGGTACTTAGAAGGGAGCCAACAAAGGGGTATAGTAAGTGCAGTTGAGAGTGGGTTATACATTGTTTTAGATGCCATGATTGTGGATGTAAACTTCACCAGAAGAAAATGGAAGAAGTATCTCAGGTTTTTAGCAGAGAATGACATGATCCGTTTTACATTTTGAATAATAACCCTGCCAATGAATCCTTTCCAGGTTGAAAATTAGGCTATTGTACAAATATGGGCAGGGTGCCAAATAATAAATGCATTTCATCTGTAGAGAAAAAAGAATATATTCCTATGCCCCCACTCACCTCAATTTTAATTCCTTTTAAAAATGTGAATTTTGGCCCTAGTTGGTTTGGGTCTGTGGATAGAGCATTGGCCTGCAGAATGAAGGGTCCCAGGTTTGATTCCAGCCAAGGTCACACGCCTGCGTTGTGGGCCCAATCCCCAGTAGGGGGCATGCAGGAGGCAGCCAATCTATGAATCTTTCTGATCATTGATGTTTCTATCTCTCTATCCCTCTCCCTTCCCTTCCTTTCTAAATCTACAGTCTCATGGACATATCCCAAATCTTAAATATTTATTGAACAAGTCATTCCAGTTCAAGATATGGTGTATCTCTTTGTTCTTCAATTATAGGGCTTGTTTCTGCTACCATTTATTTACTTGCTATTTTTGTTTTGGTTTTGAAGTTCAGAAACAAAATTAGATTCTTGTGTTTATTGAATAAAACCAACGTGTCCTGGGATGCCAAGAAGTTTGAGGATATCTAGCAAATTTTTTATTCCCCTTCTTCTAATTTCTACATTGAAAAATAAACAAGGGAAGGGAAGAATAGGAGAAAAACGGAGCAGTGAGGAGAGGAGGCTAAGGGAAGGGAAAGGAGGAGAGTAGAAAAGCAAAGAGATGGGTGGCTTAACATTTTTGAAGAATACTTGACCCGTAAAATCTGATAAAGTGTACTGAAATGTGTTATTTCCATAGGCATGTTAATCTTATGGTGTGATTTGGAAATATTTTCTTAGTTACATGTAAATTCAGCAAGATTGGAAATATTTTCTTAGTTACATACAAATTCAGCAAGATTGTTTTAAATTTCTCTTTCCTTTTAGAAAGAATGATTTAAATTATTATTATTATTTTTTTTACTTCTGTGTCCACTCCTTCATTCGGTTCCCTTTAGTTCAGGTCTAGCTAGCTTATTATTTAGATTTAGACATTGACTTGTTGCCACCAGTCTGACATAGAATGTTTTTATGAAAGTTTTGAAGAACAGCATCAATAAGAGCAAATACACGCATACATTAGAGGCACTCTCAGTAAACACTGGTGCTGTTTATTTGGCTATTCAATATCAGTATTATTAGATAATAAAGATACAATATAATAGACAGTTTACATTACAAATACTGATCATTTACTACCACAGTTATTATATTTATTTTTATTAAAGTAAGTTTATGCTAGAAATGTTGGGGAAATCATAGGATATAATAAAAGCATTATGTGTAATCGATTCTTTCCTCTCTAGCAATTCCTCTTGTATAAATCATTCCTGTCTTGGTTTTATATATTCATGTATCCTACAAAGTAAAATTTTATTTCACTTATAAATAACACAAACATTTTATATATTATTTAAAAACTCATAAAACACAATGTTTTATCGATGCAAAGTATTCTATAACAATGATGTTCTCATTTGATAAACACTATGGTACAGGGATTATGGACAAGAGTTCAAGAGGCAGATTGCCTGAGCTTTAATTTCCACTTTAGGTAGAAATGTGCCATGTGGGGGATAGGAAGATGGTGACCAGCAGGAAGGTAGGGAGGGAGAGAATGTGAGAGAGTGAGGAAACCATAAAGGAGAGTGTAGATGTGTGTAGTTTGTGTGTATGAGCTAGGACAGTTAGATTCTGCAGGTCCTCCAAGAACTGCCAATCTGGGCAGTCTTAGACGGTGGAGCCCTGTGCACAAAGCAGACACTTCTGGGAGGCCAGTGTGGGCACAGAGACCATGCCATCCTGAGAAACAGAACTGCTTGAGAGTAGGATCCTGGCTTCGGCACCACCCAGTCACATCTCAGACACAAACCTGGAGCCTGCAGCCACTGGGGACAGAGAACTGCGACCACAGCTTCAGACCAACAGACAAGAATCCAGACATCCTGGCAGCAGATTTCTGTGAGTCAAAGAGCTCATCCCCCACCCTGCAGGATCGCAGATAGCATCATAATAACTGATAGACCTGCCCCTCGCTTGGCCACGGCATGCCCCTACCAGAGTTTGAGCTTGGGAGTGCACAGGGACCTCAGCGCCCCTATGGGAATTTGAGTTTGGGAGTGCATGCACAGAGACTGGAATCTGCTCCTCTCACTGCAATCCGGTGACCACACCTGAAGCCCACGCAGGGCAGCAGTGCCACCTGACTTTGATTCTGGGCAAGTACACACATAAGTCTGTTTTCCGCAGTGCACACAGAAGGCTGTTTATCACAGTGTAGGCATGCCACAGTGCTACTGTGTCCCCCAGTCCCCCACGGTGACTGGGACCCAGATTCTCCTGGCTAGAGGCAGCACTGAGTACCACTGACTTGACTCTGTTTCTTACCATGTACAACTGGAATCCCTGACTCATAGCACCTTCACACTAAGAGCCAGTGACTCCAATTCTTGGTGCATGCATACATGGGGACCCTGAGTCTCAGCAAGAAGCTGCATAAGGCAACAGAGAATCTGATACTTGATTCTTAGACACAGGAAAACTCTGACTCCTGGCCTGCACTAAGGGACTCATTTTCGGCACATGCCAACAGCTCAGTGCAGGCAGGGTCCATGATTCTAAGTGCACACATGAGACCACACTGAAGGCTGGTAACATTGACCCTAGGCGAGCCTGGTTCCCACCAACCCACGGCAGTCACACGTGTTAGTGTCAGTGCACTTCAGTGACACTCGGGTGGTGCAGAGCTCCCATGGCACATAGCCCAGGTCCACACAATTCAAAGTCTGAACTTTCTGGTGATAATCAGAATGGGGAGATGACACAATCTCCAGAGGAAAGAAAATGAAGAAAAAGGAAATTAGTGAAATTGAAGCATGCAACATGCCAAAAAAGAATTCAGAGTAATGGTCGTGGAATTCATACATCGGATGGATGAGAAAATCAACAACCTATTCAAGAATCAGGAAGAAATGAAAAGTGATATAGCTATAATCAAAAACACCATGAAAAGTTTCAACAGTAGACTAGAAGAAGCAGAGGACTGAATTAGTGAGTTAGAAGATCAGGTACAGAAACAAGCCCAATCTGAATAGCAACTGGAGAAAAAAATTAAAAGCAGGAGGAAAGCCTAAGGGAGCTTTGGGACAGCATGAAACAAAGTAACATATGTATAATAGGGCTGCCAGAAGGACAAGAAGAGCAGCAAGGGTTAGAAAGTCTATTTAAAAAAAAAATTACAAAAAATTTCCTGGATATGGGGAAGAAAAATGTTACATAAGTACAAAGTCCCAAGCAGGATCAATCCCAGAAGACCCACACCAAGATACATCATAATTTCAGTGGCAAATATTAACAAAAAAAGGGAGAATCTTAAAGATGGCAAGAGAGAGCCAGAAGGTTACCTACAAAGGAGCCCTCATCAGATTATAAAATGATTTCCCAACAGAAACACATCAAGCTAGAAGGGAATGGAAGGAGGTATACAAAGTGTTGCAAAGCAAAAGGCTGAATCCAAGAATACTCTATCTAGCAAGATTATCAATCAAATTTGAAGGGGAAATAAGGAGCTTCACAGACAAAAAAAGGCTAAAGGGGTTTATCACCACCAAACCAGCAATGCAAGAGATGCTCAAGGGAATGCTGTAAAAAGAAGAAATAAAAAGATAAGAAGAAACACAGACACAAAAATAGATACAACTACAAACAAGTACCATTCAGTAATACCTTTAAACATAAATGAACTAAATGCTCCAATCAAAAGACATCGGGTGGCTGAATGGATAAAAAAATGACCCATATATATGCTGTCTACGAGAGACCCAGCTCAGAACAAGGGACTCACACAGATTGAAAGTGAAGGGATAGAAAAATGTCTTTCAGGCAAATGGAATGAAAAAAAAAGCTGGGGTAGCAATACTTATATCTGACAAAAATACAAAAATATACCTCAAAGTGAATGCCATAACAAAAGATAAAAACGGCCATTTCATAATACTAAAAGAATCACTACAACAACAGGATATAACTCAGAAAAACATTTATGCATCCAACACAGGAGCACCCAAATACCTAACAAAACTCCTGAAAGATATCAAGGGAGAGATTGACAATAATACAATACACCACTGAGACTACTGGATAAAACCTCTAGACAAAAAAATCAGCAAAGACACAGCAATCCTAAATGACTCACTAGATCAGATGGACTTAAATGACATCTTTAGAACATTGCATCTCAAAGCCATAGAATATACGTTCTTCTAAAGTGCACCTGGGACCTTTTCAAAGATAGACCACATATTGAGTGACAAGCAAAGTCCCCCTAAGTTTAAGAAGATTGAAATCATACCAAGCATCTTCTGAGACTACAATAGCATAAAATTAGAAATAAGCTACAATAAAAACAATCCAAAAATATTAAACACTTGAAAGCTGAATAGCATGCTATTAAGTAATTACTGGGTTACCAATGAGATCAAAGAAGAAAATAAAGCATCCTGGAAACTAACGACAACAAAAACACAACAATCCAAATTCTATGGGACACAATGAAAGCAGTCTTGAAAGGGAAGTTCATAGCTCTACAGGCCTACTTCAAACAGCAAGAAAAAATGGTAGTAAATCATCTAACTCTACTACTCAAAGAATTAGAAAGAGAGCAACAAGAAAAGCCCACAGTGAGCAGAGGAAAGGAGATAATAAAGATCAGAGTAGAAATAAATGACATAGAGACAAAAAAAATACAAAAGATCAATAAAACCAAGAGCTGGTTCTTTGAAAGGATAAACAAGATCGATAAACCTTTAGTCAGACTCACGAAGAAGCAAAGAGAGAGGACTCAAATAAAACAAATCAGAAATGAGAGAGGCAAAATAACAATATACCCCACAGAAATACAAAGGATTGTTAAAAGGTACTTTAAACAACTCTACTCCAACAAACTAGACAACCTGGAGGAAATGGACATATTCCTAGAAAAATACAACATTCCAAAACTCAATCAGGAAGATTCTAAAAATCACAATAGGCCGATAACTATGGATGAAATCGAAGCAGTCCTCAAAAAGCTCACAGCAAACAAAGACCCAGGGCCAGACAGCTTTACAGGGGAGTTATATCAAACATTCAAGGAAGAACTAAAACCTATCCTCCTCAGACTATTCCAAAAAATTCAAGAGGAAAGAACACTTACAAGCTCCTTCTATGAAGCCAGCATCACCCTAATATCAAAATCAGATAAAGACAACACAATGAAAGAGAATTTCAGACCAATATTCCTCATAAACATAGATGCCAAAATCCTCAACAAAATTCTAGCAAATTGGATCCAGCAATACATCAGAAAGATAATACACCATGACCACAGAAGATTTATCCTGGGGATGCAAAGATGGCACAATATCTGCAAATCAATAAACATGATACATCACATAAACAAATTGAGAGATGAAATCACATAATCATTTCAATTGATGCAGAAAAAGCATCTGACAGAATCCAACACCTTTTCTTGTTAAAAACTCTCAGCAAGGTGGGAATAGAAGGATCATACCTCAACATTATAAAAGCTATATATGAAAAACCCACAACCAACATCATACTCAATGGGCAAAAACTAAAACCATTTCCCCTAAGAACAGGAACAAAACAGGGATGCCCACTCTCACCACTCCTGTTTGACATAGTACTGGAAGTACTAACCATTGTGATCAAACAAGAAGAAGAGATAAAAGACATCCAAATTGGAAAAGAAGAAATAAAACTGTCCTTATTTGCAGATGACAGAGTATTAAACATAGAAAATCCTAAAGACTCCATCAAAAATTATTAGACTTAAGGAATGAATTTGGCAATGTAACAGTATATAAAATTAATGCCAATAAATCTATGGAATTTCTTTTTTTTTTAAATATATTTTATTGATTTTTCACAGAGAGGAAGGGGGAGGGGTAGAAAGCTAGAAACATCGATGAGAGACATCGATCAGCCGCCTTCAGCACGCCCCCCACTGGGGATGTGCCCACAACCAATGTACATGCCCTTGACCGGAATCTAACCTGGGACCCCTCAGTCTGAAGGCCAATGCTCTATCCATTGAGCCAAACCGGTTTCAGCTGGAATTTCTTTACACTAATAGTGAACTTATAGAAAGAGAGACTAAAAAAGCAATCCCATTTACCATCACACCAAAAAATTAAGATACATAGGAATAAACTTAACTAAGGAGGTAAAAGACCTACATGCAAAAAAAAAAAACTACAAGGCACCGAGAAAAGAGATAAAGGAAGACATAAACAAATGGAAGAACATACTGTGTTCATGGATTAATAGAACCAACATCATCAAAATGTCCATACGACACAAAGCAATCTACAAATTCAATGCACTCCCCATTAAAATACCTATGGCATATTTCACAGATCTACAATGAACTTTCCAAAAATTCATCTGGAATAAAAAAACAACAAATAGCTGCAGCAATCCTGAGAAAGAAGAACAAAGTAGGTGGGATCTCAGTACCAGATTTCAAGCTGTATTATAAAGCCACTGCTCTTAAAACAGTCTGGTACTGGCACAAGAATAGACATATAGATCAATGGAATAGAATAGAGAACCCAGAAATTGAACCAAACCACTATGCCCAATTAATATTTGACAAAGGAGGCATGAACATAAGATAGAGTCAAGACAGTCTCTTCAGCAAATGGTTTGGGAAAATTGGACAGAAACATACAAAAAAAAAAGAAAAAAGAAACTAGATCACCAACTTACAGCACACACAAAAATAATCTCAAAATGGATAAAGGACTTAAACATAAGATGGGAAACCAAAGAAAAACTAGAGGAATCCACAGGCAGAGAAATCTCAGACATATGCAGAAGGAACTTCTTCACTGATACTGCTCCTAGGGCAATGGAAACCAAAGAGAAAATAAACAAATGGGACTACATCAAAATAAAAAGCCTTTTCACAGCAAAAGAAACCATCAACAAAACGATAAGAAAGCCCACTGCATGGGAGAACATATTTGCCAATGTCATCACCAAAAGGGTTTAATCTCCAACATTTACAGCAAACTCATACAACTTAACAAAAGAAAAATAAACAATCCAATAGGGAAAAGAACCTAAATAGACACTTTTTAAAAGAGGACAGAAGGCCAAAAGACATTTGAAAACATGCTCAAGGTCAATAATTATCAGAGAGATGAAAATCAAGACAACATTGCAGAATCATCTCACACCATTCAGAATGATCAACAAATCAACAAAGGACAAGTGCTGGCAAGGATATGGAGAAAAAAGGAACTCTTTTGCACTGCTGGTGGGAATGCAGACTGGTACAGCCACTGTGGACAACAATATGGAGTTTCCTCAAAAAACTAAAAATAGAACTCCCATTTGACCCAGTGATACCACTTCTAGGAATATATCCCAAGAAACTAGAAATTCCGATCAGAAAGGGTATATGCAGCACAATTAATCATAGCTAAGATTTGGAAAGAGCCTTAGTGCCCATCAGCAGATGAGTAGATAAAAACAGTGGTATATCTGCACAGTGGAATACTATGCTGCAGTTAAAAAGGAGTTCTTAACATTTGCAACAGCATGGATGGAACTGGAGGGCATATGCTAAGAAAAATAAGCCAGTCAGAGAAAGATAAATATCACATGACCTCACTCATTTGTGGAATATAATGAGCAACATAAACTGATGAACAGGGAAAGATCCAGAAACAGAGAAACATCGATCAGACTGCCAAATCTCAGAGGGAAGATAAAGAAGGGTGGAGAAAGGAGGAGAGTTCAAGCAAAGGAGTTGTGTGCATGAATATAAGCCTAACCAATGGACACGAACACCAGGGGGGTGAGGTCATGAGTGGGGGGTTAATGAAGGGATGAGGACACATATAAAACCTTAATAAATAAAGAAATTTAAAAGAAAAGAAATATTTACCACTATTAGTATGTGAACTTGACCAAGTTCTTTAACCTTTCACTGACCCAGTTTCCATATATGAAAACCAGGAATGAAAAACATACCTACTTCATAGGATTGGTCTCCCAAATAGATGGTTTTTATGGATGTAGAACAAAATAAAACAATGTCTAGAATATACCATATATTATATAAATAGTAGATATCATTATTTATTTTCATTATCCTACAGGGTTAGACATTTGGATCATTTTTAACTTTATGGCCTTTTCAATAATGATATGCTTATCAAATTTGAGTATATAAATCTTTCAAGGAATATGATGGTTAAATGATTTGTGATTTTGATATATACTGCAAAATTGTCTTCCAGAAACATTATAAAATTTATACTACCTACTGTCAGCATGTGAGAGACTACTTAATAAGCATTAAGATACCCCATAATTAAGTGAAATGTATTTTATTGGTAGCAAAAGCAAATATTTATTTTTTATTGGTTAATGAAGTTTTCTATTTTTTTCTTTATTGATTAAGATATTACATATGTGTCCTTATCTCCCCATTCCCCTCCCCATCCCACTCCTTTCATGCCATCACCCCCCTGGTGTCTGTGTCCATTGGTTATGCTTATATGCAGGCATACAAGTCCTTTGGTTGATCTCTTCCCCTTAATCCCATCCTTCCCTATCTTCCCTCTGAGGTTTGAGCTTCTGATAGATGCTTCTCTGTCTCTGGATCTGTTTTTGTTCATCAGTTTATGTTGTTCATTATAATCCACAAATGAGTGAGATCATGTGATATTTATCTTTCTCTGACTGACTTATTTTGCTTAACATAAGGCTCTCCAGCTCCAAAATGGATAAAGGACTTAAACATAAGATGGGAAACCATAAAAATATTAAAGGAATCCACAGGCAGCAAAATCTTAGAAATATTCCAAAGCGGTATCTTCACCGATAGCAATGGAAACTAAAGAGAAAATAAACAAATGGGACTACATAAAATAAAAAGAAAAAGAAAAAGCTTTTGCACAGCAAAAGAAACCATCCACAAAACAATCAAAAAAGCCAAGCATATTAAAATATTTGCCAATGTTATCTCCAACTAGGGTTTAATCTCCATTTACAGGGAATTCATACAATTTAACAAAAGGGAGATAAACAATGCAATAAAAAAATGGGGAACAGACCTAAATAGATACTTTTTGACAGAAGACATAAGGAAGGCCAAGAAACATATGAAAACATGCTCAAAGTCACTAATTATTCAAGAGATGCAAATCAAAACAACAATTCAGTACCATCTCATACCTGTGAGATTGGCTATCATCAAATCAACAAACAACAAGTGCTGGTGAGGATGTGGAGAAAAAGGAACGCTGGTTCACTGCTGGTGGGAATGCAGACTGGTGCAGCCTCTGTGGAAAGCAGCATGGAGTTTCCTCACAAAATTTAAAATGGATCTCCCATTTGACCCAGTGATCCCACTTCTAGGAATATATATCCCAAGAAACTAGAAACTCCAATCAGAAAGGATATACACACCCCTATATTCATAGCAGCACAATTTACAATAACTAAGATTTGGAAATAGCAAGGTCCCCATCAGCAGATGAGTGGATTAAAAAAACTATGGTATATATATACAATGGAATGTTATGCTGCTTTAAAAATTTTTCTATTTTTAGAATTGCTTTTCCTTTCTGAATTTCTTCTTTTGGACACATTTTTAACGTTTTAATATTTTATAGATGATAAAACTTAATTTGTGTTATTTATTGCAAAAAAGTTCAACCAGTTTTTTTGGCTTATATTTAAATATCATGAGTTGAGAGTATGTGTCTCATACTTTTTGCTTACATATACTTTTTAATATTAATCTTGTTTTATTGATTTAAGTGCTTTTTTTGGCATATTGTGATCATCATCTCATTTTAATTTCTCTGGGTCATCTGCATTAGACCATATCTTGAAAATGCCATGCATTTGGAATTTGTTTTGATCCAATTTGTCTTCTAATGGCAAAATGTAGCCCATTCACATTTATTGTTTTAATTAATTAGCTCTTGAATCTGATATCTTTTTGTTGTTGTATAATACTAGCTTTCCTATTTATTACCAGCCTCTTAATTTTCTAATTAATATAACTAATGCCTTTCCCTCCATCCCCTCTGTAAGAAATTTCACTGTTAGTGTGGTTATTATGATTATTATTAGTTAAGTCTATTTTTACCTAATTTCAAAGTCAATACTGAAGTTTTTACTAAAACTTCTTTAGTTTCCCTCTAAAACACATATAAAAACTAAAAGCAATTATTTCCACACAGTGGACTCTAGATAGAATATTTGAGGAATGTTTACTACCCATAAATTATAATTTGGTTGCCACAGGTGTAACTTACAAAACAGATTGTAAGAGAAAATGGGAGTAGTAAACATTATGTATCTTTCTGTGTATCTAACTAACACAAAGCTCAGATCCTGAGCCAGTGGGGACATTAGGCAGGTGCTCATTGAAAATGAAAGAAAATATTATAGACATAAGTAGAGAGAGTATTGCTTCTTTAGAAGAAAGAGGACAGATGAAACTAAATTGTCATTTATAATTAAAAAAAATAACCTAGTCAAGAGAACCAATGGAGATATTGCAGGAACCCTCTTCTAGGCCCAAAGAGTCTGATCATGAGAAAGTGAAGAAGAGAATGTTGGATAGAGCACAGACATGTACAATTTTATGTTGTTAACAAATTTTTACGGTGGGTGTAAAGTGTAGTAGTAATCAATAGTGGCAATTACTGTGCTTAAAGTTATTCATCCTTTTGTACAAACTAGCTTGAAAAAGCTACATTTCCAAATTATCATGGAAGAAACACTGAATAGTTTTGTTATAATAAATTTTAAGATATTTGGCCTCTATGCTGAGGAATAAATGTATTTATTGTTTTAAAAAAAGACAATATATTCTGCTTCCAAGGAGACGAAATCATAGAACAGATTAAAGTGAGAAAGTTAACAAGAATCAGAGCTCTGAATTTGAAGCAGTATATAACTTGACTTAGCACAAAAAATATAGTTAGAGTGCTTTATTGAGCTGGCATTTCCAATCAATATGACACCACATACAGCATGTGTGTGCCATTGAGGCTGGGAATTGATCTCTTTGGCAAAAACTGGGAGAGGAACCACCTCTCTTAAAACCTTTTAATCTCCTTGACTTCACTCAGAAAATTCAGATCTTGTGTAATTAATCACCAGGGTCTTTTATTAAGGAGAGTCAACTTCATACCTTCCCATATTGATTTGCTAAATCTTGTAGGCAAAAAATGAATGACAGTGATTATGATGAAAATGATAATAAAGTCAACCATTTAATGAGTCCTATATGTACCTCATTCTGTGATAAGTGATTTATACATACTGCTGAATTACACTTTATAATAATGTTATTAGTGTCTCCATCTCACTGATGAAGAGAATGCTGTGAGAGAAAGTAATTCATGATGACATGGTTATAAAGAGATTGATTTGGAGTTAATAGAAGAAGTTGATGACAAACACCAAGATTCCAATCTCTGAGATAAATTACCTCTTGGCACTGTATTTATGCCACCTGTTTTCTCTCTCCAAAAAAGTTTGGTTTTACTTAGAGAAAGGAGAGTGCTATTAGCCAAAGTGTACCTTTTCTAATTTCCTGGAAAGGATGCTTTAACTAGGTCAATGGTTGGCAAACTGCAGTTTAAGAGCCACATGTGGCTCACGAGCTTACGGTTTGCTGCTCTGTTGACTAATGAGTTTGCCGACCACTGACCTAGACTCCAATAATTACAGGCTGTTGTTCTTTCTTGTGATTAAGCCCCTCTCCCAGTGGTTGGCAAAGTCATTAGTCAACACAGTGGCAAACTGTGGCCCGCGAGATGCATGTGACTCGCGAGCCACAGTTTGCTGACCACTGAACTAGGAAATATCTCCATTTTATTACTAATATGGAGTAGGTCTTTCACAAAATTGGTAGGGTCCCTTTCATAGACTTTACCTATTTCACTTTTGTTTTATTGAACTATAGTCTACTTAAAAAAAATCTCTTAGGAAGACTGGAGAATTTTAATAATATTTGATTAAAAAATAGTTTCTAGCCCTGGGCAGTGTTTCTCAGTGGTTAGTGTCAGCCTGTGCACCAGAGAGTCAAGGGTTCCATTCCCAGTCAAGGGCAGTCACCTGCATGCAAGTTCCATCCCTGGCCCCAGTCAAGCCGAGTCAACCCCCAGCCAACCATTTGATACATTGATGCTCTCTCTCTCTCTCTCTCTCTCTCTCTCTCTCTCTCTCTCTCTCTGTCTCTTTCTCTCTCTCTCTCCCTCTCCCTTTCACTCTCTCTAGAAATCAATGGAAAAATATCCTTGGGTGAGGATTAACAACAACAACAAAATCAGGGTTGTTTTTTTTTTTATCAATGAGATCTTATTTGTATTCAAGGGCTATAAGACAGTTTACTTGGGAGAGTATGGGCCTGATTTACCAATAATCCCCTCCCCATTTTTTTTTGTCTCTACATCATTAATTAACCCACCTTGCATTTTTTTTTCTCATAATGAAACATGGTGATTGGAACACATGAGTTAGAAATAAACATTTTTAGAGTAAATTATTTATATTTTAATAGGACGTTCTGAAAATCTATTCTATAATTCAAAAAACTATACATAGAAGTGGCTATCTGGGCTTCCCTAGTGGGATGGCAAAAGGAGCAATTTGGAGTAAAAGAATAAATCCATTTCATAAGCAACCACTTATTTTTAACTTGTGGACTACCAAATCTATTGCTTTTCCTCCCCATAAAAGGGGAGTGGAAGGGAGCCAGTCGAGGTTGGAATCTTATAGACCTCTAAGAAAATGACTTAACTAATAAAAAATAAAACAAATGTTTATTGGACATAATTTTATAGCAGAAAACATTAGCTACATAATCATGATGACTAAAGTCCTAATGTATCTGTATCTATCATTATGTAATACTAAAGGCCCAGGGCATGAAATTCATGCAAGGGGTGGTGAGGGGTGGGAGGGGGTGTCTTTCAGTCCAGCCTGCTCCCTCTCCAATCTGGAACCCCTTGAGGGATGTCCCACTCCCCGTTTAGGCCTGATCCAAGTAGGATCAGGACTAAAGGGGCAGTAAGACATCCTTCTCATGATCCAGGACTGCTGGTTTCCAACTGCTCACCTGCCTGCCTGCCTTCCTGATCATCCCTAGCCACTCCCCTGCCAGCCTGATTGATTTCTAACTGCTCCCCTGCCAGCCTGTTTGCCCCTAACTGCCCTCCTCTGCAGGCCTGGACACCCCTGACTGCCATCCCCTATAGTCCTGGGTCTCTCCCTAACTGCCCACCCCTGCAGGCTTGATCACCCACAACTGCCTTCCCTTGCAGGCCTGGTCCCTGACAACTGCCCTCCGCTGCTGGCCATCTTGTGGTGGACATCTTATGTTCACATGGGGACAGTATCTTATGTGTTGGAGTGATGGTCAATCTGCATATTACTCTTTCATTAGATAGGATAGAGGTCTGGTGCACAGGTGGGGGCCAGCTGATTTGCCTTGAAGGGTGTCCTGGATCAGGGTGGGTGATCCCTTGGGGCATAGGGGGGCCTGGGTGAGGGGCCTGTGGTACTTTGCTGGCTAGCCATGCCCTCCCCCCCAGGGCAACCCAAGTAGAGGCCCTGGTATCTGGGATTTATTTATCTTCTACAATTGAAGCCTTGTAGCCTGGAGCAGAGCCAAGCCTTCTGCTCACACAGCCATTGAAACTTTGTGCCTTAAGCAGAGGCCTGGATGGCCAGAGGATGCCGAAAGTTTGGCTTCCTCCATTGCCAGTGGCAACCCAAGCCTCTCTCCTACTCTCTCTGTGGCCGAAGCCATCTTGATTGGGTTAATCTGCATACTCACTCTGATTGGCTGGTGGGCATGACTGGTGGGTGTGGCCTGTGTATGTAGCGAATGTACGGCCAATTTACATATTACTCTTTTATTAGATAAGATATTATTTTCTTAAGACTGCTATAAAAAATTACTACGAACTGGGTGGCTTAAAACCACTGGAATTTATTGTCTCCCAGCTCTGGGGGACAGAAGTTTGAAATGAAGATGTTGATAGGACCACTCCTTCTGCAAACTTTTGGGGAGATTACTTCCTTCTCTCTTCAAAATTCTGATGGCTTAGGCATTCCTTGGCTTTCTTGGCTTGTGGGCATATAACTCCCATCTCACCCTCTGTGTCCTTACCATTTTTTCCTCTGTTACTGCCATCTCTTCTCTAAGAGTAGTCATCATTGGGCTTTAGGGCCAACATGGGTAATTCATTATAATATGATCTCAATATTATTAACAAGATCTGCAAAAACCTCCCCGCAACCCACCCAAAGGAAAATTCAAATTCACAGATTCCAGGGACTTAACCATGTCTTTTTCTTTTTGAGATCACCATTCAGCTCACTTCAGAGAGCATCTGCTTAAGAACTAGAATTTCAATGGTTGTTTATCAAAGGTAGTAGTTTCTGCTTCTGTACTGAGCAGTATTGGAAATATATGGACCATGGTCACTTATTTTTCTTTGACTTCTTCCTTTCTTGATTGTAAGTAGAAATCCTCCTTTCATGAACTCATTTGATATATTTTAGCAATGACAGAAGACAGCATAAAAGAAAACTAGAGGAGAAGAATTTCTAGAGGTCAGTGGAGACTAGATAAAGCAGCATCTTAGAAGCCATAGGGGGCAAATAAAAGTATGAATTTTATTCAAAGTGCAATGGAAGAATTACAATAATAAAAACTGTCTATATTTTTACTCACATTTCATTATGGTGTCTTCATACCTTTCTCCACATGTCCATGTCTAAGTTCAAGATCCTTCATTTCCTGTGTAGAGTCAATATTGGAACTTCTAGTATTGGACAAGGTGAAAATACTTTCTATAAGGGCCAATGCAACATGGAGGGAAGATAGGTTTTTATTTCTGTTTCTATGTTCTACAATTTAGCTTTTCCATTTGTCTTGCTAAAGTGATGGTTAAAGAATTAATAAATGATTCTTTTTTTTAAATATTTTATTGATTTTTTACAGAGAGGAAGAGAGAGGGATAGAAAGTCAGAAACATCGATGAGAGAGACATTGATCAGCCGCCTCCTGCACGCCCCCTACTGGAGTTGTGCCCACAAGCAAGGTACATGCCCCTGACTGGAATCGAACCTGGGACCTTTCAGTCTGCAGGCCCACGCTCTATCCACTGAGCCAAACCGGTCTCGGCAATAAATGATTCTTGTTGCAGACATGGAGTGAGGGAACTATGTCAGCATTTGCAATTCTTTTTATTTCTCAACCCCTTCATTTTATATTCTATGTTGTAGACATCAGAAGGTACTAGAGCACCTCTCCTTATTTCTCCCTAATTCCCAATTGATTTTATATACATTTTGTTGTTTCTGTTATGATTGATATTAAAACATCATTTCCTTTCTTCCTTTGTTAGCCTTTCCCCAAAACCATACTACAAGGCTACTGTCCTTTATATAGATAGCTTCTAGAATCTCATTCCATTCCCCAACTAGTCAATGATTAATTGAAACACAGAGCAATGTCCCATGTCTATACCACTCCTTTATTCCCTTGCCTAAATACCTACATTTTCATCTTTTTGAACTTCCCTTTCACTCACCACTTCACAAAATATACTGGTTTCCATGTTCATATGTGACGTTTAGTTTATGTTACTTTTTAATGTTTGCACAGTTGTCTGGAGGGGCTCTCCATCTTTCCACATTGATGAATTGGCATTCCACATTATGCCAGGGGGTTATTTCTATGTTATGAACTCTGATGGAATGTGAACACAAGGCTGCAGAAAGTTTGATTCATATGTGCAAAAAGAGAACATGTATGTTAATATTCATGTCATTATATGACTATTGGCAGCATGATTGACCTGTAATGTGGCAGGTAGGAAGTAAAAAACACACCTCCTTACATTTGGGAATTTGCATAAAGTGAATGGACATTACTGTAAATTAGCAACTGTGATGAGGAAATTAGGAAGACGAGGGACTAGTTGGGATCAGGGTGCATGAATTATCCACTGATGTTGAGATCTGAGGAGTTTTGAAAGGTCACAGTATGTGTGAGGCTGGTCCTCAGGGAGCAGGAAGGAGGGTGACTGAAATTTGACTGCAGCATTGATAACTGTGTTTTCTATTTTTTATCTGCAAAATGAGAATGGCTGTTTTCTCTTTCATCTTTGGGATGTAGCAAGTTGCTTATATGTTTACTAGTAGCCTGGTGCACAAGTTTGTGCACATTGAAAGAAAATTAATTGGAGGAAATATTTTAATATTGCTATTAATCCTTTCTCTATAATAGAAGTGTCAACCAAATTCACAATCAACAATGACAGATCAAAACACACATGTGCAATTGGCACCAGCTAGAGTTTTGTATATATCACACATGCACTAGTCAACATATATAGAATAAACTTGCTTAGTTGGACCTGCTTTCTGATTTAGCTAAACTTTTTCCAGCCCAGTGAAGCACTCCAACTTTCTTTAAGGTAACTGTTAGGAACACAGCAATAAATGTCAACACAAAGCAGACTATTATTGTAGATCACACAGGGAGAACAAAGGGTGAAATATTTAACTGTAGCAGTGTTTGACTACTGCATAGTGTATACACTAGTATATTCTGCACAGTGAGAAAACCTAAAGTCATTTTCAAGGTCCACCATTTCTTACTTCTTTTCAGTCAGGTCAAGTTTCTAAGCTCTCTAAATCTCTGTTTTCTGGCTAATGAAAAGAAAATAGGATTCTACCGATCCTCCTATCTACCTACTCCAGTATTTCTGTGAGGATCAAATGAGATGAGGCACTGGAAAACGCTTCACATACATTTGGTTAAGTGTAAACCACCTGTGTTCCTGAACTTAAGAAACTTCAAGGGAGCTAGTTACGAGGGAGAAAAAGCCGGGTGTTGCTACATGACTTCATTACTGGGACAGTTGGACACTTAGCATATTAGCCTTTTATATATATGTAGGTTCTCTGCCATCCCTATCTAAACCAGGATGTAGACCTAGTGTCAATAATATAAATTCAGTATCATAAGTGTTTTGAAGAGGGTTATATCAAGGTGAGTACAGTACTCATAGTTAAAAGGTTGACCAGCATTTAACAATCATAGTAAAAAGGATACCTAACACAAAATGGGAATTTTACTAGTTTATTTTTTAATAAAATAATTAATGACATCCATAGAACACTATACCTAACTGAATATATTAAAATTTAACCTTAAGGTATCTTTATAAATACATTTTTTATATTATTTCAGTTTTTATTTTATTTTTTTTTTAGGAATGATGCGTTGAAAAATTTTCTTTCCAGCAGTGAAAGATAGTGTGAAAAAAGGTATCAGAATTAAAGTAGATATGTTGAAACTTACATTGCACAAAATTCTTGAATCAGATAGTCTGATCAATCAAGAATCAAACTGCTCCCCTATGGTGGTTTCTCAAGTATTTGATTTGAATTTATTTAATATACCAGAGGCCTGGGGCACGACATTTGTGCACTCTGGGAAGAGGGTCCCTCAATCCAGCCTGTGCCCTTTAGCAGTCCAGGATCCCTCGGAGGATATCCTTATTGCTGCCATGAAGGTGGGAGAGGCTCCTACCACTACTGCTACTCTCCTAAGCCAGGCCTGTGGGAGCACACTGACCACCAGGGGACAGCTCCTGCATTGAGTGTCTGTCCCCTGGTGGTCAGTGCATGTCATAGCAACCAGTCATTCTGCCATTTGGTTGATTTGCATATTACCCTTTTATTATATAGGTTATGCTAAATGACTTTTAATAAGTAGTAAGAAATCAGGTACACACAAACTTGTTGTGTTTGGATTTTTGACACTCTATAGGTCACTAATACATCACCATGTGTGCTGTTGACTGCCTTTTGAATAGTCCTTGGAATAAATCTCTTTCTATGCACTTATTTTATTTCTTTAAGTGTGTCTCTGATTGGAAAACGTGTAGTTATGCACTGATTTTTCTTTAACTGAAGCCTATGCACATCTGCTTATGTATAATGTGCCAAGGAGTACACATGTGCACTGTTCTCAATTAAGTGAAGTGCTCAGAATCATCTGCTTGGTGCATGTTCTCCTCATGGTATCATAACCAATTGCACAATAATAAATGGACATGTATGTTCCTGGCTACACAGTGATAATGTCACATTCTAAATAGTATTGGAATTAACCATAAATTTAGGATGCTGCTTCTATGACTTTGCATTTATGATAAGGAATTTGAGCAGTTATACAGCATCATTAGTGAATCAGGATTTTTTTCTGATTTTTAATGTCTAACTGGCATTTTTAAAATGAATAAACTTAGTTTTATTAGAGAAGTGTTAGGTTCACAGCAAAGCTGAACAGAAAGTACAGAGTACCATGTACACCCTCTTATCCCCTCCCCCAGTCTTAGTCTCCCCCACTATCAACATCCTGCACCAGAGTAATTTTGATATTTTTTAGCTTTTTATAATCATGATGTTTTTATGTTTAATTCTAATTCATCTGAAGTTTATGGCAGCATATGTTATGATGTATGGATTAAAGGCAAATCTTCATTCAATTGGATAACGTTGCTATATTTATTAAAAAGTGTTTTTTTTCTCTGTGCTATTAAGTACACACACAATCATTTTTTCTCCTTTTTAAAATTTCTCATGCTTAGAGAGAGAAAAAAAGAGAGAGAGAAACATCAATGTGAGTGAAAAACATCAGTTTGTTGCCTCTGTACCTGCCCCAATGAGAGAACTAAACCTGCAACACAGATATATGACCTAACAGGGAATCAGAACAGCAACCTTTTGGTTCATGGAACGATGGTCAACCAACTGAGCCATTCCAGCCAGGCTCATTTCTTCTTTTTGTACATTAAAAAAATTAAACCAGTGATTTTTTTTTTGTATATAACATTCACTAACTTAAACATAAATATATATCTAACTTATTATAATCTATACTAATATAACAGTAAAATGCTAATTAGACCAAACATATTCTGGATGACCTTCCAGACATTCTTCCAAACAAAACCTTGGTGGCAGGGCCAAGGCAGAGGTGGTTAGGCGTGATCAGGCAAGCAAGGGAAAGCTGTTAGGGAGATCAGATCTGCAGGGGAGAGCCATTAGGAGTATCAGGCTGGCAGGCAGGTGAGCAGTTAGAAGCCAATGGTCCCAGATGGTGAGAGGGATGTCTGACTGCTGTTTTAGTACCAATCTCTACCAGTTTAAACTCTTAGTCGGACATCCTCTAAGGGGTCCCAGATTGAAAAGGGTGCAGGCTGGGCTGAGGGACCTACCCCTGTGCATGAGTTTGTGCACCAGGCCTTTAGTATTATATAAACAGTGTTGGAGGCTAGACAATGTATAATTAAATTTATATTTTGTGTATGATTATATCTTTATGCATTTACTTTATATTAAGCTTGTTGATTCACATAATTATTCTGAAAATATAAGGCCATAATATGAGGCATATTATATTTTCTTAAGTTAGAGAATAACTATCCTGGGGAATGAGAATAGAGATTGTATGGAGGGAATGAAAAGTATATAAGAATATTATATAAAGTAAAGAAAAATCAATATGGAGGTGTTCTTTATGAACTAACTAAAAGAAACATAAATAATTTCTATTGCATTTACATTATTTTAAGGCATGGTTATGATATTCAGTGTTTCCCCTGCTTACCAACTTTTCAGGAGTCTTTAGTTTCCCTGCTTACCAACTTGTCAGTAGTCTTTATTGAGGTGTCAGCAAATTCTGCTGTTACAAAAAATAAAATTCCTAATCTATCATAAAATATTCTCAGTTAGTATTACACATCTCTAAGTCAGACCCTGAGAGAGTGAAACTATACCCAGCAAGACATCTGTCATAAAGTGGTGAGCATAGTGAGTTGAGGAGTTATAAAACATGAGTCTCAATTTCCAGTCTACTCCTCCATCACTATTATGTCAGACAATCATTTATCTATTTTAAGTCTCATATTCTTCATCTCTAATATTGGGATGATATATGAAAATGGTATCTCAGAGCATGAGGTTCAAATGGCATGATAGTGTGGCATCAAAAGCATCGTTTATTCAAATTAAATCACTTAACTCCTTTCTGCATCAAATCTAATCTCAACTCCAGACAATGAACTGAGGCTCAAACACTATAGTAATAGATCCATTCTTACATAGATCTTCTATATAGCACTTTCAGAGTGAAATCAGCCATGGAAATTATCCAGATACCATTATCGCCCATGCCTGGAGTAATATTTACTTTGATCATTGCCTATTTGAAAGATAACAAATCCTATATTATACTGAACTCTGCAGAGATCTCATAATTCTTAACTGTCCACAGTAGAGGAATATTATTTTATGTACTTTGGATTAACATTAAGGAAATAATATAATAAATACAAGGGTTAGTAATGCTTCCCTAAACATGATTCAAAGAAAGGTCTGTTGGGGGAGATTTATTTTCCAAATGTTCAATGTCTGACAGTGTTATCAAAGTAGTCTTAAAAGGGAGCATGGCTTTGTATACATCCCTTCCCTGAGAATCAGTATAGCATGATTAATGATGGTGTGCTATACCCCTTAATTGTGTTGGGGTACAAAATAATTAGCCATTCATTTTTGGTTTTTGGTTTTCATATAAAATAACTATCATTTATGTGGCTTTTGCTAGCATGGCCTCTAAATTCCTTGAATTTTATTTTGATTCAGTAATATTCTTTATACACAACTACAATACCTATTCAAATAGATTCTATCTGAAGTCATCAGCAGGCCTACAAAGCTTACAATATTGGTTTAAAACTCCACTTTTTAAATACTTTTTCTTATTCCTCCAGCTCATTTCCTGCCTATCTGACACTAACTTCATTGAGACTTTCAGTACATTAACCCGAAGACTTATTTTCTATTATGCATTTTCTCCCAGGTCTTTATATCCTGATTAGGACCAGATTCCATATTAAGTACATGTGGGAGCCCCTTTCCATGTCCCGCGAGGTTCAGGGTTTCCGGTTCAGGGTTCGGGTTCTGAAGGAGGCCACATGCAAACGAAAAGAGAGACTAGAAAATATTAATTTGGCGATATTGGGGGGCCAGGTGGGAGCCTTCCTCTAGTGCAGTGGTTCTCAACCTTCCTAAGGCCGCGACCCTTGCATACAGTTCCTCATGTGGTGGTGACCCCCATCCATGAAATTTTGCTACTGTTATGCATCGTGATGTAAATATCTGCATTTTCTGATGGTCTTAGGCGACCCCTGTGAAAGGGTTATTCGACCCCCAAAGGGGTCACGACCCACAGGTTGAGAACCACTGCTCTAGTGGAAAGGACTACCACTTGCTCTGGCCTTTTTCTCCCTTTTCTTAAGGCTTTGGGACACACCCATAGCCTTTAGGCAGGAAATAACAAAACAGAAATTAACATGAAACAATCAGGTAGAGGCTGCTTTAGCTAACAATGTTTCAACTAAACAGTGAGTGATTAGCTCTGACCTTTCAGAGCAATTAAGGTTGACCAGCATTCTGGTTTCCTGTTCATAGTGAGACAATGTTTGTTTTCCTGCAAGTACACATGCTTGAAATTTTATTGAACTTTCTCTCTTCTTTCCCAAGAAGTTCTTGCATGACAAACCTATGTTACAACCACATACAGCAACAGGACATTCCCAGAAAAAAAAGAATACTCTGATTAATGAGTCCATTTCAAATTTATCACCATTGATCTCAAAAGGATCTTCGACACTGCCCAACAATCTTATGATACTTGCCTACTAAAATTCATTTTCTTATTGTCATAGGGGCTTTTTTAAAAAACTTCTTTCTTCGGAGATCTCTGTTATTCGTTCCCAACCCTCTCTCACAATTTGGAGCTGAAGGCATTGTGATATCTCTTAAGAAAATCCATATGAGAACTGCCACAATGTTTCCAAGATTATAAACCTTCATCTCTATATTTTGACTTCCTTCTGGCTATAATGGATATATCATTTTATCTAAGTGCAATCCTTTACCTGTGCTATTGTTTACCATCTTGCAAATTTTCAAGACTGTTATTTCTGAAATTAGCTCCTGTGCCTCCTGCTTCAACATATTCTCCTTCTTACTAGGTTGTTCACATTGACTTTAAAACTCTGTCACATTTACCCTTGTCATTATATCTTGACTATAGTTCCCTCTAGTCATCCACAGAAACTGTTTGCTTCCCACTTCAGAGTAAACTCTCCCAATGAGTTGTCAGTGCTGGCTGTCAACCATGTCTAGTATTCTTTCTCCTCTCTCTTCAGTTGGGTTTTTATTCTACTGCACTATAGGAAGTGATTGTCACTAGGAATAAAAGCTTGTAAAAGCTAAATTTTCCATCATCTTACTGAACTATCAGGCAAATTTGATGCTATTGAACACTTCCCAGTCCATTTAAATGTCCTCTAGCCTTTCATGATTTTGCACACGTGTTTTTCTCCTGCTTTGCAGAATACTTCTTTGAACTATTTTTGTTTTTTTGCAGGCTTCTATTCCTCTACCAGGTCTTTAAATCTCACAGTGATCCTGGTCTCTGTTCTGAATCCTCTTCTCATTTTATACCTATTCTTTAGGACATTTTATTTAGTTCTATGTTTTCAAAGACCAATCTCGAGGTTTATGAATCTCAATTTCTACCATTCTTCCTTCGTCCTTACAAGCCAGACACATACCCAAATGTGTTTAAAATACTTTCAAATTTAAAACATGTTCACACATTCTTCCACCCAATACACTCACCACAAATTTTACCTTAAAAAATAAATGACATCATCGGTTGGTCAGGCCAAAAATATATAAAGTATTCATTCATTATTTTTACTTCTCATACCATATCCAGTTGGCTCTACCTCCAAAACTATCTTTAAATCTTCCAAAGGATAAGCATATGGTACCCATACAATACTCTCTAATGGGTTCTATTGTCTCCAAGTTTGCATCTGTCACTCCCACTGCCAGAGTTCATCAAGCATACATCAACCACAGTGACCTTTCCAAAGGACAAATTGCTCATGTAACTACCCTGTTCCCAACAGCTTTCCATTTTACCTGCAATAAAATCCAAAGCCCTTACCTTGGACAAAGCACTTTACCTGAGCTAACTCTGGTATTTCCTTTTCTCCAGGAAATAGGAAAAAATTATCTCCAAGAAATACTTTTATTTCTGTGTCTAAAAGCTTTCTCTTTATTTTTTAAATAAAATATCCTTATAGGGAGGGAAATAGTAGCCACCCATAGTTTCACCAGTAAGAATCAAGTAGTGTTATTATCTGTCATGTGTGCATCTTTGCTTCAATAATTCCTCAAAAATAATCACTTTAATATTTAGTAAAACATAATACATGCCTAATAAAAGAAGACATTGAGGAATAAAGAACAAAGTAAAAAATTTACTTTAAACTCTGAAAATTACTATTATTAGATTATGTTAATATGAATCTTTGTTTTACTTATTTTCTGAATACCGTTAGAAGGGCAAGTAGAAGAGACCAATAGAAAATATATTGGCTAGATATAACCTTAAATTAGACCATGTTATAAATAGTAATTCTGAAGTAAGATTCCTGTGGAATCTCTCATTGCTGGATTTCTGTGTTATTTTCCTAGTCATCTTCTTTAAGAGTATTACAAGAGTTTGTGCCTTTTTCTCAATTGGTTGTGATGGTGTTTTTTGTTTTGTTTTGTTTTTGTCCCCATGTTTATAGGCATCAGGGGAGGGACATGATCCAAGGACTTTTCTATCTTCCAATTCAATGATAAACTCTGCCTGAATAATATTTATTTCTTTAACATGAATAAGTATTCATATTCTCTGTTACTATGTACTAGTAGGCTGACTTCCTCCATATCCTAAGGATTGTTTATATACCATTTTCCCAACCCTGATTCCTTACCTCATGAAATCAGTCCCAGACAACTTTGAGCCCAAAATGCTGAAAGAAAGAAAATGGGTCCTGAAACTAACCATTGTTTTTCCTTCTTCTACTTCCTATTTATAACTTCTTACTATTTCCAATTTAAGCCAGTTGGTGTCAAAAGAATGTCTGGGCTAGAGAAAAGCTTAGAAATCTTTTAATTGTCAGAATCCCTTTGATTAAGAACCACCACCACTTTATGACATTGTAAATTATTTCCCTGGACCTGTGTAAAAATTTTATGGACAGGAATGAAACATAAAGATAATGAGGTTTTCTATGATCTGTAGTTCGGTTTGTATAGATGATTTTATAGTTATTTATAGTGAAAACACCTTTTACTTACTGTGACTTAATGGGCTAATTCCATTCTTCTCTAGAGAAAATCATGGGCAAGGCTGGATAATATAGATGAATGGCTTGCAAGATAAATGGAAAGTCAAATATGGAAATGCTATTGATTTCATATAATATGCACTTGTATTGACACATGGTTACTGCTTTATAGATGAGCAGATTATTTGTGTTCATAATTTTCCACATATACACTAATAAATTGTATTATATTCAATCCTTTGAACAGAATAAACAAATTCTTTTTAAAGGAGCATCTTTTCATGCTTTGTGACCTCCTATAGAAAATTTCTTAAAATGTGGATACTTGGGCAAACAGTTCTTGACTAGTTTGTGAAGTTTGTAGAGGGAAAAATCACAATAATTTGTATTAATAACTCTTCTACTCATTTATTGAGTACATAAATTAGGATGAATAGACTATAGAAGTATGTTTAATGAGACTAACAACATATTGTACTGCTCATAATTTTAATACTACTTTTAAAATATTGCATAGGTCATGACTTTCCAAAATGTTAAAAAACCTAAGGTTTTCCTAGCAATACCATATTAAAAGTGATATTTATCTTAAAGTAATCACACCATCTTTTTTGAGGCTTTTGCCAATCTAACTGATACTTTTCTCTGTCCCCATCTTTCCACAGCTTTCAGACATTATATTTTATATTCTCTTTATTTCTAAGTACAACATAAGTCTTGACTTGAAAATCTAAGGCAACATAAATTCTCTATGTATTTTTAGTCAGACTCTTATCCATTACCAAATAGGTGATCTCTCTTCTCATTTACCTATTACCTCTGACTCTCTCTCTCTTTCAACTTAAGGTCAATTGACAGAAAAAACAAATTATAGAAAATTCCTATTTTTGTACCATTCAGCACTCTGTTTTATTTTGTTGATTTTAATCATTTTAGTAGGAAAGTTATTCAATGGGGACTAAAGACTATAAATGCTTCAAGTTTTATACCTGCTTGTTCTGTGTATACATGCATAAAATGCATTATTTCTTTTTAAAAATACTGACATAGTTTAAATAAATAAATTAGTCTGAAAGGTAAAAAAAAAATGGCCAGCAAGTGTGGCTCAGTGGTTGAGCATCGACCTATGAACCAGAAGGTCACACAATTTATTTCCAGGACAGGGCATAGGCCCATGTTGCAGGCTTGCTCCCAAGTGGATACAAAACAATGAATAATTACATTTTTAATTTATGTGTTGTGAGAAGCCATTGCATTTGTAGATTTTAAAAGCCCACAGAGAAGTTTAATTGCTCATGATTTTTAGATTAGGCTTCTAGAAAGAGCTCAGGTGAAAGAAATAAGATAAGGTTTTCCTAACTACACAGGCATTGCACTCAAACTCTTAGAATACTATTGGAATTTAATGCAAATCAATCTTTTTTAAAGTGAGATTTCAGAAACGATACTTAGGGTTAGCACCAGTGAGTGAAGTCTAATAATTATGTACATTCGCTACTCTCAAGAATAAGCCTTCTTGAGCTGGATTTGCCAACCTTCCAGAAGTTTTACGATTTATCCCCAAGGAATGCTGGTTCAGTGAGACAACATGTTATTGATCAGAGTTTGGTCTGTGTTCTGGACCTCCTTCTCCCTTCCTCCTGATCCTTTGGAGAAGCGATGCATACATTTCAGACCAACCTCCAACACAGGGGCAGCAACTTGGAGGGGCTCTGGGAGTTTATTTGGCTTTTCTTTTCATGTTTAGAGTCAAATGTGTGTGTTTTTTAATGACAAAAGAGGCTTTTTCCGTTATAATTTATAAAAGGTCTACATTTCTCTGTTTAGTTTCTTTGTTTTACTTATTTTCTGAAGATCATAAAACAAATATGCATATAAACTTTAACTCCACGGGTCAGCCATGTACCATGTGTTTTGAAAAGGTCTTTGTGGAGTTTCAATTGTAATAAACTCAAGCAATATCGAGAAAGTTCCAGACTCTGAGAGGTGCTCTGAAGTAGCTTTAATTTAATTAGATGAATTTTCTAAGAAGAGTATCCTTTGATGTGCACATGTGTCTCCTGGAAATTTGTGTGCTAAATCTGGCAACAAAAGCACCTTTGTCACTAATAAACTTGAAAAGGAAGAGGAGAAAATAATGTACACAAAATCAAACATAACATTCCTTAATTGCAAAGTTAAAGCTGTGCATTTAAGTAAATAGATTGACTAAAACTAGCCAAAATATGCAGTCATTTTTTTAATATATATTTTATCGATTTTTTTTTTTTTTTGCAGAGGTGAAAGGAGAGAGATAGAGAGCTAGAAACGTCGATGAGAGAGAGACATCGATCAGCTGTCTCTTGCACGCCCCCCACTGGGGATGTGTCTGCAACCAAGGTATATGCCCCTGACCGGAATCAAACCTGGGACCTTCCAGTTCGCAGACCGACGCTCTATCCACTGAGCCAAACCGGTCCCGGCTATGTAGTCATTTTTGACTTCAAAGAGAAATAATAGTTAGGATAACAATGATTTTGTATTTTTTTATGGTTTGCAAAATAATAAATAACGTTATATTTTTAATTTATTTGTTGTGAGAATCCATTGCATTTGTAGATTTTAAGTGAAAAATGAAGGTAACATAATCTAGAAGTATAGCTGCATATGGCTGACAATGCTAGTTTGCTTTATTGAACTTAACATTCAACACATACTACTTTTCTGAAGGGATGAATCTTGCAGTCACTTCTCCAAGAAGATTCTAGACTGCAGTGGTTCTCAATCTTCCTAACGATGCGACCCTTTAATACAGTTTCTCAGGCTGTGGTGACCTCCAACCATAAAATTATTTTCGTTGCTACTTCATAACTGTAATTTTGCTTTGGTTGTTTGTTTATTTTCTCTAAAATGGAAAAAAAAAAAAACAGAACTACCTGAGTTTACTAAGTTGCAAATTCAAAAGTGTAAGTGAAATAATTCAATAAAGAAAGCAATACATAAAGCCTTGTTTTTAGTGGGGTTTTTTTTTGCTTAGGAAAAATATTTAATTCTTAGCTCCAAAAGTAATGAAATATAAAGTTACTATGAGGTAATTTGACAATTTTAAATGTAGGCAATTTCTGATTCAAAATGTTCTGTTTTTCTACAGTCAGACAAACTTGAAAGTAATTCGCTCAAACTTGGTTTTCAAAAAAACAGAATAGGATGCACTGGTTTTAAAAGAGGTTGTGAATAAAAGAAATAATTCCAAAACCAAAATGGAACAAGCAAACTACCTAGCAAGATGCACTGAGAAAAATAAACTATAATAAAACCTCATTAATATTAATTAGGGACAAGCTGAGTTTGAATAGGTGACAATGTAAATAAATGTGTATGGATATATATTTAAATTCTCCAAGCCTTGTGTTTTAAAAATTATTTTTAATTTTTTTATTATACCTTCCAAAAAAGAGCCCTACAATTTTGTGGTCACATAAAGCAGCAAAATCATTCTGCTATTCTTCAATATTTGAAATGTGTACTCAATTATCATTTGAGGTGTTATCAGTAAAACTTTCCATAAATCACAGTAACCTCTTTGAAGGCATATTATCAATGTCTTACATCCTACCAGAAGGTTTTTATTTCTCCAGTACCTATTTATTTTTGGGGGGAGGAAGGGGTAACCATTGAAACCTTTGCTAACAGGTGACTAAGAGTGGGCAGCTATTGAGAACAACTTGCAGAAATGAAACCTAACAGACCTCAGACCTTTCTCCAGATAAATTTTGGAAATGGGAAAACATGGGATCAGCATAAGGATCCTGCATGTGTGGTGATGGTAGGACAAAGGAGGACTGTAAAATGAGGACAAGAAAGCAATGTGATCTGACAAGAACATTGATTTGGTGTCATTGAGTAGACATATGAACTTGAGAAAGTCATTGGACCTCTCTGAATTTTAAATTTCCCACCGTTAAAAGAGGGCCATGAACATCTTTTTACACCCAAGCTGACTCTTAAGTGAAATAAAGTTTCTAAAGTGCTTACTATACGAAAATATTTTCTATAACCTGGAACATAGTCCATACTTAATACATTTTGATTCCCTTTTCCTCAATGAAAGATACAGCTATCTAAAAGCTGTAGATGTGTTTTCTTACAATTACCCTCCTGTTAATGATTTTACTTGAAATGCATCCAGAAGTTTTCAGTTATGTAAAAGCAACCTAGTTTTTTTGTTTTGTTTTGTTTTGTTTTTGCCTTGGGTTTTTATAGCCAGTTTCCTGTAACTTCGTTTCATATGCTTTACTCTTTCATAAACTTATTTATAATCAATTATATTGAGATCACATGGATGTTATTTGGAAGATGTAAGTAGCATTTATAATATAGTTGGTTATTGGAATTGACATATTATGGTCTCTGAAAGGTGTGGTATCATGTAATCCAAAATAGTATTTACTGTCCGTTCAATGTAAAGTGATAACCCATAGGGAAAAAAATTTGAAAAGCGTAGGATAAAAAAAGTACAGTCCTAGTGTCTCATGGAAGACAAAAGCTTTCCCTTACTTCACTGTACATTGTTACTATGATCATATAAACTTGTCAAGTTCAAGTGTTGAAAAGTTCAGGTCATTATCTGCGGCTCTTATCAGATGCCACTTACGATTCTTCAGTTTATTCTAAGTGGAGGTCATTTCATTTTCTCACCGACTCTGCTATCTTCATTGGCAAAATTTTCACTGTATATATTTGGAGTAAAATATATTTTTGAAGGAGCGTGTTTGAATTAAAGTTGTGTAATTTTCTCTTTTGATGAAGCGACCTCAAGCTTCTCGACCTTTTTCACCTGAGTATTTGTTTATCAGGCACTCAATTTGCCAAAGAGAATTTTTGATAATTTATTTTCCACAGCTAAAGACTTCATATACACATGAACCCTGTCTGAGGGAGAATTTGTAATAACTGTAAAATCATATAGATGAAGTGTTGCTTTCGGTTTGAAATTGTCAGTTATGAGAAGGGTCTTCGATGTCTTTCCAGGTCAGGCATTTGGGCAAGAATGCACTCTGAATAGTCTTTATTCTCCTGAGCTTTAAAGAGAAAGCTGAATCACCCAGTCAACCGAAAGAAATAACTCTGCCCCGTGTTCAAATTAGCTACCTAGCTATCACCTATCATCTATAGAGATACACACACACAAAGATATGCACAAAAACTTAGAATACACAGTCCAAACGTAGCTTCTAGTCTTTAAGGCCCTGGTAGTAAGTCACCCCATCTTTCCTTTCTAATGATAGCACCCCTCTGTTCACCTCACAGCAATTGCATCTTGCCTGTGACAAATTTGCTTGCTCACTGTTCCTCAACTGTGAGCGAGAAATGAGGTAATGCCGAAGTAAAATGCTTTCAAACCAGTAACACATTCTATAGCTTATGAGTTATTATTATTTTTATTTATTGCTCACTTCTACAATCTAGGTCAAGTCTGATTTCCTCCACCAAGCTCTCTCTCACCAGCTGAGGTCAGGGTGATCAATCTTTCTTTTTTCTAACATCTCATAGGAGGTATGGAACTTACTTGCTTCTTATATGACTCATGGTGCTAAGCGGATTGCAGGTTCAGCAAGAAGGAGGCCATATGTCACATTTATCTCTGAGTTCACCGTGTCTGGCACAAGGTATCTCATAAAGCAAAATGAGTACATATTTATTGATAACTCTGTGCAGTACCCAGATGCCAATTAAAGACTTTTAATAAACAAGTTACTCTACCTCAATATAGCTGTTGTGTGGGTTGTTTAAGTTTCAGGAAGTTTGTCACAGAAAACCAATATCCAAAAACCAAGAATAAGATATACCTGCTGTTTGTCTGATGTGCTCGGCATAAATGGGATTTGAAGGCTCCCTTGTACCATTGCTTCCACATCTGTTCTTGTGCTCCTTAAAACTCTCCTCAATATCACACAGTTTGTAACCTCGTGTTTTTCTGCTCAACCCATGCCTTCCCATGCCTAGGTGCGGATTAAAATCATCAGGAAGCAAACTGGCTCAAACAAAAAGGCTTTCTTAATATCATTTTCTTTCAAACACGTTCCACCTCTTCTGAGTGAGCACTAGATTCCCCCCAAATCAATCCAACCCATTTCATGCATGCTGTTATGGCTTTCTTTTAATGAGAAACTTTGAAACCAGAAAGAATAGTTCATATTCAAGAATCCCAGAGGCCTCCCCCTCTGTATTGTATCCCCTCTCCTGTGGGCTTTTCAATCCATTTCACACTGTCACCCCCTTCCTTTGCCAAACCAAAAAAAAAAAAAGATATTTTTAAAATGCAAATATTGATATTTAGAATAATGGAACATCTTTTTAAAATAGGATTGTGAGATTTACAGCCAAATGAAAGTCTGTTGGCAAGTGCATCAGTAACTCTCTTTTTATTTATTTATTTTAAAATAGGGTTCCATCGGTAGGGGATAGTTCTATTCTTATAAAACTCAGTATAAGACAATATGAAGCTTTTTCACTTACCTTTCTAAATGAAATTTAATCTTAGTGTGGACAAGTACAGACCATACCCTTTTAAACAGACTATATTGTTACTGATAGATCTCTAGATTAAAAGCAAAGGTTTCAAACAATTTTTAAAAATGTACCCAGTATTGGGTGGACTATATTTTTTTAGTCTAAGTAAATTGAAAAATGAATAAATAAATACAATTTGTCAATTAATTTGTGATCTTTTGTTACAAGTGATTTAAAAATTTGTATCATTAAGTTTATTACAACTTTTTGAGTACCAAATGCCAATTCATTTTCTAAGCTTCAGATGTTATATTTAATCAGCTCTTAATTATGAATTGTTTTTAACATTCTTCATTTTTAAAATAACCCTATTGGAATAAAAAAGAAATCAAGATGTTACTCTTCTCTGATATTGCATAATTTTAAGATAAGAAATTTGAAATGGCAGAGAAGACTCTAATACAATTACAAATGTGACAGACAAGTTTCTAGACAGAAAACAATCTTACTTCTTTTGCTACCAAAGGATTTCTTGTAGTTAATCTTCTTTTCATGATGTTGTCACCAGAAGTAGCATCAGCATCGTAAATTTTACTTGACATTATTATGATGAATGGATTGCTAAGACACTGTAAATGATGTAAACATTCAATAGCATTAAGAAGTCAAACTCAAATGTTTATTGCAGAAGATATGTGGTATGTCTAGACATAACAAAGCAATAAAGAGCTGCAGAGAAGAAAAAATTAACCCTACTCAAGTTCTAATTGCAGAAATTATGCATTAAATTGGAGCAAATAACCATACTTAAAGTAAAACTGCATTAAAGAGACAGTAACAAAATCCTGAAGCCATTTAGTTGTCATACACTTGAAAATGTTATGATAGATATAAAGGGTAAACGAGAGGATGAAAATATTTAGTTATTTAAATAACCACAATGTATGACAATATTGTTCACATTACCAAGATTTTATCAAATTTTGTGGTCTGGTCTAGAATTTTCATTGACCAATAATGGTAATTTTACTTCTGTTTCTGGTAAAGCAGAATTTCCCCAAATCAATCTCTATGAGGTTTATTTTTTCACTCTTAGAATTTCAGAAATTGTTGCTTTTGCTTTAAATATTACTATCTGTTGTGCAAATATACTAGTCATTTATTCCTATTTAAACCATAGGACCTCAGTATAAAGTAATATCATTCATCAATTATAGTGTCTAGAGCAAAAATTAAATTTCCTGTTATTTAACTCAATTGAAATAAATGTAATAAAGGACCATTACAGCAAGATCTCTTTTCCATACACTAACACTGAGAAGGTAAAATCTTTGTAAAATAAAAAAAAATAATACAAAACTCCAACCAAATGCTGGCTTACTTTCAATCCTGTTTAATAGAGTAAAGATGATTCTGATCAAATATCTCAGATGCTAAGAAAATGTTGAAACGGTATAGTGGTCCCAGGTTACCTCAGAAGAGGCAGCAGCTTTGTCTTGTTTGGAAATGTAATCAGCACAGGTAGAATTGTTATTTTTGAGTTAAACAGGAATTTCTTGGGAAATACAGTTTTGGTCAAATGCAATCTCAGACAGTTGCAAGGAGCAAATCAATCTTTTGGGACTTTTGGTATGTGCAAGTGTCGATTGTATGGTGGTTAAGAGCCAGCCTTCTGGATTTAAATCCTGACTCTGCCATTTATTAGTTCTGTTTCTGTACATAACTAGTTTTACCACTTTGAGCCTCATTTTTCTCAGGTGAAAAGTTTCAGTGATACCAGGATCTCTGCGAGGTTTAAACATGTTGCTATACTAGTACATAAAACAGTTAGAAATGTGGCACAGACATTCATTCCCACAAGCGTTCACTCTTACAAGTATGACTTTTTGCCATGATATCTGTAAGGCTTTTCATTGTGTTTTGAGAGCAGTTGAGGGTTTCACATCTGAACCTACAGAACACACAAAAACATGATTTGTTTAATCAATCAACAACCAGTGTTATATTTTTCCCTTGTGACAAGAACTTTTAATTCTTCTCTCAGCAATTTTTCAAATATACGCTACAGTATTATTAACTGTAGTCACCATGTTGTACATTGCATCTATAGAACTTATTTTATAACTAGAAACTTGTGCCTTTGACCATCTTCACCCATCATGTGAATGCCTATTTTCTTTATTCTCTCAAGAGTGGTATGTAACTAGGGCCATTCTAGAAGCATAGGAGAGTGGTCATACAATGGAGGTTACATACAATGGAGGTTGTTGTAGTCTACACAGTATTTCACCCCCTAAAGATATCTACATTTTTTTATTAATGAGCTGTGGTGTGTCTACCTGAAGTCTATAAGCTAAAGTCATAACTCTTAGTACCTCAGAATGTGACTGAAATTGGAGTTAGAGTCTTTAAAAAGATAATTAAGGTAAAATGAGGTTATTTAGGTGCAACCTAATCTGGTATGATTTATACTTTAAGAAGAGAATAGGACACAGACATGCATAGGGAGAAGACTGCCATTTATAAGCCAAGCAGAGATTGCATAAGAAATCATCCCTGCTGACACCTTGACCTCGGACTTCTATGTTTCTACTGTGAGAAAATAAGGTCTGGAGCCCTAGAAATATGCTGTGCAGATTTCATTTCATCACAATTAATTATTCATTCTAGTCTTGATGGATATTTGAGTTCCTTCAAGTACTGCTGCTATCAGCATTTTTATAAATGCTCTTACATGAATATGCATAGATTAGAGGCCTGGTGCAGGGATTCATGCACTGGTGGGGTCCCTCAGCCTGGCTTGTGTGGACGGGGCTGAAACCAGCTCTCCAACATCCCCTAAGTAGCCCCAGATTGCAAGAGGGTGGTTCTTGGTGATGCACCTTGGAATCGGGCTCCCTTCTCTCTGGTTCCGGGTGTATCACTCAAGAACTGGGGCTGCCAAGTCACTGCATCTCAGCAGCTCCTGCATTGAGCGTCTTCCCCCTGGTGGTCAGTGCTCATCATAGCTACCAGTCAGATAACAGGATGGTCTTTTAGGCTTTTACATATATGGATATTTTTTGTTGACTATCTATCTAGAAATTGAATGATGGGAGCATGGGATATGTCTTTTCAGTTTGGACAATTGATATAATTTCCAAAGTATCAATTTATACCCCTACCAACACTGCTTGTGATTTTCTTCTTTTTGTAAGTTTTGCCTTTCTGATGGTTGATAGTAATCACCTATTTTTAATTAACTTGATATATTATTAACATAAAACAAATTGCACTCATTTTTATTTTATTTTATTTTTTCAAACAGTTTTTTTATATATATTATTGATTTTTCACAGAGAGGAAGGGAGAGGGATAGAAAGTTAGAAACATCGATGAGAGAGAGACATTGATCAGCCGCCTCCTGCACACCCGCTACTGGGGATGTGTCCACAACCTATGTACATGCCCTTGACCAGAAATGAACCTGGGACTTTTCAGTTCGCAGGCTGATGCTCTATCCACTGAGCCAAACCGGTTTCAGCAATTGCACTCAATTTTAGTGTACAGTGTGATCAGTAACCATGTAACCACTAGCACAATCTAAATATAAACATTTCTATAATCCCCCAATTACCACATGCTTTTTGTAGTCAACCCCTCACCTTTGGTCACAGATCACCACCCAATTCTGTGACAACAGATTCGTCTTTGCTAAAGGTTTATATTAAAAATATCATGAAGTGTGTAATCTTTCATTCAGGACATTTCTGATATTCATCCTGCTTATGTGCATCAGTAGTTCATTCGTTTATATTGCTGAGCCATATTCCATTGTAAATATATACTATACTGTGTTTGTTTCTTTAATTGTTGATAAACATTTGGGTTGTTTATAGTTTGGACTATTATGAATGAAGTTTCTATGACTCTTCTCATACAAATATTTGTATAATCTATTTTACTTTTTACAGTTAAATAAATAAATAGAAATTATGTATTTGGGTTATGGGATAAATATCTATGCAGCCTTATAACACAATGCCAAACTCTTTTTCAAAATAGCTTTATAAATAGACACAAGGTTGAGAAATACTGCTCAGGTCTAGGTTTTCCTTATTACTACTAAGCTATGATACTTTCTTAGTCTATACTGAATACCCAGGCGATCCTTGAAGTCTTTGTATTTGGTCTTTTTTAAAAACATATATCTTTACTAGAGGCCTGATGCACAAAATTTGTGCCAAAGTAGGCCTTCCTTCCCTGGGCTGCTGGCATCAGCTTCCCTCTGGCACCAGGGACCTGGGCTTGATTCCTTGTGGCCACCTGCAGGCACCCGGGACCCAGGTTGGCCTCCCTCCAGCTCTGCCTTCATCCAGAAGGACATTCTGGTATAATTAGCATATTATGCTTTGATTATTATAGATTGTCCCCTTAACTTCCCATTAACCCCTTTAGCCCATCTCTACCCCACGCTTTCTGTGTCCATGGGTTACACATACAAGTTTTTTGGTTGATCTCTTCCTACCCACCTCCCCTCTCCCCCTTTCCCTCTGAGATTAGCATCCCTTCCAAGCTGTGTTAGGTGTTAGAATAGTTCATCTTTCTACCCAGCCTTGTGCATTTTTACCTTAAACATGCAAAATTTAGTATTCAGCAGCAGAGTCAAGGGCACATTACGAAGACTTCTATAACTCTTTTTTTTTTTTTTGCATAGTATCTTTTTTTCTGGTATTCTGCCCATAAATCTCAGATGCCTCATACTGTCTTATGTTTCTTTATACTATCCTTTATACTGTCTCATTTGGGTATTCCCTGCCCAGGGATGTGGTCTGAAAATTGCCTTCCAGTGAAAAATTGAGGAAATCTTAGTTGTTCTTTTTTAATATTCTCCTTAATATTCTCTGTCATCTCAGGGACGACATTCTTGTGCTGTGTGTACCCAGTGGTTGAAAATAGTTGTTGTATGTATTTCCTCAGATTTCTAATTAGTGGTAGTGAGAAACTGTCTCAATTATTTATTGTGGCTGGAATTTGAAGTACCTCATTTTTATTTGAGTTTCTATTTTCATGATGATGATTAATTATTGTCAAGAACCTCTTTTTTAATGTGTACATTGGCTATTTAGGTATCATATTTTGTGAAGTACTTTTAAATTGTTCCCCATTTATCTATCAGTTATTCTATCTTTTAAATATTGATTCCTAGGATTTCTTTTTATATCTGAAGTGCAAGTTTTCTGTTGTAAAATTATATTCTTCCCATGCGTGACTTACTTTCTATTTTCTTTGAAGTTGTCTTTTGATGAGAAGAATTTCTTAGTTTTATTAAGATTCCATTGATTAAATTTTTTGGTACTTTTTCTTCTCTGTTGTTTTTCAGGTTCTTTGCAAGGAGTCTTTAACAACCTGAGGTCATAAAAATGTTTTCTTAGATTTTAGTCTAAAAGCTTTATAGTTTTACCTAGTACGTTTACATTTATAATCTACCTGAAATAGACTTTTATGTAATATGTCCCGTTGGCATAGCAATTCAACTTTCCCAGCATCATTTTATAAAAAGTCCACTCATTTTTCATTGTGTTTTAGTGTATCATATATGTGTGAAACAGTGTTTATAGAGTCTACTCAATTAAATTGTTCACTCTTCCATATTCTTGCTGCCTTAATTAACATCACTTACAATAAAGATTATGTCTGTGTGTAATTCCTCATGGTTTATTCTTCCACCTATCTAAGATTATCTTGGGATATTGGGCCCTTACAAATTTCTACATAAAGTTTACAATTGGCTAATTTTCGCATGCAAAAAATATTGATTCTGTGGAGTTTCTTTTTAATGGGAGTATATTGATACTATAGATCAGTGAATGAATATTTAACTTAGCAATATTGAATATTTCATTACCTGAAAATTTTATTTTTCCCCAATTATTTGGATATTTACATTTTTGGTAGTGATTTGGATTAGTCAGTGTGGAGATTTTACAACCTTTTACAAGAGTTTTTAGTAGGTATTTGATTTTTTTTATGATATACAGTGTATATATTTACTTTTTAAAATATACTTTTATTGATTTCAGAAAAAAGGTAGAGGGAGAGAGAGAAACAAATCTCAATCATGAAAGAAATCATTGATCAGCTGCCTCCTGCATGCCCCAACTAGGAAACCAGCCCGCAAAGCCTGTGTCCTTAACTGGAATCCAACCCTCTTCCCTTCAGCCTGCAGGCCAATGCTCTAGCCACTACTCGGGTCAAATCTCATACTTTCTTTAGATTTTCTATATACACATCATATTGCAAATTGTGACCAATTTATTTCTAATTTTCTAGTGATTAAACTTTTTATTTCTTTCTCTTACTCGTTTCAATAACTCACCATTAAGTCAGATGTTTGTTAAAGGTTTAATTGCTCATGATTTTTAGATTAAAGGTTTTTGTAGATGCTTATTATTAGATTAAGAAAGTTCTTTTCTAATTATAGTATGTTAAGAGGTTTTTAAAAATCTTTTATGTTGAAACTTAACAAATGTTTTTATTGCATTTACTAAAATTGTCATCTATAATAATAAAACTATAATATGCTAATTAGACCAGATGTCCTTCCAGACGACCTTCCAGATGAAGCTGGAGCTGTGAGGGAAGCCCAGGCCCCAGGTGCCTGCTGGTGGCCAGAGGAAAGCCCGGGTCCCAGGTGCCAGAGAGAAGCCAGTGCCAGAGAGAAGCCAGTGCCGGCAGCAGTGGGGAGGAAAGCCTACTCTGGCACAAATTACATGTATCGGGCCTCTAGTGTTTCTATAAACACGGTAAAAATAAACTGGTTTGTTTATTTTGATTTTATAAATTAAGGTCCAATTTACATATAATAAGTCACATCCTTTTTATACATACTTTACTGGTTATGACAAATCAAATAGTTACATAAACAACATCACAATTAAGATATAGTACATTTATACAATATAAACAATTTTTCTTTGCCTCATCAGAATCAATCTCTCCATACAGCCTATGGCAAGCATTAATCTTTTGATATCTGAACAATTTTGACTTCCCAGCTGCCATGTAGGGGATAACATACAGTGCATAGTCTCTTGAGTCTGCCTTCACCGGATAGATACCTGCTTTGCAAATATTTTCTTAGAGTCTGTGGGTTAATTTAGTTTTTTTAATGATATTCTTAGAAGAGCAGAATTCCTTCATTTTGATGAATTGTAATTTATTATTTTTGTGTGTGTGTGTGTGTGTGTGTACCATGATTTTGGTCTCATATTTAAGAAATATTTATACACACAGATATATTTAGACATGATTTAATTCTAAAATATTTTAACCTATTCCCATTCTAGAATTCTTGTTTGATTATTTTGAAGATTACAGATATTGGGTTAAAATCCTCATTGATTTTTGTGTTCATTTTTTTCATCTTAATCATAGTTTTACTGTCACTAGACACTACCTATTATCCACAAGTTTTCCCTCAGTAAAATTTTTTTCACCATGAGGTCAGCAATTTTGTCATCTTTAACATTTTCTCTGATTACCATATTCTAAAGAGGGTTTTAAACATAGTGGACACTCAATGAACATCTTCTAAGTCAATGAATAACCAACATATTTGCACAAAAATAGACAAGTTCATCAAAATATATCATCTTATTTTTAATGTATTGATTTAACTCTAGTTTGTATTTTATGTCACTATGTGTCCTAACATTTGTTGGTAATTACAAGTTTAGTTTCTTTACAATTTTGATTTTTTGTTACTAATAAGGTATTCTGTCACTATTTTATCTCACCTTATTATTGGTACTTTAAAAAGAGAATGCAAATGAAGGCAAAAACCTGTTTAAACATACGTGTACTTTAAGAGATTTTCTGAAATTATACAGACTGATTGATGATATCCCTAATAATTGTTTGAATAAATACAGGTGAGAAGTTAAAATCAGAATACCAGTGAATATGCTCTCTTGGGTAATGTACTATAATGTACAAATAGTTAGTTGTATGTAATTCATATTAAACTATCTTGATAGATTTTCCCTTGATAAGTGACTGCAGCAGAAAAAAGAGAAAAATTGCCTCCTGAAATGCTTTTATTTGGAAAGTATCAGTCAAATTGATTCCCTTGAAGGTAACTAAAATCAAGACTAGAGATTGCCTAGAAATAGCAATCACTAACAGTAAAATATATATTTTTATGCAATATTTATTACTGGGCTCTGAAACAAATCCAAATAACTTTAAATTTGAGTCCCTCACATAAGCAAGCACCTTTGAATTGGTATATTACCTTTTATTTCACTGAGAGTATAGCTAAAGAATTAATAATTATCATGAACAATGAATTTCCACTATCAGACAGAGAATGCCTAAGTAGGCATAAGAATCCTATATAATCCTATATAATAAAGAAGTAATATGCAAATTGACCATCATTCCAACACACAAAATGGCCATCCCTATGTGGTCAAAGATGGCTGCCCCCATGTGGACACAAGATAGCCACCACAAGATTGTTGCCAGGAGAGGGCAATTGGGGCGATAAGGCCTGCAGGGGAGGGCAGTTACAGGTGACCGGCCTGGCAGGGGAGGGCAGTTTGGAGCAACCAGGCCTACAGGGGAGGACAATTGGAGGGGACCCAGACCAGCAGGGGAGGGCAGTTAGGGGTGACCAGTTCTATAGGGGAGGGCAGTTAGGGATGCCAGGTTGGCAAGGAAGGGCATTAGGGACAACCAGGCCAGTAGAGTAGGGCAGTTAGGGATGACAGGTAGGCAATGGAGGACAGTTAGGGGCAACCAGGCCTGCAGAGGAGGGCATTGGGGGCAACCAGGCCAGCAGGGGAGGGCAGTTAGGGCTACTAGGTTGGCAAGGGAGGGCAGTTAGGGGTGACCAGGCTGGCAGGAGAGGGCAGTTAGGGGCAATTGGGCCAGCAGGGAAGTAGTTAGGCATCAATCAGGCTGGCAGAGGAGTGGTAAAGGGGTGTTCAGGCTGGCTGGCAGAAGTGATTAGGGGCCATTAGGCAGGCAGGCAGGCAGGCAGGCAAGTAACTAGGAGCTAGCAGTCCTGGATTGTGAGAGAGACATCCCAGATTGGAGATAGTGCAGGTTGGGCTGAGGAACATACCTGTCCCAATGCACGAATTTTGTGTACCAGCCATCTAGTCATATAATAATGAGTCCTCATTTTACATATTCTAAGATGCTGAGAGTATGTGCCTGCATGTGTGTTAATGGTACTATTTTTCTTACATAAATATTTGTATAATTCCTGGAGCAACCCCTAATCATTGCTTCTATTTCCCTTTAATGTCTTTATTCTCACCTTAGACTCAATGTCAACATCACTGGCTATTACTAAATTAAAAAAAAAATAAAACTAAAGGACATTTTCCTAGGTTTAGCAAGTAAAATAAATTCTCCAAGAATGAGTTTTCAAAAACCAGACTGCAACTTTTTACATTTCACAGCTGAGATAAGTGCTTTTATCTCTCAATCTAAAATATCCAGATGACCCTGGGCTGCTCATTGTAGAGTACAGCCCTTATGAAACTAGTGAAACAGTGCACAGATTCATGCACATTGAAAGGAAACTAATTAGAATGTGACCAGCAGGGTACGACTGGGCAAGAGGGGCTGGACTCACCCTGGAGCCAACCTCCTAAGGTCCCTCCCCAGTTGACCATTCCTGGGGTGGCTCGAAGGGCTTCTGGGGAGTGAGCAGGGTCCCTCCGGCAGGTGGGATTGCTTGGCCTGGCCTGCAAGTATCAGGCTGAAACCAGCTTTCTGGCATCCCCTGAGGGGTTCCAGAGTGCAAGAGGACTCTCTGCAAAGTTGCTTGCTGTCTTATAGAGTGTGGAATGCAAACACAAGTGTGAAATAAACCAGATTTGAGCCGAAGGTGCCCCAGCAACAGCAGAACCCACAGCTGAAGGTGGAATTGTGTGACCCCATGAGGAATAGAACTCCCTCCTCTCTAGTTTCAGGGTGCATCACCTGAGAACTGTGGCTGCCAAGTCACTGCAGCTCAGCAGCTCCTTTGCAGAGCTTCTGCCCCCTGGTGGTCAGTGTACATCATAATGACTGGTTGGACAGTAGGAGGGACACTTTGCATATTAACCTTTTATATATAGAGATTCCCTCTGGGAGCACAACTCCATTTTTTAAATTACATTTTATTGACTTTTTACAGAGGGGAAGGGAGAGGGATAGAGAATTAGAAACATCAAGGGGAGAGAAACATTGATCAGCTGCCTACCGGGGATGTGCCCACAACCAAGGTACATGCCCTTGACCAGAATTGAACCTGGGACCCTTCAGTCTACAGGCTGAAGCTCTATCCACTGAGCCAAACCAGTTAGGGCACAACTCCATTTTTTACTTTCCTGAAACACCAGCCTGAAAGAGTCCAGGGCTATTGTTCAAGAACATTTCAAAAGGAAAGTTGACACTACCAAATAAACACATTTAATAAAGTGTGACCACTAGTCACTGAGGTGCTAATGAGCTGCGAGATTATTTGCAGCAAACAAAATTTCTCCCTTGTCCCCTCCTGCCAATATCCTGAACTCCACTCGGGGAGATAAGATGTAGACTTGTCATGTTCAACGCTGCAACAGCCTCGACAGTTTTCTTCCTTGTCGCCCTGCACTGTCAAGTTGGCAGCTGAGGCCTGGCTCAAAATGAGTATGAGGAGAGACATATGCTAATTTGATTAATTTTGTGTTTCGCTTTTATAAGGAGAGTTCTTCTTCAGAGTCTTTGAAATGCCTAATGTATAGTTATATCCCTGATATTTTTCCAAATTTCTTCACTGACAGAATTCTGTTTTAAATATATAGCATTATTGATGAGCATAGAAGAAATATTGCAAAATTGTCTAGGCTTACTAGTATATTGGCCAAAATGGCATGATGAAATTAAACACACAAAATCCAGTAATGGATCTGATATTGCCAAAGAAACTCAAGTGTGCACATGTGCATGCCTCCCCACCCCAAGACTGGCTAAAGGAACACTGTTCTCTGTCTCTGTGCTCATTAAACAAATAATTTGTTTTGTTGATGCCTCCTTTGCCAACTGCCTGTCTCAGAGCATAGTGGGAAGCCAATAATGCATTTTTAAAAATATATTTTAATGTTTTTTTACAGAGAGGAAGGAAGAGTGATAGAAAGTCAGAAACATCGATGAGAGAGAGACATCAATCAGCCGCCTTCTGCACACCCCGCACTGGAGATGTGCCCGCAAGCAAGGTACATGCCCCCCGACCGAAATCGAACCTGGGACCTTTCAGTCTGCAGGCCAATGCTCTATTCACTGAGCCAAACCGGTCTCGGCAATAAATGCATTTTTAGATGCACTAAATTATACTTGCATACATTCACAGGGAAAATAAAGAACGGGAAAAGAATGAAAAACTAAGGGGATCGACCAAAGTAGGAAGTGAAAGAAGCAAGATAGAGTGGCAGAAGGGAGAAAAACACAGGTCACATGGGTCTTAATTGGTCTGCTCATCAAAGATACAGGCATGGCCTATTGATCAACTTAACATATTAAGTGGCAGTTATGCATATCTCTTTATCACATTAAGTGACGTTCATGCATAGAGTTGAAAAAACATACATTGTAGTCTGTGAATTTTGGTGGCCTAAAGAACTGTTGTCTGATAGTTTGGCTGCAGCAGGCGGTATTGGTCAGAAACAGACAAATTGGCGGTCCAGGACCCAGTGCATTTGCTCACTTACTGTGCATAATGAGGGTCTCTCTAAAACAGAAAGAAGCGATGTTCAGTCCATTAAAACAAAAACACGAAAACTTTCTGCATGACAATTAAGTTGCTAATTCAATTTCATGATCCAGTCATTACCAAATTCCTATTATCGTAATGCTCACCTGGCAAATATACCGGGAGGAATAGAAGTAACGCACCCGCATTATAAACATGATGCACATCCTCTGGCTTCGTTTCACCCTCACTATGCATGCCTGCTCCCCTGGAGCTCTGTTGGAGGAGTGTCACAATAAGGTTACTTAAAATCATAACTTCAACACATTCTGGTTAAGAAGAGAAAACAAGCTCAACATATTCTCCTCGTGGGATCAGATAGGCTTTGCAAGATTTCAACGGTTCAGTTATTTCCATTCTGATGGGGGAAATTCAGTGTCAACAGCACATTATATTTTATACGATCTGCTAGTTCCCGTCTTTAAATTTCCTATATCTGCTTTTATTTCATCTCTACCTGATCGTGAATCCCAGCTTCTTGTCCAAAGAAACACTTTTCTTTGTGAATTTCCCTTCATCATATCCAGAAGGGGTGCCAAGCAAAGCCCTTCTGGAGGTGGGACTGAAGGACCGGTTAAATGTGCAACAAAGGGGAGCTACCTTCTGAACCTCTCCTTTTCTTAACAGTCTAAGCAATGATGACCATGTCTTTTTTCACTGCTTTTTTTCTTGTATGATATGTATTTTATAAACAGTCTCATACCATAATTATTTCTGGACTAAGGCATGGTTCAGTGGTTGAGCATTGACCTATGAACCAAGAGGTCATGGTTTGATTTCCAGTCGGGGACAATGCCCTGGTTGTGGCCTTGATCCCCAGTAAGTATCATGCAGGAGGCAGCTGGTCAATGATTCTCTCTCTTCATTGATGTTTCTATCTTTCTCTCCCTCTCCCTTCCTCTCTGAAATCAATAAAAAAAAATACGTTAGAGTAAGGCATTGTATAAAAAAGTAAGGTCTGACAGTTTTATATTAGTACTAGAGGCCTGGTGCATGAAATTAGTGCACGGGAGGAAGGGGTGTCATTTAGCCCAGCCTGTGCCCTCTCCAATCTGGGACCCCTTGAGAGATGTCTGACTGCCCATTGAGGCCCAATCCAGGTAGGATCAAATCTAAATGGGCAGTTGGACATCCCTCTCACAATCCAGGACTGCTGGCTCCCAACTGCTCACCTGTGTGCCTTCCTGATTTCCCCTAACTGCTTCTATCTGCAAGCCTGATCACCCCCTACTCACTCCCCTGCCAGCTTGATTGATTCCTAACTGCTTCCGTGCCAGCCTAAATGCCCCTAACTGCCCTCCTCTGAGGCCTCGTCACCCTTAATTGCCCACCCCTACAGGCCTGGTCCCCCCTAAGTGCCCTCCCTTGCAAGCCTGGTCCCCCCCAACTGATCTATTCAGGCCACCACCCCCCAACTGCCCTTTCTGGAGACCTAGTCACTCCTAAATGTCCTGCCCTGCAGGCTTGATTGCTCCCAACTGCCCTCCCCTGGTGACCATTTTGTGTCCACATTGGGGACAGGATCTTTGATCACATTGAGGCAGACATCTTGTGTGTTGGAGTGATGGTCAATGTGCATATTACTCTTTTATTAGATAGGATAGAGGCCTGGTGCATGGGTGGGGGCCAGCTGATTTGCCTTGAGGGTGGCCCAGATCAGGGTGGGGGTTCCTTTGGGGTATGGGATGGCCTGGGCGAGGGGACTTTGGTGGTTTGCAGGCTGGCTACACCCCCTGGTGGCCCTAGTGGAGGGCCAGGGATCTGGGATTTATTCGTCATCTACAATTGAAACTTTATAGCCTTAGTGGAGCCAATCCTCCTGCTTGCTTCATGGTGGCAGCAATTTCTGTTGGGATTTAATTATCTTCTATAATTGAAACTTTGTAGCCTTAAGCAGAGGCAAAGGCAGGCAAAGGCAAGCCAGGGCAGGCGGAAAGCTTGACTTCCTCCATCACCAGGGGCAACCCTAGCCTCTTGCTCTCTCTAGCTCCATGGCTGCTGCCATTTTTGTTGGGATTTATTTATCTTCTATAATTGAAACTTTGTAGCCTTGAATGGAGGCCTGGGACCACCAAGGTGTGTGAAAAACTTGGCTTCCTCCATCTCTGGGAAAACCTAAGCCTCCTTCCTGCTTGCTCTGTGGCCACAGCCATCTTGGTTGGGGTTAATTTGCATACTTGCTCCTGATTGGCTGGTGGATGTAGCTGGTGGGCATGGCTTGTGGATGTAGCAGGGTGATGGTTAATTTGCATATTATCTTTTATTAGATAAGATGTAATCCTGTCAATTGTCTCCATTTAACCACAATGTTAGTTAAATTCAGAGGAAGTATATCTCTCCAAATATTATCTTTTCAGTTTACAAACTGAAGTCATCTAGAAATTAAAGTATTTTTTCTAGAAATTAAGGTATTGTTCTTGGGAAGAGAGAGGCTTCAAAATTACCACTTGCAATTGTATCCTTTAAGTCCAAAATTAGGCAAATATTTAGGCTTCTCAGTGACTTTTATTTCCTTCATGATTTCAAAATAACAGGATTTATGTCTTTATGATTCTCAAGTTTGCTGTAGAAATTGCTTTAATGTCTTCTCAAATGAAGTCTCCTGTTTCACTTTAGCTGTAGCATTTTTGGAAAGAAAACATGAGAACTGAAGAATGCTTCAGCAGAATTTGAAATGAAAGAAAAAAACAACAAAACACCACCACCACACAGGGTTTTAGTGTGATGTCAGATAATAGTGTTTCTTTGTTCTTTCTGGGAACTGCAAGTGATACATATCAGAGACAGAATGAAGTATATGATAAACAAGAACAAAATCTGAATCAGGAAAGTAATCTTTGGTGGTGCTGATAGTGGCAATAAAATCCCACCTTTGCTTACATGTAAAATGAGAACTCCTGACTAAAATATATGGAATATTAGAAATCACTCAGAATTTTTGCTTTATTCAGATGTAATGAAACTTTCCACACTGAACCAGAGATTATCTTTTAAAACTACTTCATCCCCTTTGATTTACCCATGACAAAATATGATCATTCTTTCCTGGTTATCCATCTAGTAAAAGCTTTTTCAAATCTCTAATTTCTATAAGGGTCAAACCAGTACTTCAGGCAAATATTTATGATGTCAAATTTCTCAAAAGAGCTTTTACACACCTTCCTCCCCACCCCCACCCCCCGTCTTCTTCCAGCTTATAAAAACTTTATTGTTAAGAAGTGACAAAATGTCTTTGTGCCCTTTGAAGGAATTCTGAGTGTTCAGATAATTCAGAGACCACAGAACACTTTTTTTTTCTTTCACTTCAGTGAAGCTTAGAGTTTAACATAAATCTGACAGTTTCCTAATTTAGCAAGATACTTTTTTCTGTGTCACAATGATTTGTTTCAGATAGCAGGCATAACTAAGAGGTAGAGGGTCCTATTTCCTGTAAGTTTTGCAAGGGTTCTGCTCCTGTGAAGACAATGTTAGCATAGAAGTCAGGTGAACATATATTCCCCTTCTGAGTCCTCTCTATCAGTTATGGGGCTTTCGTTATTACATACAGTCTATGATCCTGTTCTTCCCCTGTCCATGGCATGGAATTATATCTTCACTGAACAGAATTGTAGTGAGAATTAAATTAATGACCAATATAGAAACCCTGGCATCATAATATGCATCATATTAGCTCCCCTAATTCCCCAGTTTAACCCAATTTCATGTGTTTAGATTTCTGACAGATACAGGGAATGTGTAACTTTGGAGGGCAGTGTGCAATGAACACACACAAAGAAAAAAAGGCATAGATTGGAATCACACAGACTCAGGGAAAGAAGGCTTCACCACTGGCTGTGAGAGTTGAGCAGGCTTTTTGAATGTTAATTTCTTCAGGTATAAAATAGAGATAATGGCTACCTAACAAGGTGGTTCCAAGGATCAAAGGAGATAATATATAAGAATATTTCTAGTGCGATGCATGTTGTAGTGGCTTAGAAATAGTATATACCTATTTTCTAACAGGACTGTTAACATTTCTGGATATATAACTGTACATATGCCACAAGATTTTTCTAGCACACTTAGAAGGACAATAAACTACCCTCTCTGGACTGGCCCTGACTACCTCGTAGACCTCACCTCCCAGGACCACACATACTATGTTCAACCATCAGGGCCTCTTTGCTGCTCTTCTATCAAACCAAGCTCATTACCAACTTAGGAGGCCTCCCAGCTGTTTCCATTTCATGTATGACTCTTCCAAATACAGTGGTACCTCAAGATACGAGTGCCCTAACATACGAGATTTTTGAGATACGAGCAGTCGAGCGAGTAATTTTTGCTTTGAAATATGAACAACATTTGAGATAGGAATAATTGCATGGATTGGCTAGCTGCACACGACCCACCAGTTTACCGCGACTCCGAGCGTCTCATAGTTTCCCACGCCTCAAGGTTACGGAACAAATTAAACTCATATCTCGAGGTACCACTGTACCTACTCCACTGCACTTAAAATAGCATCTCATTTTCAAACACACTTTGTAATATTTTATTATGACTTGCATGTTTATATATATATATATGTGTGTGTGTGTGTGTGTGTGTATATATATATATATATGTCATTTAACTTACACATGTATCTGTTTTATTTATTATCCCCCCTTAGATAAGAGTGGGGTCCTTACACTTTTATTTCTCTTCATCTATAGTATATAAGTGCTTGATATAATAATCACTTGATACACATGTGTAGGATAAAGGAATCTGTCAATAATACTTAACTCAAAGTACATCTAACATTCTCTTCTGTCCAGTCATTTGGCAATATTTTGTCTCTGAACACACATGTACAAAGAAACACTATATTCAACAAATAATATTTATGGTAATGTATCCTATAAGGCAGATATCTGTAATGTGTACATCATAGTTATAGAGAGTCCCAGCAATGTTACTTGTGTATGAACACTACTTCTAATGGTGGACTGGGAAGAAGTAATTATCCTGGTAAATGAATTATGACCGCATAAATGATTTTTTTTAAAAAAATGCCGCATGCTCTCCTAATCTAAGTAAAATTTTTGAATCATGCTCTTGCCTCCTAATGGTATCTGCGAATTTCCACAGTAATTTTTTATATTGCACAAGCTAGGGAAAGAATAATAATTGTATTTTTTAGCACAATGCCTCCTTTCCTCTTTAGTTTCTTCTAGTACAGAGACACGTGTGGCATTGGAATTTACTTCATGTAAATGACTTGTGTTCTAACCAAATATCTGGGCTTTCTTTCACCGTGCAGTCATCCGTAAAAGCAGTTTTCTCTGCCATAAATGCTAAACTTTAATTAGTTTGGCAGTTCCTTGAAGTCAGGATTTTTGCACAAATATTCTCTTATATATTCTAGTAGGGAGTGAGTACTATCCTACTTGATTTGGGAAATTGGCAAGATAAGAAAAAGCAAAAATTCCAGACCACAGATGCCAAAAATGTAGCAAAGTGTAATTGAAAGCTCACAAAACAAACAAACAAAACAAAACAAAAACAAAATCAGAAAAAAAACAAAAACAAAAAAAAACAGCTATAGCATTTTGGCAGTTTATTAATATATATAGTAAACAGGAGTAGACATGTAATGGCTTCCAGGAAAAAAATGTAGACCTACATTACACCTATATAAGAATATATTATATTATGAATGCCCACATGAAGGGATGCTTGTAGAAATTATTACACTCTTTTTGAGCATCTACCAGGTGTTGCTCTAGGTAATTTGCCTATGTTTCTACTGAATCGCTCCCCATACCATTTTAGCATATTATTATCATTCTCCTTTTATTCAAAAAGGAAGCAGGCTCAAGTAAGAAACAGGTATTAGATTGTAGATCCTAGATCTGAACCACCACACCTCAGTTTATAATATATAAATTTGCTGTAGAGGAACTTAGAATGTGAAAGGGGCTAACCAGTGTTGCTCAGTGATTGAGCATTGACCTATGATCCAGGAAGCCATGGTCAATTCTCCGTCAGGGCACTTGCCTGGATTATATTGATAGACTCAATCCCCCGTAGGGATGTCTAGGAAGCAGCCAGTCAATCAGTTTCTCTAATTATTGTTATTTCTATCTCTTTCTCCTCTTTCCTCTCTGAAATTAATAAAAATATATTTTAATAAAAACAATGTGCCTAGCTGGTTTTGCTCAGTGTAGAGAGCTTTGGCCCACTGACTAAAGGGTTACAGGTTCAGTTCCGGTCCAGATCATGTACCTTTATTGCAGGCTGAACCCCAGCCTTGGTCAGGGTACATGTGGGAGACAACCAATTTATGTCTCTTTCTCACATAGATATTCCTCTCTCTCTCTTTGTCTCTCCCCCTCCCTTCTACTCTCTCTAAAAGTCAATGGAAAAATATCCTCAGATAAGGATTAACAACAAATATATATATATATATATAATTATAAAAAATGTGAAAGGGGAAACATAATAAAAACATTAATATTTGTAAAAGAGGCAATGAGAGAATATGGGGACTTTTCACAGAGAAAGTGAGACTTGTGTAAGGACTAGAATCATGTGTTACTAGTAAATCTGCTTAATGATGAAAAGTAATATTTACAAAATACTTACTCTGTATTCACTTATTAATGTAATTCCTATAGCAATAACTCTATGAAATGGGTACTATTACTAGTATATTTCCCATTTTATATATGATGAAATTAGGCACAGTAACAGTTTATGCCATTCCTGACAAATTATCTAATATCAATAAACATAGACCTTCAGGTTAATCTTTAGTTTATATAATTTATTTCTAATTGCCCATTTCTGCCTTGAAATTGAAATTAAGAATATTTTAAGTTCTGGATAAATCATCCAGAAATGTCTATTAGATTCAACCCATAGGGCTGAGAATTTCCAATAAATTTTCAGGAGAATTTCTGCTTTAAATATTTGGTTAAAACATTAGTTTATTCCACATATAAGTACTAAGTAAATTGTATATACCAGGTTCTCTGATAGGAGAGACTTTGCTGTGTATTAAATGTACTGTTTTTCCATAGTAATAATTGATAGATCACAGGCTTTTCGTTTCTAAAATGTTTTCTCTTTTTTCTTTTATCTGACACTATGTAATAAAACAAAGAGTCATCTTGTGTTTACACGTCATTCACCTTGAAAAAAGCTATGATGACTCTTTTATGTAATTTTAATGATGTGACTTCCATTAAGAAGAATAAAATTCTGTTGTCACTAACATTTTTTTTTATGGAGACATTAACACAGTAAAATAGTATCTTGGTCTGCCTCCTGTCATGACATAATTCTAATGTATCGAAAATGGTGCTTACAATTGAACATAGAGATTATTCAGACAAAATATGAATTCATTACCTAAGTGTAAGATAGAAAAAAAGGTTCACATAATTCACATTATTATAGTATAATTATAGAACTATGACCCAAAATTTTTAGCAAATTTATATATTAAGAAATTCATCATCTCATGATTGAATTTGATGCTAGATCAATAATATGCAAATAGTAAGTACATTATGGGTTTTCCAAAGACTTCATACTTATTAGTAAGATTACAGCAATGAACCTCAAACCTGTTTATGAATAAATAAGTAGAAAGAAAACACAACAATCAGAGTTGTGCTTTCCAATAGAAATATAATATATTCCACATAAGTAATTTAAAACTTTCTAGCAGCTATATTAAAAGATAAAACAAGAAGATACAATTAACTTTAATAATATAGTTTAACACAATTATCCAACAGATTTTAACATATAATCAATATCAAATTGCTGAGAGAGTTTACATAATTTCATACTGTCTCTGAAATTTGATATATATTTTTCAATTACAGCACATCACAATTCAGATTCTAAATTTTTGTGAGAAATAGATCATGTGTACATAGATTTCTTAAAATTATAATTTAAAAATTAGATTCACCTATTCAAGTTGTTCCAAGATCTTACAGAATTCCAGGAATGTAAATATATTCCAAAAATAATTTTACTTTAATATTTGCATCCACCTTGACATATCTGGTTCATCTCCTTTAGAAGAATTCATTTACTTTTGAATTAACAGCATATTAGTTTTAAAGTCTATCTTTTAAAGATAAATAACTCTTGTGGCAACTGAATAATATTAACTTTGACTTCAAAAGAGGATGCGCAAATTAAAAAGAAACTCAAAAATGATAAATATCACTAAAATGTTTCTTAGAGTTTTGCCACCAATTTACATAACAATGTTAATTAAAATAAAAAGTATTTCTGGATATTGATCTTATTAGAAAAAATGTATAAGTCATTACTATCGGTTTGTATCTTGAAACATTTCAATATCAACATAAACTCACTTACCTGTTTAGTTCATATTATTTTATTTTTCTTGGAGCTTCAAATTTAGCTCACTTTTATGTCACCTAAAATTGCTGAGAAAATATAGCTCACACTGCCATTATTTTTGCCATTATTATAAAATATTGGGAAAACATTTCTTTTGTTTCAAGAAAGATTTGAATTGCAGTTAACAACATTATAGTAAATCTTTGTAAAACACTTCCGTGACTCACTGAACAAGCATTATTATAGAGAACAATTCTTAATTCAATTTCTTTTATTTCTATCAATAGTTTGATAATAGTCATAGAATTTCTCCAATGTACCTAACTGTGTAACAACTATACCCAAGGCCACATTTTTAGAATTTGTTTCAGAAAATTGAGAAAAATATTTTCAAGAAGCATTATTCAGTGAAATAAAAGAAATCAGATAGACTTCAATTCATTGTCACAAAATTTTTTGTATCTACCTGAAATTCCCCTTTAAACGATATATCTATGATTTATAGAATATCTATGGTTTATAAATTATAACAAATACTAATAGAATCTTCAGATTGTTTTATATATAGGACTAGCACCTTGAAAGGAATTGTGGACCATAAGGCTGTGGTGGACACAGGGGCGTGTCTCAGAACATCCTCCATGGCCCCTGCTGGCCCCTCTCACCCAGCCCCCATGTGCCCTGTCTGCCAGCAGCCTTGCTCCCTCCACCACCACTCCCACATGCTGACAATGCTGGCCTGCTTGCATCTGCTGATGGCATGGAGTGATTGGGACTCTAGCCAGCAGTGGGTGCAAGTAGGGCCAGTGGTTTTGAGCGGTGGCTGCTGCCCTGATTGCCCCTCAGGAGCAAGGGGGAGGTGAAGAAGGCCTCAAGGGTGATCAGGGGACAACATCCTCCAGTTGCACCTGCTGCCAATGAGAATCAGGACTGGTGCCAGGCACCAGCAGCAGGTGTGAGTAGTGGCTCCAGTGCCAACAACAGGTACAAGGTGGGCTGCTTCAGGACCCTATTTCCCCTCGAGCAGAGAGAGGCAGAGAAGCCCTGAGGGGCGATTGGGGCCAGCAGTCACTGCTCACACCTGCTCATGGCATCAAGCGATTTGGGCCAGCATTGGGTGCTGGCAGTGGGTGTGAGTGGCAGCTCCGGCACTGGCAGCAGCTGTGAGCACCAAGCAGGACCAAATAATTGGTTCTGTGGGAGCAAAGAATTTTCAATGACCACCAGAGGCTCACTCTGATGACAGTGACCAGTGCCCCACCTTGGTCTGGCATCCCTGCTCATCTGCTCCACCATCCCGCTATAGCTGATGCTCACTATGTTCTGTGACCTGCTGCCTGCTGCTAATGCCTGCCATATTCTGTGCTCACCCCCTGGTGGTCAGCACATGTCATAGTGACAGATTGTTCAGTTGTTCTGCCTTTTGGTCTATTTGCATATTAGTCTTTTATTATATAGGACAAGAGACCCAGTGCACAAAATTCGTGCATGGGTGGGGGGGTATCCCTCAACCCAGCCTGCAATCTCTCCAATATGGGACCCCTCGAGTGATATCCAATTGTCTATTTAGAACTGATCCCAGTAGAACTGGGCCTAAACAGGCAGTTGGACATCCCTCTCATAATCCAGGGCTGTTGGCTCCCAACTGCTCACCTGCCTACCTTCCTGATTGCCCCCAACCACTTCTGCCTGACAGCCTGATGAACCCCTAATCACTCCCCTGGAAGGCTGATTACCTCTAACTGCCCTCCCCCGAGGCTTGGTCACCTCTAACTGCCCTCCCCTGCAAACCTGATAACCCACAACTCCCCTCCCTTGCAGACCTGGTCCCTGACAACTGCCCTCCCCTGCTGGCCCTCTTGTGGCAGCCACTTTGTGTCCACATGGGGGCAGCCATCTTTTACCACATGGGGACAGCCATCTTGTGAGTTGGAGTGATGGTCAATCTGCATACTACTCTTTTATTAGATAGGATAGAGGCCTGGTGTATGGGTGGGGGCCAGCTGGTTTGCCCTGAAGGTTGTCCCTGATCAGGGTAGGGGTTCCCTTGGGCCATGGGGTGGCCTGGGCAAGGGGCCTGTGGTGGTTTTCAGGCCAGCCACACCCCTCAGTGACCCAAGGGGAGGTCTTGGAATCTGGGATTTATTTATCTTCTACAATTGAAACGTTGTAGCCTTGAGTGGAGGTCAGGGCATGCCAGGAATTTTAGCTTCTTCCATTACAGGGGAAATCCAAACCTCATGCTTGCTCTGTGGCTGGCCGCCATCTTGGTTGGGTTAATTTGCATACTCACACCTGATTGGATGGTGTGTGTGGCTTGTGGGTGTAGCAGAGTGATGGTTAATGTGCATGTTTCTCTTTTATTAGTGTAGATTATATCATCTGTGAACAGAGGTAATTTTACTTCCTTAGTTCTATTTTGAATGCCTTTATATTTATATCTCATTACTGGTCAGAACTTTTAAGGATTATGTTGAATGGAAATGGTTCATGTAAGCTTCCTTGTCTTGCTGCTGATATTAGAATAAAAGTTTCAGACTTCTGCCATTTATAATGGTGTTTATGATGGATTTTCTATATGTCTTTATTATGTTGAAGCAGTTTTCTTCTATTTCTTTTGTTGAATCTTTTTATAATGAAAGGTTGTTGAATTTTGTCAAATGTCTTTTATGTATCAATTGAGGTGATTATATTTTTTTGTCTGTTTTACTTTATTCTGTTAATGTGGTATGGTGCATTCATCAATTTTGTATGTGAAAATTTCCTTGCAACACACTTTCAAATCTCAGAGGGAAAGTGGGGGATGGTTGAATGGAAAGAGATCAACCAAAGAACTGTATGCATATATGTTTGATATTTAGACACAGATAATAGGGTGGTAAAGGCCTGGGACTGGCAGCAGGATAGAAAGGGTCAATGGAAAAAAGTGGGGGGCATATGTAATATTTTCAACAATAAGTATTTTTTTAAAAAAAGAAAAGAAGTTAGCTTACTACTATGCATGGGTCAAATCCAAGCCGTGCCTTAGTTTTGTAAAAACAGCAAAAAAAAAAAAAATTGAAGTTTCTGAAGACTTTTAGTGTGGCTCTGAATCATAAGATTTGCAATATTATATACAGAGATTAAATATATCTATTTTTTGGTAATTATGCAATAAAGGGTAGGTATTGTTACAGGTATCATTATTGTCAGAACTACTTAAGTGATACCTTAGTAAGACACCTATGAGATAATTTTAATGCAAATTTAATATCTTAAATGAAAGGAAAAACATCATTTTGATGCATGAGCTTTATTTACCTTTTATTTCACCATAAATCTATATTTCTAAATTAGATAACTTCTCTTAGTTTCCTAAGTAAACTTTATATATATTTTTTATTTTGTTATTAAGACATTTATTTTCTTATGGTGCCTAACTAAAATAAATAGACGTGTATTTATTATGACTCTTTCATGAATAATTTTTTTGAAATAAGCATGGAAGGCTTAACAAATAAAACTTTGGATGGATAAGCACAGACAGGATTTGGCATATGGAGTTAAACAAGTCTTCAGTTGCTCTTTGGGAATATTTTTACTAGAAGAGAAAAATTTTGGAACTTGCATGATTAATAGATATAATTAGTTTACAAATGCTGAAAATCAAGGTTGTCTAATAGCCAATTTATTCTCTAGTACAGCCCTGGCCATGATCAATATAATATAAACATTCTTTTTTGCAATTAAGAGGCGTGATGTGCAGTGTGTATGTGCTTGTGTGTGTGTGTGTGTGTGTGGCGGGGGCGAAGGGGTGATGGTATTGGTGGGTTGGGATGGGTCCAGAGAACAAAGGCAAGCATCACTTCTAGATTGCCATCAGTTAGATTTCCAAGGCATTCAAGCTCTGATCAGTAGACACTGGGCTTATCTTCGTTGAGTCTAATTGCTGTGAAGCACAGTGAAAGATCTACAAACGATAATGAAAGCACATGCTCCTTGGTAAAAAAAGAAAAAAAAAACAGTGTCTTTTTCATTACTGTTAGATAACCTCTGCACATTTAAGAAGAGAGATCTATTAACTAAAATCATTCACATTTAATATCTCTAGCAAAGCTTCAAACCAAAATGAAACATTTAGTACAATTGCTACAAGAAGGTAGGGACTACATAAAATATATAAAATATGCTCTTAGAAAGTGCTCTTATTTCTAGAACTAAGAAATAAATATGTTATATACTGTCCCCCTGGTGACCCTGGGTAAATGACTTAAGTTCTTTGATCCTTAATACTCTTAACGTGTGTAATAGTACTTCATAAGATTTATACAAGTGTTGCATAATTCATATGTCAAAGAAATAGAGAATAAAGAACTAAAATATTTATTTTTGTAATCTATCTTATCATGATTTTTAGATATCATGGTTATCTCAATAACAAAGGGGTAGGATACTATATATAAATATGTAGATATGTATAAATGATATGGATGAATAGATGGATGAATGGATGAATAGATAGATGATCGGTGATAGGTAGATAGATCAATAGATGATATAGTATATAAAGTAGGATACTATAGTATATTAGAGACTTCTTTTATACTATTAAGTATACTTTTTAAATGGTGATGTCTCTAAAAAGTGGGATATAGTGGCAGGATTATTAACCATTACTCTGAAGTCTTGATTTCTACTTTAGCTCTGCTATTTGTTGGTTTTATAGAGGTAGGTAAGTGATTTGCCTTAAGTTAGCCTGAGTTTCTTTTACAGAAAAAATATAGAGCCAATAAGACCTTTTCTGGTCTTCCAAAAAATATTTGAAGATTGAAATAAAAAGATAGATGTCAAGTATTTAATATTTATGTAAATATTTCCAGTTTTCAAATGATATTATCAATAGAAATGACATTAAGAAAGTGCAAAGAAATCACTAACACAAAGTAATTCATGTAAATTAAATGTTTCAAGGCAAGTTAGTACCTAACTTGCAAGAATGGAGGGGTTACGCTTTTAATCTCTTTAGATTCTATCTGGGTCTAGCTCATCACCATCACAATGGTCCTGATTTAAATCCCAGTATAGACATTAATGGTCCAATACATGGCTTATAGCATTGCTTTAAGAGTATAAGAAAATGTGTTTTTAAAGTACTTAACACAGTGGCTAGGACATAGTCTCAATAATTGTAAGGAATAAAATTAATTTTGGAGGGATTCCTCATGCACATTTTAAAAAATAAGTCTAGTTATTAACCTGCTTTGATCAATGAAAAGGCAGAATTTCAAAGATATGTGGTCATACAGTATATCTGTCTCAATAATTCAGTATAGCAATACAGTCAGTACTATAATAAATTAAAGCCAGAGCCATAATACCTGCAAAAGTAAATATAACAACTTGCAATAATGACAAATATGAATCACACTTGGAGAGTTGCCTCTGAATTGAAATTGCTTGGCCAGGTATCACCTCATTAATTTTCTTACCCTCAAGATAAATGAACCAATTTTATAATCTTAAGAACGCTGAATTATATTTCAGAGCATAATCAGAATTACTGATAGAAAAGGACATTCTTGAAATCTCCCTGACTCTATAAGGTTTCACATTTCAATGCAAAGCCATAGTTTTTTTAGAGGTTGAGTTCTATTTATGGCTGGACTTTTAAAAATGTCTTGATTAAAGGGGAGAGGATTAAAATGCCTCATAAAAGGGCATGTGGACATCAAATGGGTCTCAGTTGACTGTGTTTTTATGACTTTAGTATGAATTAATCATGGGCATAGAGGCAACATGTCCCTTGAAATACATTTTTGGTTTTTAACTTAATAACATAATCTGCTTGGAAAAAATATTTTTAATATATTTTATTGATTTTTTTTTACAGAGAGGAAGGGAGAGGGATAGAGAGCTAGAAACATCCATGAGAGAGAAACATCGGTTACCTGCCTCCTGCTGGCCCCTATGGGGGTTGTACCAGCAACCAAGGCACATGCCCTTGACTGGAATCAAACCTGGGAACTTTCAGTCTATAGATTGAGGCTCTATCCAATGAGCCAAACTGGTTTTGGCTGCTTGGAAAATTTACCTTTGGAGAAGATAACTTTAAAATTCAAAATATTTTCAAATAGTGACATGCACCTAATCTAACAAAAAAGACAGGATACATTCTCCTGAAGTAAACCTCAATACTATAGAGATCTGTCTCTTACTAATGTTCTTTTGGATTGGTTCCTGGAACTTTATGATTAAAATTGGCCTCGGAAGGAAATATATTAATATATGAAACTTGGCTTAAATTTGAAAATATACAAGTTTTAGATAGTATTCTGAGTAGATTGTGCTCTGTGAGATGTTTGGGAACGTGAGGGCTGGGATAGCTGAGAGGAACTGAGGGGAACAGAGCCTTATACTCATGTAACATGACAACATCACCTGTTATCTCTTATAAGTATTAGATGTTCATGGAAGAATTCATTTTAGGAGGTAAAAAAAATTACTTGCCAAAATAAACTTGGAGCCCATCAAATTTGGAGATGGAATTTATAGGCTATGGAGCACAATTCAGATTGAAAATTGGAAACTGGAGAAATCTTTTAAAATTTCTCATTAAATAATTTTCTATGTTATTTTTTTCTTGAACTTTTTGCCCATTAGTTTCTTGGCAATAACAATGATGAGGATGAGGAGGAGGATGGTGGTGGTTGAGGGGTGGTAGTGATAATGATAAAAATATTTAGCCCTGTTTTTACATGTAGGAGCCTTTTTATCTCAACCCATTTTTAAAGATTTATAATTTTCCTTCCACAGAGAAATTATGGGCTTGGTTGCCTAATTTCATATTATGTTTTTAAAGAATGCTACAGCTACTGCCTCATAATTGAAAGCTTCCTGTGTTTTATTTTAAATATATTTTATATAGACTCAACTATTTTTAAATATCTCATTCATTAGGAAGATGTTACCAAAAATTATTATTTCCAGATCAGCCATTGATTTGTATGTGTTGCTCAACATTAGATTCAGTGTACCAGTTCTCTCTGCATTGTGAGAAACAGTATTACCAGATAGTTATGTCAAGAATGTGGATGATGGCATAGAATATGGAACACATGATAAATAAAACATTAAGAAGATTCCCAACACATTATATTTCTACGTTTGTGGATATCTCACGCAATTGAAAGCATAGCTAGAAATTTTTCTAGACTTATCACCAATAAATATTCTTTTTCCGTACCCTTCTATCAAAATATATTGTTTTCTTAATGTTCTTTTTCTCCCTCTTAGAAAAATAAAATGTCTGATAGCTTAAATGATCATTTCCAGAAATAGTTTCATTTCACCAAGGGCTGAATCTTCTGTTACAACGAGAGAAATAAAACATAAGCACAGGGTTATGTCATTTGCTGGGGATGGCATTCAGTTAGCTGAGATACTTTCAAGGTCAAAGTATTGGGGAAAGCTCATTTACACATATCTGGATTGGATTCCTGCTTCATAATGACATTCCTGTACATTTAGGAAGTCACTTGATTGTTGCTTCAGTGTGTCTTGCTATAGAAAATAAGTCTATATGAAGATACCTAACCAAGACTGGCAAGATGTCAGGTCCTCACTACACAAAAGTGTCCATTTCCTAATACCTTGTACATGAGAGGCAGTTACAAACATCTGACTATTGTTCAGCCAGAATGACCTCAAAACATTTATTTTTACCCTGACAGGTACATGATATATTGGCTAGAAAAAGTCTAAAGATATATTTTTTCTATTGTAAATAACTTGTAGATGTAAATCCTGTCCTCTTGTTTTCAATATTGTATTATAATTCATGTATTAATTGTAGGCACATTGTTCTCTCTGCTTAGAAGTGTTTCTCTGTATCCTTAGGATTAAAAAAAAAAATTGACAAGCCTCTGGAACTCCATAAATCTTCTTAACCTATAAACACAGGCCTTTCTTCAGTTTACAGAATTTACTTTTCAAATATTTTTATTATCTTCCTCTTATGCTTCCTTTCTCCTTCTGGAATGCTTATTAGAGATATAAGATTTCCTAGGTAAATCAAAGAGATAGCACTTTCTTCATGATTTTCATCTCTTTATATTTAGATTGACCGTAAATTCCTTCCATTCATTTACTAAATTGCCCTAATGGTGAATTATGTTTTAATCTCTAGAAAGAGTTATTTTGGGGAGGATAAAAGATATTTGAATCTATTAAATAAAACCTATAATTATCCTACTAGTTTTCCTTATTAACATACCATTGGAATATAGCACATATAATGTGCATAATCATGAGTGAACAACTAAATTAAATTTATACACATATGTATCCAAATTATAATTAATATACAGAAGCCTCCTTTATACTCTCATACATTCAACAACCCCTTTCAAAATAACCACTCTGACTTCAGCCACCATTGAATTGTTTTGCCTATTTTTGAATTTGCTATAAATGGAATGGTATAGTACATATTTTTTATTGTGTTTGGCTTAAAATATTATTTTGGGATTTTATCCACATTCTGTATAGCAGTAATTTATCATTGCTGTGTGCTATTGCATTGTATTAATAAACAATACATCAGGAAACATTTATTTAACTTAATGTTAATTTGGGGCATTTGAGTTTTTTTCCCTGAGTAAAAGCAAATATGATAATTTTGTATGTATTTTGTCTCCTACATATGTACTAATTACTATTGAAATTCTGGAATGAAATTGCTAGATCATCACGGATGATCATTTTCACCTTCAACAGATACCACCAGTTTTTTAAAGTGGTTATACCAATTTTCATTCTTACCACTAGTGTATAAAAATGACAACTAAACTGCTAAATATTCTTAGTATTTTTAATTCAATTTATTTTTCTTCTGAAAGCTCTTTTTAAACTAGTGACTCCAGGACACTAAGCAGTTACACAGGGACAGTGTCAACCTGTCAGATGTGGACAACAGATACCTGGAGGCTAATTCTTTCCCATCAGGAGGCTATAATGCTATCATCCAAGCTTCACCATATGCATATGTGACAGAGCCACACACTTCTCATGCCACTTATCCCTTGTAAACCATTTATGTCTCTTAGTGTAATATGTATCTCCATTTTTCAGCAAGCTAGTTACCTTGGTAAACCTGCTCTCTCTCCCTAACACATTTTAGTTTCTGGAGGCTTAAATTCCAAGATTCTGAGCAAGATGTCCCTCAGGTTTAGTTTCTTCTGAGTCTTACCTGCTTGGCCTGCATATGGCCATCTTCCCATTCGGTGCTCACATGATCTTTCCTTTGTGTAGGCACATCTCCTATGTCCCTTTCTGCGTTCAAATGTTCTCTTCTTGTAAAGATATCAGTCAGATTGGGTTAGGGGCCACACTAATGGCCTCATCTTAACTTAATCACATCTTTAAAGACCTTAACACAAAATTGAGCTACATTTTCACTTACTCTACTGGGAATTAGAGCTTCTACATACAAATAAAGGTTGTTGTTTTTTTTTGGGGGGGGGCACATTCAGTGCATAAGAAGGGGGGGTAAAATAAAAAAGAGGAATACTAATAAAAGAATGCAGGCCAGCATTTGTGATCAAGCACAAATGACTGCTATATTTTGCAGAATACCTTCTGATAGGCTGTTTAAAATAATGGATTTTTAAGACAATCTAAATAGAGGAAAGAAGAGGAAATATTATGCTCATCTCTGGTCTATTGGCCAATATTTTGCTCTCTGGTTTGCTAATTTCCCCATGGGCACATGCTTGGTATAGAGAAAATCTAGGGAGTATCATGGGTCAGTCTACAATGACTGGGTGCGAGGGTATGAACATGAAATGCTGCCTGGTTGTATTGACAGAAGGTTGTTTGGAGGCACTCAGAGCTGGTCAGCCTGCTAGAGGCTGAGAAAGGAGATTCATCTGAGCTCGGAAGTGCTGGGCTGCAGAGGGCTATGCTGGTAGTATCACACTAACATGGCACCAGTATGAGCTACACCAGGAACAGAAGACAAAGGTCAAGAGGATCTTAAGATAGTCTCTTTGTGACAGTTTTTCTAACTCTCAATTCTCATTTAAAAAAAAAATAAGGTTCTTATAATAATTAAACCAGATGATGCATATAAAATACTTAGTCTAAAGCCTGGCAATAAAATAAAAACTACAATTATTGCTAAAAGCCCTAATCTTTTAGATGGGAAGAGTTATTTGTTGGGTTAAGGATAATAAATGCAAGCAACTAAGTGGATGGGAAATAGTTTAAGATAGGTAGTTTTTTTGTTTTTATTGCCATTATTATCATTGTTTGAACTGTTAAGCTCTACATAGGTTAAAACTTTTTCAATTAGGGAAATTTGGAGAATCACCAAATTAAAATCTCATATAAAAGACCAGTGGCTGTCAGGTATAAATATCGTCATGACCAAAGGAGCAGTGGCTGTCGCGGTGGGTGAGGCGGGGTGTGGGCTACTAGCTATGGAGAGCTACTAGGGTGGAGGACTATGAGCAGTGGAGGTTGGCGAGTAACTATGGGTAGGGAGGCCAGCTGAGGCAAATGAAAGTGAGCTTCTTGTACACAGTTTCATGTGCACTGAGCCTCTAGTGCAGGGGTTCTCAACCTTCCTAATGCCACGTCCCTTTAATGCAGTTCCTCAT